>PITA01000074.1:68188-414575 GCA_004023965.1 Spilogale gracilis | reverse complement strand
TATGGACTCAGAAACAAACTGAAGGTTTTATGGGGGAGGGGGGAGTGGGGTCACAGGCTGATGGGCATTAGGGAGGGCACTTTTTGTGATGAGCACTGGGTGTTACAGGCAACTAATGAACCATTGAACACTACATGAAAAACTATGTACTATGCAGTGGCTAACGGAGCATAATAAAGAGTGGAAAAAAAAAAAAAAAGTGTTGAGTCCATTGATAGCTTAGCAAACTTGGTGAAAATAAGTGAATGTTTTCTTCATTCTTTGTGGAGTAAATTAACCATTATGGTTTTATCCTTTAAACTATACCATCAAGATAAAATGGACTACCTTAGGTCACATGTTTAGTCACAATGTCCAGAGGCAAATGAAACCGAAGAAAATGGTTCTCTGGCATTCCCAGGATATGATCCTACTTCTTCAAGGCCTAACTCACACATAGCCTTCTCCCGGGGGCCTTTGTAGGCTTATTGTTCTTATGTTTGTCTCTTTCTATTTAACTCTTCTAATGATGGTTGTTACTGTTGTGTAATTCATTTCTAAATTTTTTACCTTGGACTCAACCAGTATTTTGGATTGAAATATGTTGATCCGTGGAAGCAAAAGCTGGGTTTCATGGCTCTTTGTACTCTGTCTCTTCTGTTAATCAACAAAAGACTCAAATCTCCAAGGATTCTTTTTCAAAACCTTAGCAAAAAATGAAGCAAAACAAATAAACAAACAAAAAAGACAACCCAAAGAACTATTCAGGGAAAAGAAAGCTTCCTGAAACATATGCCATTTGTTATTTTGAGCACGCGGTTCTTCTTTAGAAGTTGTATAGAAAGGTAAAGATATCTCAAAAAAGAGAGAGAGAGAAATATTTAGCAGCTTCCACATTTGAAAGATGTGGCCAAATTTAACTACGGGCAAAATCTGTCTTTGCTAGGAAAATGCAATAATGGGTATCATTAGGTATGCAAAAGGAAGTCCATGAGCTAGATGGTCTGTAACAGGAATGCTCACTTTTTACCTGGTAGGCAGTGGGTACTGGGAGCTGGGGGAGAAGGAAAGTTGGAAAATGGGCCTCTTGGTAGGGACAGTGGACCTGGCAACATGGTGGCAGGCCAGGGTCCAAGGCAAGAAAGGACTGGTTAAGAAATTTCCCCTTGGGGGATGGATGAGGAATGATAAGAACACTATTCTCTTGTACTCAGTGTTGAATTGGTTATTATTCCATAAGGTGCTGGTCCTTCTTCATTATTCCCAAGCATTCAAAAAAGTCTGTTGTGCACAAAGGCTTTTTGTTGGTGGTGTGTGTCAGAAGGAATGAAAAGAAAGGTGGCTGCACACAGCATGGAAAGAGGAGAGGAGTCAGAGGAGAAGGGAAAGTAAGCAAGGATCTAGAAGTCAGAAGATGAAGGAAGTCTGGGCAAGAGGTAAGTAAGGTAGCCACAGACTCCAGGGTAATACCATGAAGTCTTGAGGAGTAAGCTGTACATCTCCCAGTTCCTGGATTAAGGGCTCAAACCATTTCCTCTGGATATTAAAGAAAAGAATGATCTTTTCCTTTGGGCTACAAAAGAATGTTTACCAGAAGGGTGTGTGTGCTCTCTCAGAAGGATGCTTCTCCCCACCAGCAGGGCTATCACAGGGCCTCTGTTAAGACCTGGGCATCTCGATTTTAGAGGACTAACGTCTCATTTGTCATATTACATATGGTACGGTATTCTGTTGTAGAATGTGAAACCGTCTTTATAATTTTGCTTTTGATATTATATATTCTTGATGTAATTACTCACTTCCATTTTAGTTTTGTGTCTTATTTTGGATCCAATTAATTTTTAAGATCAGATCTTAAACATTTTCATGGACCCTCTGCAAAGCTCATGAACGGCAGCCCTGTGTTCAGTATAGCTAATGGATAAAACATTCACAGACGACAGTAAGCTCTTTCTTGCAGAGGTAAAACCAGTTCCTAAAGAGGTACTATCAGCTTCTCTTGACAAACACAAATATTTAATTCACACCCACAAATGTTTAATTTAGACCCGATTGTTCAAACGGAATTTCAGTGGGTTAATTAAAATGGCATAGAAATAATTTTTAGTGTAGGTCTTTATCTGTAAGCCTTTTGGTTATCAGTTAGAGTCTTGTTTCTAATTAAAAAACAAAATAAGACAATGCACAGAGTAATTAGTAAATTAAAACCTTCAAAGTAAACCTCAAGGCCTGATAAGAATTCTAATTTTTAAAAGTGTTTTTATATCAAGAGACAATTTAAAATACAGGTTTTATAGATATTTTCCTTTTAAATGGAATTCTTTTAGCTAATCAGGTATTGAGCAATGTTTCCTTTAATTTTATCTGGCCAAGCTTCCCTCCATCTGTTTTCCCATAATGCTCTCATCCTCTCCTCCAGATGTTTGGCACAGCATCTCAACTAGATGTCTATTTCTTCTTGTTCTCCTTCACCTCACATGAACCTTCCAAGTCATAATTCTTTGGAAATCGACACAAGGAGCCTTAGTTCAAATTATCATCTTTTACTTAAGGACTCCCATCTCTAAGGTCAGTACAAGTCAAAAAAAATTTTCTCTTGTAGAATTTCTTGGCTGTGTATATTTAAAAAATTAAAAGAGAAAAAGAAACCAGAAGCCCAAGATTGTTAAGCAACATCCTCATGTTCACATAAGCCAGACTCAGGAATAGGAATTAAGCATCAAGAATTTTACTTTTCATTCTTTTTTAACATTTGATTTACTGAAAACTGAAGCTATTCTATCAGTCACTCTACAGCTTCAACTTTGATCAGTGTCTCTATTCAATAGGGGGTCAAATACCTGAAGGGAAATAAAAGAATTCTCTGGAACATATGGCAGGAAAGGATCATTTGTGTGTGCTTGCAGAGAAGACAAATGACTCGCATTCCCACTCACTCACCGTGTCAGTGTTCTCTGCCACTCAGCCGATCCTAGACAATCTTGTGCTCTAGCTAATCTGCTGTGTTTCAAAGCAAACTAAATGGAAATAAAGAATTAAATATCTGGAAAGTAAATCATGATTTTAAAAAAATGTGGCTGCATGAAAAAATTTTCTGACAAAGTGTACAACATGTTAGGAAAATTCTTTTCTGAGACCACCTGCTGATATTCTATTTTATAACTGGAGAGAATACTGCCTTATGTCCAAAACTTAGATAGAACTAAAGCATTTGATGAGAAAGAAAAAATATACCATAAACCTCATTAAGAAGTTAGGTAGTTTTCATGGTGCAAATGAATTTGCAAAACAGAAAAGTTTCTCCTTCATTTCCCATGTTTACTCTTTATTCTTTCATCCTCACTGGTAACATCTGTGTAAAGTCAGTATGGGCTCATGTTGCACTGGGTCAATGGCCTTCAGCACATGTCTCCCTGCTTCCAGGCTCTCCAGGATCCCATCCATCTATGTGGTAGAACTTCTTCCGTGGAGAACTCTTCATTTGTTTAGAAGAAATAGCTCACAAGGTATTGGGTGAGAAGACAAAGCACCAAGGACCCACTCAAGGCATGAGTGAAACTGTTCTGAAAGAGACGAATGAGAGCAGTGCCTTGCCTGAGTCATAAGGAAAAGGAGTAGAAAAACAAAAACAAAAAAATCCGGGAATGGGTAGTAGATGGAATGGGCCCAGGTGATGGTGAAGATACCTTTCTCCTTGATGTGCCTTGTCACACGACCCCTACTCATCTTTAGAAAGTTATCAAGCCTGTAAAATATTTGTAAGTCATGGATTTGGGGGACACCAAAGAAGAAGCTGGGCATCATATCCACATAGATGGGAATGACACAGGAGCATGGAGCTGTTGGGAATTGAGAGGAAATATACATAAGAAAGTGTGGAAAATGTAGGAGGGCTTTGAACCATCGCAGATTGTGGCATCAGGCTCCTGTCAAAGCTCTGTGAGAGCCAGCAAGCTGGCTGAGTTTTAGGTTAGACTGGGAATGAGTCACATTACCTGTGGAGTTGACTTTGAACTCATCAGTTTGACTTTCCAGCCCTGTGTGATCTTGCCTTGGTTGACGACATTCCGGGCTCCTTTCCCTCTTTTGATTTAGTCAAGCTGAGCTAATCATTTTCCCGTGAATGTAAATATTACATTCCTGTACTACCAGTTACTACCTGAATGATCAGGGGAAAATTACTTAGCATTTCATAGTTTTAGTCTATTTATCTGGAAATTACCTGGGAATAAACTCATAGGGTTGTTTCAAGAATTAAATGTGATCACATGGGTAAAAAAGAATCTGTAACCTGCTTCTCCCACCGTGAGACACCCAGTGAGTCTCATCTCCCACCCACTCTGTCCGCATTGTCCCTTATGAACTTTTTCTTCTATTAATCCTTTTCCCTGACTGTTGTTCTCCCTGCCAAGTTCAACGTCTACCTGCTTCAAAATACTTTCATACTTTATCACATATGGGCTAACATTGTAGCGATTAATGTTTCTCTCATCTCTTCTTGTGGGTTGTAAACATTCCAAAAACATTCACCTTTATATCCTAGATAGTGTCTCAAGAGTTTGCAAATGGCATATGCTTCATAAATATTTACTGAATACATTCTCCATGATTATTTACCAAGAGGCTACACATCATTTTCAATTATAAAATTTAAATTTATTCCATTAAATTCTCAAAAACAAGGCAGAATTTCTCTGCTAAATATTTCCCACTCAATTTCAAGGGCCACATTTTAAATATCAAGCCACATTCCCTTGAATATGTCTATCACTGCCTAGGTCATAACCATACAATGTTTTGACATAAATCAAGTCCATAATATGAAATTGAATAGAACTTACTTCAAGCTTCACACTAATGAAGGAAGGAAAATAAAATCATTTGGAAAAGAGCTGCCAAATACTGGACACTCTGCTAATTTAAAAAAATAAGATGTTTCTTTTCACCATCCCTAAGTTACTGGGATGGCAGGTGTGCATGTTTTATGTTGTTGCTTATGTTTTCAATTGAGGAGTAAACTTTGCCTGTAGCCAGTTAATCATCTAAGCCTTTTGGAAAACTAATTGAGAGGTCATTATTTGCTTTGCTTCCTTCTTCCTCCACATCTTCACAGCATATCAGCAATCTCAGTGACGCACCACTCTGCTGGTAATTCATACCGTATATTCAGAACCACAGATCATGGCTGTTAGACCTGCCAGATGTTCCTAGTCCTTTGCTGCAATTAAGTTCCAACACAGCCCAATTTGAAGGAGATGAAGAAACCACGGTTCTCATTAAGAATATTCATGAGTTTGCACCTTGGAAAGCCAGAAATCACATAATGCGCCAGAGTGGACAAGATCCTTTCCTTCAAGAAGAGAAAAAATAAATATGCAGTTGTAAGTAAGTCACCAGGTATGCACTGATGGGAAGTTCTGAAGTGAAACAAAAGGTATGAGGTCGAGGGAACTATCTGAACTCTCAGCCAAACCTGTCTTAACAAGAATTTAAAGGGTGATATTGAACTCCTAACACTGGCTGTACATTATCATCTGAGAAGCTTAAGAAAGAAAATCACCCATGCCTGGGTCCACCCACAGGGCTAGTCTAGATCAAGAAAAAGAAGCAGCATTGTTGCTGGCATCCTTATCTTCACACAGAAGTGGTCTCCAGACAGTTGCTATGGTAACCACGAGCTGTTCTTCTGAGATATTAGAAAGGAGAAGGCAAAGCATGTTCAGCTGGACTAGAAACAGGTTTCATGTGTAGCATGTACGATTGGTCAACCAATCAATCAAATTAGGCAATGCCAAGGTTTTCTGCTGCACCTGCCATAGTTATCGGCAGTTCCTAATGGCACCTTCAGAAGCAATACAGAGAATGACCTTCATTATGACATTCTCCTGAAGCGATAGGGTTCATACTTGTAAACCATGTGGTGTTCAGTCCACCGTGATCCTGGAGTTAAAACCCTTGAAAAGATGTGGAACGTATGATTGCAAGTTAAAAGACCAGAGTTTAGCTTCCGTCATTAACAAGCTGTGAGACTTGGGCAAATCCTGGATCTTTCCTGGTAAAAATGTCCTTTTCTAATAAAATAAAGGATTCAAGAGGTAATTTTAGGGGTTAGGAGGGGTGTTAGAGGCAATGTATTTCATCCTACAGTGGATATATGTTGTTTAGGGGCTTCCTAACTCCATTTCCTTTTATTCTATAGCCAATTCTTGGCTTTCCTTTGGAAATCAGTTTTCCCTTGCTCTCAGACTTTGTACCAACTCCACTTCTGGCCCCAGAGGAGGGTATTTTACCTAGGTCTGGCCAGTTGAAACACTGCATTCCCCATTCCCAAGGTAAGTGGTTTAGGGATATGAAGAAATCAATTAAATCAATGAAACTCAATTCTAGGAATTTTCCTGAAATTACAATGAAGGACAACCCTTTTTTGCTGGGCTTTAAGTTTTTAGGAAATAAAGCTGAAGATGAGAGGAGCAATTTTGTCATCACAGAGGGAGAATTTGTGTGAGGATGAAGCCAATACACTAGAAATTAGAGCTAATAGAGAAAGAGGCATACTGTCCTCATGACATAATTTAAAGCTATGATTCAAGTTGGTTTACCTTTTTTTATTTACCTAAATCAATGAGGTCCTTCCTTCTTAAAAATGAAGCCAGTTTGAATTGGATTTCTTTTACTTATGTCCAAAATTGTTTTGGTTAATACAAACTCCTTATTTGAGGGCTTAGGAAAATGACACTGAAGGTGGTGGTGACTTGCCCAGGCCTCAACAAAGGGAGAAGCAAGACTAGAACCAAGACTAGAAACTCTGAGTTTCTCAATTCAAAGACTTTAAAAATACATCTAAACCTCGATTTTTTAAAAGTAACAGTACCGATAGCTTCAAAATTTCCATTTAACAGACATTTCCCTCCTTTCTAGTAACGTCAGTCTTGTAATTCTTAACAGATTTATTTTCTTGGGCCTTCTGCTGTTTCTGAATTCACTTAGTTTGTAACCAGTGTACCTAACTACCAAGTTAATGAGAAACAAACAAAGCAACAATTCATCACTCAAATCAATACTTTGGTTTAGCATAGATCAAATAAACAATAGGTTCTCTGTGTTCCTTATTTTTCAAGTTTATTTTTCAATAGATTTTTTAGGGGTGCCTGGGTGGCTCAGTTGGTTAGGCGACTGCCTTCAGCTCAGGTCATGATCCCGGAGACCGGGGATCGAGCCCCACATCAGGCTCCCTGCTTGGCGGGAAGCCTGCTTCTCCCTCTCCCACTCCCCCTGCTTTTGTTCCCTCTCTGGCTGTGTTTCTCTCTGTCAAATAAATAAAATCTTTAAAAAATAGATTTTTCAATCCATTATAGATAGCATCAAGACCTCAATTTTCAATCAGAGGTGTAAGAGATGGATATCTTTCAAAGGAAGAATGAGAAATTAGAGATTAATATTTAGCTAAGAATTGAACTCCACCAACAGCCTTTCTCATTCTGCAGCTACTGAATTAAAAGTCAAATAATTAAATGTTTTGCTAAATCTGTCAATCCAGATTAAGCACTTGTTCTCCTCAGACTATGTCCCCTCATGACCCACTGTCCATCTCTCTATGATAGCACTTACATTGAATGCTTAAATATCTGTCTCCCTCACTGGACTTTGAGTCCCTATATGTCAGGGACCTTGTTTTAATTATCTCTAGGTCTCATGGACACTCAATCATTATGTATGCTATGGAGCAAAAGTTGGAACACATGGCTGTTTCCAATTTATTACTTACAGCATTGAATCAATGTGCTTCCTTTGACTATTTCCAAATTCTCATATCAAGCTCATTTGTCCATTATTAGTATGTGTGAGAAGAGTTTCTCATATATTGAAACTAATTTCAGGTTTTGAAAGCTTCCACATGGACCTTTTTTAATCAAGCAGAACCTTGTGGAATTATAGACCCTGAAGTGTCATATCTAATTGTTATATTTTCATGCACATGTCTTCAATAATCATCTAGAAGTGATATTGTGGACTGGCACTCAAAGGCTGTGTGAACTGTGAAAATCTACATTCCAAAATCTTCTCAAATCTTACTTGCTATCCTTTCCATTTGTCTCACATCATCTGGGGGATAGAAAGTGTGAACCTTTTTCATTTTATATACCTTGAAGTATTGAATCCAACCAGAGAGAGACTAGAATAAGGAACGTTATGGAGTTTCATGTTGTTATGTCTACATGTAAATTTGTAAAGCTCTTCCCCATTCAGAATGGAAAGTTTGGGGACACTTTTAATCTAGGGAAGGGGTGACACTAAATTTAGCAGTACTTTTGTCTCTTAAACTAGGGAAAATAGAGAAGAAATTATAGCACTATTCATTTTGAAGAAAAAAATGTATCCAAACAATTTTTATTGGAGATTTCAACTTCCTTTTTCCATTTAAAAGTGAAATATTGTTTTAAAATTTACATATTAATGTAAAAGAAGAGGCCAGCTCTCCATATAATGCCTCATTCGTTCATTCCTCACATCCCTAATAAAGTAAATATTATTTTTCACATTTTATAAATGAATAAGCTTTAACAAGGTTAAGTAAATTGTCCATAGTCATCCAGACAGTAAGCAGCTGAACTGGATTGGAAGTCCAGTGTGCTTGATTCATAGTTTCTCTCCTGACATCTCTGTTACACGGCTTCTCTAAACATGGTCTCAGCAACTTGGTAGTTTCTCCATATATTGTGTGTCAGCTACCATGCTTTCTGCTTTACATTCTTCATCTCTGTTAATGCTCATAACCCTTCTGTGACTTGGGTATTATTATCTGCATGTTAGAGATCAAGAAACCAGTTTAGATAACTTGCCCCAGGTCATAGAACTTATATGGGAGAGTCATGCTCTTGGACACCCTTCATTCCTTCAGCTAACACTCATTAAACACAGCCTCTGTGCTGGGCATCACAGGACCAGAGTTGGGCCAATACTCTTTAAATGCTAGTAAAATGTTTTTTAATGAAGATATTGATTTGTGCAAAACTAAAGAACAGATATCATCAAAGCATTACTGTCTCTGAAATTTGACTTTAGACTCTTGAAGGGCCGCACACAATCCAGTACCTTCCTGGGACACTTTTTGAGAATTGTTGAACTGAGTTTAATCCATTTCCTTTGGAATCTAGGAAGAACCTCTGCTTTTACCCTGGGGCTTTAAAAAATCATTGGCTTCCCAGGACAGGGAGTGGAAGGATGGGCAAAATGGGTAAAAGGGAGTGGGAGGTACAGGCTTCCAGTTATGGAATGAATAAGTCATGAGGATGAAAGGTAGAACCTAGGGAATATAGTCGATGGTACTGTAATAGCTTTGTATGGTGACAGATGGGAGCTACACTTGTGAGCATGGCATAATGTATAGACTTGTGGATTCACTAAGTTGTGCACCTGAAACGAATGCAACTTTGTGTGTCAACTCTTCCTCACTTAAAAAAAAAAATCCCTAGTTTCCTTTCCATCTTCTTTGGCTCCATACCCACCCAGTCTCTCGTATGGGGAAGAGACTTGACCCGCTGATGCCCAGACACCCACCCACCCTCTAGCTCTCATTCTGTTTCCTTTCTTCCAGTGCCTGACACTTTCAATGAGGAGTTATCCCGTCTGCTTCCATTCCCACATTCCCTGTTCTTTCTTAACTACCTGCAATCTGTGATTATCCTGAAGTCTGAAAGCAGGTAAAATGCTCAGCACAAAGAAGGTGTTCAGTAAGTGCCAGCTACTCTAGCTGCTGCCACTGCCACTGCTCATATGCATCCCTCACTACCAGACCAAATGTATTAGATTCCTAGGGCTGCCATAACAAATTACCATAAGCATGGTGGCTTGAGACAACAGAAATGTATTACCTCACAGTTCTGGAGACCAGAAGTTTAAAGTCAAGATGTCTGTAGGGCTGCATTCCCTCTGGCAACTCTGGGGAAGAATCTGTCCCATACTTCTTCCACCTTCTGACACCTGCTGGAATTTCTTGGTGTTCATTGGCCTGTGGCCACATCACTTGAATCTCTGCCTCTGTCTTCACATTGTCTTCTCTTCTGTCTGCGTAGGTCAGATCTCTGTCTCTCTCTTATAAGGACATTTTGATGTTATTTAGGGTCCATCCAGAAGACCCAGGATAATCTACTCATTACTAGATCCTTACCTTAATCATATCTGCAAAGACTCTTTTTCCAAATAAGGTGATATTCACAGGTTCCAAACGGTGGCATTTGGACATGTGCTTGGGAGCCGTTATCATCCCATGACACCAAATTAGAGGCTTTTTGAAGTTTGAAAAGAGTGATCCATTTTCCTCATCTTTGTACCTCCTATATCATCTAGAATTGTTGACTAGAGGATGATAGGTTCATAGGTGTCCATAAGTTATTAATAAATAAATCAATGTGTAAATAAGTAAATTACCAAAGAGAGTCATGCTTGGATGGATGATGAGTGTGTGCCTAAGGTATGATTTTTTTTAAAAAATCAAAACACAGGAGGTGTCCAACTGACATCCACCAAATAAAAAGCCTAATATTAAATATTTTATAATTAGTCAGTAGTTTGATATGACTATTAATTAAATTATTAGGAAAATTTAGAGTTCCAATTAAAAAATTGTAATGTGTCCTAAGCTATGATCTATGGAGTCCAGCCCTATCCTGAGTGGTTTCACATTCAAAAAAGAATAACTCCCACAAGGATTCCAGTGTCCACCCACACTTCTCTCAAACATTTAAAGGTCCATGCACACATGTACAACAACTCCTTAAAATCCCCTGCTCTCTTCCATTCTCTAGTTCACTCTGAAAGCTTTTGAAATAATTGAACCTCTCTTTTTATTGATCCCAAAGAACACTACCATTCATGGTGCCCTATTGGGTTGCCCCATTCCATGGTAAACATACCTCCATCCTCTACTTACTTTACCCCCATCACCCAGGGAGGCTGGTGGGGGGAGATATGGTATGGATACTCTATAAGGACATTGGGGGAGGGGAGCACCATGTGGGGTTTAGGATTGATAGCCACTATCTGGCTGAGCCAGCTGTCTTGTACTTCTCGCCTCCTTATGGTGTTCACTAATCACAGAAATGTATTCGCTCTCTCCTGGTGATATATACATTATCTAGAAATCAGATGTTTGGCAAATAGCCCACTTGGGTCCAGTCAGAATAAGATGAGTAATTCTTCAACTAGTGTGAGATTAAAAAGATTTGTGTGTGCAAATACATTTCCTTTCTTAGAATCTTAGAAATCACAAAACATGCACCACACTAGGCCCTGCACTTTCTATTGCCAAGAAGAAAATCCAAAATAAAGGCCCACTACTGAATGGATTGCTCAAAGGAGAGCCATGGCACATTAAATTCAATAAACCACTCAAGCTTCTGATCGAATATATTATGGAAACACTATAGGCTACAGTTTAAAAGATTAGTCCAGAAAGAAACAATATACTACTGCATTGGCTTTCTTGCTGGCAGTCTCAGCTTCAGGCACAAGAGATGCTACCTGATAGTTGCCATGGTAACCATGCAAGTGTTCAGCTGGAGCGTTTTCAAGTGGAAAAATAGAACATCATACATGAGTCTGCTGTTTAAAGAGAAAAAAGATGGGCAGCAGCTTGAAAAATGGGAGTCTGCCAGTTTAAATTCTGCAATGTCAGGCTCATGAGTCTTCTGGGTTTTGTGAGGCTAGTTAGGGCTACTACAGCACACCTGCTGGTGGGGGTCCAAAACTGCTGGTGTCCTGGGAGAGGGAAAATGCAGGGTAAGAGCTGTACCTGTAATGCTGTGAAGGTTGGAGAGGACTCTCTTCTTGGGATGTGGGCTTGCCATCTTCCCCAAACTAGCTCTCTCATGTCTTGCCGGATCCACCAGGTCCTAGTCACAATGGAATGTATGTCCACTTCACTTAATGTGCTCTGCCCTGACTCTGCCTTTATGTCCTGCACACTAGTTCTCTGCTACTAAAAGATTGAGAAGTTCATCCAGTGTCCAAAGAGTCCTTTCAGCCTATCTGAACATTGCCCTGCAAAACAAGGTTCATGCCTCACCTCTGCCTGCAGCTGCCTCTCCTACAAGCACTACACTCTTCCCTGTGTCCCTGCTCTTTACCACCTGTGCCCTCCGTTTACAGTGTGGCTGCTTTATTTCCTATGAACTCTCTGATTCCTGGGCAGAACTCTCGTATGGGGCTGACTCTGACCTTTTGTTGGACGACATAATGTTGGAAAACTAAGCCAACATTCAGTCAGGTGACTTCACATAACATTCCAGATAGATTCTGGCAGCTCCAAATCCATGTTCTTATTCTAGCAGCAATTGACTAAAGCAGAGAATTAATTGCCCTTTCTAGGGTCATACTCCCTCATCCTGGATGGTGCTGTCACCACAATACTTACCTTTTGGGCTCCTGAAATATCTGCAAGGACTGAAAGAACTCCTATTCTTAAGGGCAGAGACAGCACACCCTGTTCCTCCCTCTATCTTCCTCATGTATTTGTTTCTCCCAGAGCCTAACTCCTTCCCTTGGAAGGTACACAATCCTGAGGTACTGATGAAAATCAAAGGTGATGTCATGTATCTGATGGATGCTGACTGCATATTCAGGTTCTCCTCCTCAGGTACAGTGAATGTGAGTTGTCAGCATGCTTGGTGACATGCACAACCTCATGACAAGAACATTCTCAAGATGGGAAGGAGATTCTGGTAGATGTCAGGGTCTCACTAAAGCATGGCCTGAGCCTGGATATCTTTCTTTGAATGGATTGAAGAGAGGGCTTGGCAAACTTGGGGACTTATGTCATGGCAATTGCTGTAGGGCTGCTCTAGGGAGCATTCTTGTACCTCCCCCCTCCCCCACCTATCATCCATCATCCACTCGGTCATCAGTCATTCCATCAATGTCTATCGGGGCCATTTCACAATGAGGCTCTATAGAGAGTGAGAACCGCAAAGAAAACAGTCTCCATCCCTGTCCTCATGTACCTATATAGTCTAGCGGACTTTTTTTTTTTTTAACCTAAAGGAAGCTGCTAAATGGACCTCATGAACAATTTCAGAGAGATAAAATTGTGCTAGAGAGAAGTCCAGAAAGGAGGAGGAGGAAGAAGAGATGTAAATGGCCAAAACATAGATGGAAATGGTTGACCTTCTTGACACACAAAGAAATAACATTAAAACAAAAATGACACATCTTAATCAATATCCGATTTGGCAAAGATGATTTAAAAAGAATCACAATGCCAGTTGTGGAGAATGTGTAAGGTAATGAGCACTCCTGTTTCTTTTCAGGCGACTGTAACCTGTCTTTTAAGAGGGCATCTTGGCAACAAATGTGAAAAATCTGTAAATATTTTTTTGATTTAATAATGCAATTTTTAAGACTTAGTCTCGGGAAATATTAAGGATGGGCATGAAAATTTAGCTCAAAAGATTTTTGTGAAAGAGTTGCTAGTAATAATAACACCATCCAACTAAATAGGAACAAGGAAAGCAACTAACAAGTATTAGGCAAGTCCTATGGGAGCTCCCTCCTCTAACTCCCTTCCACCCTTGTGAGAAGCGGTGACCGCTGGTTGAGGAAGCGGTGTGGGGAGGTGAGTAATTTGTCCATGCTGACATAGCTGTAAAGCAACTCCACTGGAAGGGGGCAGGGTCTATTCAGTCATCACACCATGCTTCCTGTTGCTTCTATTAGTGAAAACATGTCGAGATCTCACATTAGGGAACTGGTGTAATAAATTATGGAGCAGCCATGCCATGGAATGCTACTCAGCCATAAAAATAACATAGATGAAGATACATCCGCTTGGAAAGATGTTTGAAATATGCTACTAAGCTAATTATTAGACAGTGTTTATGTGTGGTCCCACGTGTATAAAGGAATCAATTTATAAGCACATGTAAGCGTAGAAACATCCAGAGGCATAGATACTAAGACTTAATCAGTGACTATCTCTGGGTGATAAGGTCATTGTGTCATTTTTTCCCCATCCATTTGTTTTTAATATCTCTCTATTTTAAAAAATCTGTATTATTTATTTAAAAGTCCTTATATTTACTTTTTTAAAAATACTGGGGCATATTGACTTCGTATGAGCCTTCCAAGCCATTACATGACGCTCTGACTCTGGCTTCTCTGAATTCACACTGCTTCCTCTGGGGTGCAGTAAAAGTCATCCTGGACTGAAAGCAGGCAGATTTGGTTTCCAGGATCTGAGCTCATCTACTGACGTGCCCAGGATATGTCCTGAGGCCAATCCCTAGCTTTCCTGGCCTCAGCTGACGGTGGCCGGACTAGCTGAGCTCTGAGGCTCCTTCCAGCCCTAACGCACATGTACTTAGATGCGTTCAGTTTCTCCTTTACAGACAACCTGTAGCCATTTCTAGTCTTCAGGAGAAAGATTTGAGAATATGAAATCATTTTGGTCTGTAAAAAAGTGTGGATAAATACCTGCTCAACCCATTTTAAGAAATGATAACATGACATTTATAAACCACTTTGCACAGAGCTTATGAATTCCCTCCCTAGAGGCTCTGAGTTTGACTCTAGTTATTCTAATTATTCATATGCCTACATTCGAGTGGAGTTGAGATTTTGCAACTGGTGAGAAGGGGAATTGCTTCCTCTTGAGATTACTGGGGATTCAGTGTTTCCCTGTTCTATTGTTGATACAAAATGCTTCTCTGACGCAGAAAATGAACCCACAATAAAAAGTGTGGCTTCGTTTCAGACCCGACTTTCTTCCCAGCTGTACCCATACGTGACTGCTGCTCCGGCAGGCAGCTGAGCTGGGCTAGAATCACATATTAGAATTATAACTTTACTCTATAAAGGCAGCTTGCTGCAGCAGGTTCTGTTATGAGGAGGGCCTTTTTTCTCTGGAAATGAAGCACTTGAGTGGTGTTCGGTATCCTTGTTTCCTGCAAAACGATTCTAAGGCTGAGCTCAGATGGGTGTTTAAAGGTTCTGACTCTGAAGTCCACGAACCAAAATTCACATCTTTACTCTGCCTCCTGTCCTCATGGAGTCTGGGGGAAAATTCCTTAAGCTAGTCCCAGAAATCTCATCTGGGAAATGTGAAAACTTAATAGTCACTTCATCAGGACAGTTGTGAAGAGTAAATAAAATCAGTGTGCCAGGAATCTAATGGGGGCCCCAGTCATAGTAGGTACTCAGTAAGCAGAAGCCATTAAGGTTACTCTGAATAAAAAAAGGTGTTTAATCCCTCTTATGAGGCACGTGTCAGATGTTGTGTCATAGCTGTGAAGCAGATAATAGAAGATGAAGGGAGTGGGTCAGAAAACAAATATTGTGGGACGTCTGGGTGGCTCAGTTGGTTAAGCCACTGCCTTCGGCTCAGGTCATGATCCTGGAGACCCGAGATCGAGTCCCACATCGGGCGGGAGGCCTGCTTCTCCCTCTCTCACTCCCCCTGCTTGTGTTCCCTCTCTGGCTGTGTTTCTCTCTGTCAAATAAATAAAAATTAAAAAAAAAAAAGAAAACAAATATTGTTACAGCGAATGTCTCGCCCCTTGCCTGCCATTTGCAACTGGAGAATATTGGACAGCATACATTATGGTGTCTGCAGATGCTTGTAGAAGATATGGTGAAAAAGGTAAAAGGATAATGTCATACTGCATGTTTATGGATTCTTCTCTTTGATGTTTCAACATTTTTTGGTTTGTTTTACGATGATTCTTTTTTTCAGCTGAACCGCTATTAGGAAAAATCTTTTCAGTTGAGTTGGTCCTTACTTTAACTTGTCCTGTTTCTTACTTAGTTGTTTAAATATTTCTCTCCACTACTACACTAATTCACTCATTTAGTACTTCATGCTGAACCTTAATCATGCTCCAGCCCTGGTGCTAAACCGTTGGTACAGAGGCATTTCCTGCTCTCAAGGAGCAGACAGTCATATTGAGGGAGAAAACAAAGTGTTTACTTCATTTGCAAATTTTTCATCTCCTCCAGTCCTTTAAGGAGGACCAACTGCTGATTTCTCCTTTGTTCCTTTGTGAAACAGGCTCCAAGCATAATGAAACATTAGAGGAGTCCTGGTGGAAGATGTCTCTGCTAGTGAAGGTCTCAAGTGGGAGAAGCCAATCCAGGAAGGGACATGCAGAAAAGACTTCATAAGAAGGGGAGACACTGGGGTGGTTCAGTCTGTTAAGCATCTGCCTTTGGCTCAGGTCATGACCCCAGGGTCCTGGGATTGAGCCCAGCATCGGGCTGTTTTCTCCTTCTCTTTCTACCTGCTGCTCCCCCTGCTTGGGTTCTCTCTCTCTCTCTCTGTCAAATAAATAAATAAATAAATAAATCTAAAAAAAATAAAAAAAGACTTCATCAGAAGGAAAGCTGTTATAGATGGTTGGAGATATGTCATACTTATATTTGTATTTCTATTCCAAATTCTCTGCTCCCTGTCCTGGCATCTACCATGGTATCTTATGTGTGCTATCCACTGAACTTCATTGAGTTCTTTTAGCTCCCCAGAGGAATTCTCTCGGTGGCTGCTGACTTCTCTCTGGGAGGTCCCTGTGAGATGAGACAGGACTATGGTCCAAAGAGGAAAAAAATCCATTAGGACAACTCTGTAAGAACCTAGGAATGAGAGTGAATGTGGAGGTAAATAGCGGGGGGTATAAAGTCTGGGTTTGCCACGTAACAGTGGTGTGAACCTGAATGAGTGACATCATCTCTTTGATTTTAAGTTTATGCCTCTTTAAAATGAAAGTAGTGGTATCAATGCCACCATGAGATAAAGTTTATAAAATCAGTTAGCAAAGTTTGTGGAATTTAGAAGCCTCTCTTTCAAATTTTGTTTCTTTCCATTGTTTAGAAGACAGCTCACAACACTGTGATGAAACTTCTCCCCATCCCTCCACCTGGATGATTTTCAGGGGAAGATCTATTTCAGTTGGTATCATTTAGAAAATTAGATATTTAAGCCTTGATTAAATGACCCCTTGCTTGGTCAGAGCTCAATATCAATACCCTTTAATGATTGTTGCTTTTATCAGCTGGGATTTTATTTGATCTAAATGTTAGATCCCTAGGACAACTTTTAGGGTTGCTTTCAGCAAAATATGCCACTTGATTACCAATGAATGGCACACCTTTTATGAAGTCAGCTGAAGTGTAGAGCAGGGAGTAATCTAAAGTCCCAGAAATTCTGAATCTGTGTCAATGATGAAGTCTGTGTAGCCCTGTTGGGTCTATCGATAGAGATCCAGATAAGGAAGAAGAGCAGAATGGTGACACAGCATTGTCCAGGAATGACTTAGCGTCAGAAGCAAAGTGCACTTTGAAGGTGAGAAGGGCAGGGTGGGGAAGGTATGTTACAGAAGTGGCTAATCCAGCCTTTCTCAGACTCATATGTATTAACTTACTGGGCTTCTTTGCAAGGAGTTAATTTGATAGCTCTAATGTTATATACACCTCAAAATCATTATTTGTTCTGTGTTTAAAATGGGAAATTGAAGTTTGACAAAGTCATTTAGAGCAGCCCAGATCATGCAAAGCAACTGGTTCAGAGCTATTAGCACAGCAGATTTCTCGGTCCAGTGAGAGTTTGATATAGTAGGGGAATCTCTGATTTTTCCATTTCAAGTTCCAGACAAACTGCCCTTCCTGGGTCTTTAACTGTTTCTCTGATTACTTTTTACATGTCTCTAAGGAAAGTTCTTCCTCAATTTGGTGCTTACTGGTCCAAGCCTTTGCTTCCATCCCTCTCTCCTTGCTCCTTTTTTTCCTCCCTCCCTCCCTTCCTTTTCTTCCTTCCCTCCTTCCTTCTTCTTTCCCCCCTTCCTCCTTCTTTCCTCCCTCCCCCTCCTGCCCTCTCCTCTCCCTTCCTTCCTTCCTTCCTTCCTTCCTTCCTTCCTTCCTTCCTTCCTTCCTTCCTTCTTTTTAAATATACCTAATCTTTGAGAAACTGCATCAGATGGAGATCTCCTAAATTTACTGTTCTCTACTCCTCACTTTTTTCCTTGGCTGTCTACTCAAATTTCTCCCTTATACTTTTGCAGTAATATTTCATATATTCACTCTTTTCAACGAAATGGTTGCCAAGATATGCAGCTGCTTCCTCCTGAAGATTGTGAAGATCCACCCTCTTATCTATCAAAAAGGGAAAAAAGGACTTCATTTCCAAACCCCAAATTCCAGTTAACCATGTAAGAAATGAAGAGTTTCTAGACAACTACTACTTGGTCAACTGGGTTTTTTTTTTCCTGCTTAATTTTGCAGTCCCGACTTCATTTGTTTGGGGCAACCTTAGGCGCAGTCAGCCACGAACCTCATTCCCATTGCTTCCATCCCACTCTGGTGCCCTGATCTCGCAGCTGCCGGGGCCCAGCTAAACGTTGCACACTGCGCACAGATAGCCTTTTCCTCTTGACCAGGGTCACTGGGACCGGGAGGACCTGTAGAGGAAACATCCTCTCCCTCTATTTTTATTCTTCCTCGCCAATAAAATAGGTATCTCCCGCCTGTCTGAGGCAAGAGGAAGACGTGCTTTTGTTTTTTTTCTCTTTTTCAGGCCCACTCCCAGAAGGAGGAGTGGTATTTATGTGTTCGGTGTGATGGCGAAGGAGGAGCATTTGTCCGGTGGAGTGAACGCCTGAAAGGTTGCGGGCATTTATGGACTCCTTCCGCTGTCTCCCTTAATAGGATCATCTGCCTTCAAAAAGGGTGAGGCAAGCCCAGGTCTTCCAGTACCTAGGGGAGTGAATGTCTGTTTTGTAGGTCTGAATGGTAAGGGAGGAGTATCCCAAAGCTACACTGGCCTCAAGTCCAAGCTTTGTTCTTCAAGATAGTTTTACTAATTCTAATCAGATTTTTAAAAAACCCCTTTATCTATAATTAGATTTGGGCTCAAAGAAGACAGGGGGGAATATTATTATCTAAAACTTCAATAAGACCAAGTTTTCTATTTCCGTTAATTTCCTGATTATTAAAATTATACGTATCTAAAACAATAATCATCTATATTAGTACAACTCATGGCTTTTTCCTTAGGTGTACTCATGTCAATCCTAAGAATTAAAAAGCATCTCATGCCCAACATGATTCTAGCAGCAGTTCCATGAAGGGATGGATGATGTCTCAGGGAGTTAATCACATTCTAGAGATGGGGAAACAGACACAGGAAAATGAGGTGAAATGTTGGAGGTGAGACCAATTCTGTGGATGGGAGCAACTGATAACCTTATCTCATTCCTAATGTAGGAAGTCAGCCTCTCTTGCTTTGTGTTCTGCTCTACTAAGCACAGTGGACTCTCAGTCAATATTATCTCAAGATAGGGGCACCTGAGTGGCTCAGTTGTTAAGCGTCGCGTCTGCCTTCCGCTCAGCTCCTGATCCCGGAATTCCGGGATCGAGCCCGCATCAGGGTCCCTTCTCCACGGGAAGCCAGCTTCTCCTTCTCTCACTCCCCCTGCTTGTGTTCCCTCTCTGGCTGTGTTTCTCTGTCAAATAAAAAAAAAATCTTTAAAAAATATATTATCTAAAGATACATTGAGGGTTTTTTTATTTAGTTTGGGAAAATATAAATTGAGGACTACAACTCAAGAAGAGAGGAATTAAAAAAAGACTTGGTAGGGCTCTTAAAGAGACTAGAGCTCCTTCATCGTAGCCTAAATATAAGTAGATAGGTAGGTGGATAGGTAGGTAGATAAATACATATATATACACATAGCTTTTGAATTTTCTAACTTCATTTCTTTAAATTAAGATTCCCTGGTCTTATTATCTTTTCCAGCATTCCATTCATGTGCTTTTGCCTGCCACTGAATCTCCCTTAATTTGTCTTATCTGGCTTATTTGGATATCTATTCACAATTCACTTGCTAACCTTGTGCCTCAGGCAAATAACTTTGTTTCGGAACTTCAGTTTTATCAAATCTAAATTGACACTGTTAAATGAAACCTCTAGATTCCCTTTAGCTTGAATTACGAACAGAGTAAGGTAACTCATTTGGGAAGGAGCTGAGGTCCAGATGCTCTGGCTACTGAATGTGGTCATACCCATTCCATTAAGTATTTGCTTCTATCAATTACAATGGGGTTAAGCAGTCTCCTGGAAAACTATTTAAACACTACAGTTTCAATTTTGGAGGTTCACTCATGTAAAGCATGTCTAAGCTGGGGAGGATCTAACTAAAGCTATATCATAGAAAAGGTCATTAAGGACCTCCAAGGGAACTTATCATAAGTGAAAAAAAAATGTGAAGCACATAAAAACTCTAGAGATTAAAGGAAGGTCATATTTCCTTCAGTGGTTTGGTGGGTGGTAAGAAAGTTCATTTGACACTAGTCATCCTTGGCATAAGTTGTATACTCTGGGAGAAAATAACCTATGGGAATGCGCAAAGCTTTATCACTATGCTCTAATGCTGTAGGATTCACAAAGTCTAGCTCTGGGACCTCCTTTCAATTAAAAACAAAAGTGATGTGTTCTTTTTCATTTCTTAAAATCAGTAATGTGGACCTCTGATCTTAAAGAATGGTGGTATTACACCAGCTCAACTGCATTCTTATCCCATCAACATCAGGGCATTGCAGAGTTCCAGCTCCAGGGATGTGGCAGTGCAGGCATGGCCTCTGGAGCCCAGCTGGAGCTTGACCTGAAATCACTGTGAAACTGCTTAGACCTGAGTCCTTGAACTTTTCACCACAGTGACAATGATCCAGATGATTAATTAATGCATGTAAGCATTCTGGTGGTCATTCTAGAAATTTCTTGAAGAAAGGGACTCTTTAAGACTGGCTTTCCTGTAGTTAAAAATTAAGGTAAGCATTAATGTTGATTAGAGAATCTCCAGTATGTCCATTCATTGCCCATCCCTCGCTCAGCTCTGTGTGGCATGCGGTCTCCTGCAAGCTGCATTGCTCAGGCATCATCATCTGGTTTCTGGGGGCTTTGGCCAATGAGAGGCACTGGAAGAAGATTGAAGTGTGGAAATGGGGAGAAACCAGGCTATTTCTCCCTCTCTCTGTGTTCCTTCGGTGGCATGTCTGGCAGTGATTATGTATCTTCAATGGCTTCGGTTGCCATCCAAAAAGCCTGTCAAGGTTTCAACTTCCACAGGATGATCCTCAGCCTTCTTCTCTTTTTCCCTCCACTCTAGGGGTAGAAGCAGTTTCTTCTTACCAATCTCTGGCTTGTCTCAATGTCCTCTGGTTGACTTCTTAGCCTTTTTTATCAAGTGATAGAATATAGTCAATTCTCTGCATTACATTCCTCTTTATTAAATAAAGTGTTCTCTGATTCCTGGTTAAATCTACTGATACATTGATGAAGCCTGAGAAACGTAATGTTTCAGTCAGCTATTGCCACAGTAATGCTGCATAACAAACTCCAAAACTCAAAGGCTTAACGTAACAGATTTTCTTCCTATATTGATGGATCTGTAGATTGACTGTTACTTAGCCAGATTAGGCTGGGCTCCAGGCCTCCAGATGAGTTCAAGTTTATCCCATGTGTCTCTCCTCTTTCTTGGACCAGAGCATATGGTATGATCCATGTATCTTCTTCTGGAACCGAGGTTGAAAGGGCAGCATCTGCACGAGGAACATGTTGATCTCACCATAGATCATCAAAGGACAGAAGCTTAGTTGTGCAAGCTCATTTCTGCCCTGGTCACATTACTTAATGTCTCATTGATTAAAGCAAGTCACATGTTAAGGCACAATATCAAGAGCCAGAAGAGTACATTCTGCCCACCATAAAGCCAGACAGGGGTGTGACTATATAATTCTGTTAGGGGGGAAGAAGCAATTGGAACCAGTAATCAAATCTATCACATTTGGCTGAAAGTAAGATTCATCATCTCTAAGAAAATTGAGCAGTAGCATCATTTATTGTATCTTGTAAAAGTGGTGGCTAACTCATAAAAATCTGTTGTGCTTATAGTTGTTTTATTTTTTCTGTTTCTGGACACTGCTAATGTGTAATTCAGAACTTAAATTCAGAAATTCAGAACTTAGAGTCTTTTTTTTTTTTTTTACCAAGGACCTTCTTTTTACCAAAAAAAAAAAAAAAAAAAAAAAAGAATGTCATTTATTATCTCTCAAATTAAACTCACCATTTTATCTGCTTCTTTCTGCTGCTGAGGCTGGGACTCAGTGGACCACATCTCCCCTTTGCCGGCTGATTCCATGCTTGGTTTTGCCAGCACGGGGTGCTTCAGGGGACCGCCGGACTACAGCAGGAAATAGGGACTTTCTCTTTTTTGTTTACGTGCTGTGGGCTTCCTTTCCGCGCTCTCTCCAGTGAATATAACCCTGCAAAACTCTTTATCTCAGCAACAGCAGTTCAGTCCAGCGGCTGCGTTGGATCCAGTTTCCAGGGTTCCCAACACTCCTAGCACTAGTGGAAAGGCACCCCCACCTGGGAGGAATCCCTCCTCCGTGGGTCTACGTTTTAATAATTCCAACCTCTACCCTTTGTTGTTTCTATTTTAAGGAGTAAGAGCTGCTTCCAGGAGTTGTTACTTCATTTTACCTTAGTGTTCTCTTTTTTAGTTAGCAATTCTTTTTATCTAATTAGGATTTAATATTAAATTCCTTCTTTTAAAATAATGGGCAAAATTGCCGTCTCCTTCCAGGAGATGCTTTTTCATAGAATCTATATTTTTACCTAATAAGATTCTGTTTCATTTTTAGGGAAGACACACATAGCCAAAAAATAAAGAAGAAGAAGAAGGAGGAGGAGGAAGGGGGGCGGGGAGAGGGAAGAAGAAAAAGAGGAGGAAGAAGAGGAGGAGGAGATAGAAATAATGTAAGAGGGAGGAACAGACCATGGCTGGGGCCAGGATGGCTTTTATTGCAGTTCTCCAGGGATACAGATTCCTTTGCATTAGAAAAGCTGAAGACCTTTTAGATGACCAAGGAGACTGGAATGTAGTGTGGGCAAGAGAGCAAAGGGGTGACAACCTTCCCTTCAACATAATAAAACAGCTTTTAATTTCTTCTTTGGGACATCAAAATTATAAAGTAAATATATTTTTTTGCAAGGTGAGTTTATTATGACATCAAGTTCTGAACATCAGTGTATCCAGTAGTCGCATTTTTAAATAGGTTGAGGCATGGCCCATCTTTTTCTTTAGGTATTTTAAGGAGGCTTCATCATAGCCCCCTTTTCCTTCCTTGACAATGGCAAGTGGGGCTGAAAGTTCCAAGCTTCTTGTCATGACTAGTCCTTCTGGTGATCAGCACCCATCCAGCAGGCTGCTAAGAGTTGCTTTATTAGAAATAAGGGTGCTCCTATTGCCTAGAAAACTCTAAGGGATTTTGGAGCCTTGTGTAAGATGTTCCTATTACTCAGGAAATTACTAGGGTTTTTAAATCTCTCTTCAGAAACCAGGACCAAATATTAGCAGGAAATGAGGGCAGAAACCAATATATTCTTGTTATTTCACACCCATTCTCATGTAGACCTTTATATATGTTATCCCCACTGCTTCCAATGATGTTCCTATTCTTAACTTTTCCCCCTGGCTAATTCCTCCTTGTCTTCTTTCACAGTCCTCCCTAGACTAGGTTAGATGCCCCAATTATGTCCTGCTCTATTGGCATATTCTTATTTTTTATAGGAGTCATTACAAAATACTGCAATGACTATTTTCCACATCTATCTTCACCATTAAAATGTAAACTTGGAGAGAGAATATGTGTGTTTTCTTCTATTGTGCCTCTAGTTCTTAGCACAATGACTGACACATAGTAGGCATTGAAGAAATGCTTAATGGAGGGCCTAACAATGTGCTAGGTTTATGGGGGATGGTAGTAGCAGTCAATCACACATAGGTTTGCGACTTGTCTATCATACTTTGCAGTCTGTGTATCTAGATCAGTGCTCCCCAGGGAATTTGATAGCATTTGCTAAGCGACTACACTTCGAGAAGCAAAGCTATGGAAAATGTATCCAAAATGGAGCCCTGCGGCTAAAGCCCTGAGTACAAAAGAAGTAAATGAGGCTTACGTGTCTCCATTCCACCAGACCTGCCTGTTTTTCTCCTTACCCTTTACATCCTGGGCTGTTCATCTTTCCTTAGCCAAAATCTATTTCTTAGAAAGCATACATTTCCTGAGTTAAGGGGCAGGAAAGTGTGAACTACCATGTGACTTGTTTAATATTGTTTACACTTTTGAATAAGCAACAAAGCCTCTGTTTATTTTGAAATGAGGGAATAGAACTCCTATTGTGTTGTGCCAGGTTTAAGAAGCTAATGAGGAAACAGGAGACCAGACTTGTAGGCGACCACTTAGAAAACGGAGCCCTGACAATGGTGCCTGGGACAGACATGTTTGTTGAATCTGCAAAGTCAGACCAGTATAGCATATCCTTCAGCGAAAAGAAAAAAAGTATACGAATCGTGCATGCACGGAATATCTGTGCCATTGTGGGCCTTCTGGAGTTGTCATGAGACTCATTAGAGAAAAAAAAAACCCAACACACAAACATTCCTACCTACAGAGTGCTTGTTCACTCCCTATGAGAAAAACTGAAAATAAAATAATTTTCAGTTAAAATAGATGTTGTTCTGGCTGAAAACTTTCGCATTTGGTAAATGATTCATTCTATTAGGTGGGCAAAAGCAGGCACAGAAAACTCACTTGGGAAGAACCATCAACTATGGGATGCTGGGAGTTAAAAGTCAGGAGAAGCTTGAATTTTTGTGCCCAATTCTTGGCATCCCCTCACCATCAAGAAAGACTTTATCATTTCAGAATGTTAAGATTGATAGTCTCTGATTTTTGGAAACTTCTCTTGAAGCTCTTGGTACTTCCAAAAATGGGTGGTCGGTAACACTCTGTGGAGAAGACCTCCATTGTGGAGGGTAAGAGCTGTCATAGGCATTACAGAGAACAGAAAAGACAACATGCTGTGTCCCTGAGCGTTCATTATTTCAGTGAGAACACTGTCATTCCTTATGGTTACCCTGATGGGCACCAAGCAATGCTGATGAATTGGTAAGGCTTGGACCCTGACGCGATATGCTCTATTCTGCTGCCATTTTGGTGGTTTTGTGGTTGCTTCGCTCTTTTCCTGTCTTTTATACATGCCTCCACGTGATACTTATTGATATCACCGTTGCTGAGTTTGGGCATGCTTCCAAAGAAGCTTGGATTTGCTTTTGCTTTTCCATCCAATAAATTCATCTGTTAAGTATTGGGAGAAGAATCCTGGAAACTCCATCGCTAGTTGGCAACTATCACATTTCTTAGGAGAAGAAAAATCTTCAATCTAGTTGGAATCATATTTCTTGTGCTGGAATGGATTTAAGACAAAAAAATATATTGCACTTTTGGGCATGGGCCTTGATTTTTCAACATATATCTTCCATGTGTTAGGAACTATGATGCACATTTTTCTCCCCCTTGGGGATCTTCTTTTCCTTACGACATTAAATTGCCTGCTCAGATGTATAAAGTATCCACTACCTTGAATGAATGTGCTAATTAGCAAAACCAAAATTTATGAACATAGACTGAGAAGAAAGGGGAGATTAAAATCCTGATTTATTTAGGTATTTTATGTTTACAAAAAGGAAAACAAATTAAGGTAAAGTGAATTCTTTGTCTAGCTGACAATTTAGAAACAAAAGGCAGTCGTGAATTGTGTGGAAGGAGGAGAGAAAAGCTGTCTTTTTTTATGCCTCTCTGGCAGATACTTCATACCAATAATTCTTAGACTCTGCCATCCATGGGCCCCTGAGAGAGTCCCCAAGGTTAGCCTTGCCCAGGCCTCTGCCCATTGCCTAAACTCCTCTATCCAAGTGTAACTCAGTTGATCTTGTAGGTTACCACCACCAAACAGTTTTTAAACCTAGCCAACTCTAATTACTGTTTACTTTTGTGACATTTTGTTCTCTAACTCAGTGGTTCTCAAAGAGTAGTCTCTCCCCAACAGCAGCATCATCTGGTAGCTTGTTAGAAATGTGCACTCTAAGGTACAATTCCAGCCCTATTATGTAATACATTTTGGGTGGTGCCCAGCAAGCTGTGTTTTAACAGGTACTCCAGGTGATTCTGATGCCTGCCCTAACTGGAAAGATCTTGCTTCCTAATTTGAAAATGAAGATTAAAAGACAGTTCTTTGGTCTGACTCCAAGGTAGTAAACAAGTAACCACAGAACAAGTATTAAACCCATACTAATCAATTAGTGATAGCCACATGCTTCTGAATGAAGTTCAGCCAGTCAGCAAGGGCATCACTCCAGGAACTGCTTCTGAAAGTCAGATAATCCCTAAACTTCACAGTTGAAAGTCAGCCAATCTCCAAAAATTCCCACTTTAGAAAGTCTGCCAATCCTTGAACACCATGGTTCCCAAACTTTTGTGATATCAAGTTTTGCTTTGTACAGACTGATTACAGTTTATAAGAAATAGTTCTCAATTGCTTAGTAAGCAATACATCTATCTTCTTTGTTTCTCATGCATGATTGGAAATTTCACCCATCAGCAAAAGGGTTATTGGTGATTTTGAGAGAGATGAAATTTATACAGTTCCTCCCTATCCTTGGGTGATACATTCCAAAACTTCCAGAGGATGCCTGAAACTGTGGCTAGTACAAACCCTATATATACAATTTTTTTCTATATATACATAAATACCACTTATGCAATTTAATTTATAAATTAGGTAGAGGGGCGCCTGGGTGGCTCAGTTGGTTAAGCGACTGCCTTCGGCTCGGGTCATGATCCTGAAGCCCCGGGATCGAGTCCCACATCGGGCTCCCTGCTCAGCAGGAAGCCTGCTTCTCCCTCTCTCAGTCCCTCTGCTTGTGTTCCCTCTCTAGCTGTGTTTCTCTCTGTCAAATAAATAAAATCTTTAAAAAATATATAAATTAGGTAGAGTAAGAGATTAATAACAATAACTAATAATGAAATAGAACAATTAGAATAGTATGCTGTAATAAAAGTTATGTAAATATGGTCTTTCTCTTTCAAAATATCTTATTGTACTGCACTAACCCTTCTTGTGATGCTGTGAGTTGATAAAATGCCTACGTGAGGAGATGAGGTGAAGCAAATGACAGAGGCATTGTGATTTAGTGTTAGGCTACTACTCACCTTCTGATGATATGTCAGAAGGAGAATCATCTGCTTCCAGAATATGGTTGCCCCTGGGCAACTGAAATGGTAGAAAGTGAACCTGCAGAGAAGGGGACACTACTGTATCGAGAGAAGATTTGCCAGCATTATTGAAATTTTGGCAGTGAGGACAATACATGATGTGTGTTGTCCAAGACAAGGAGCAAGTATGAGTAGATAGATGATTTATTTGGTAATCAGAATATATAAGAAAAAAAAGAAATGAGATATAATAATTACTCATTACTATACAGGCATCATTATTATAAACAATGACTACTCACTTTATATAAAAAGTTGTGATATAATAATCTGGAGAATGAGGGGAGAAAAAAGGAAGTCCTGAGGGTGGTTTGGGTGCTGAATTAGAATTTTCAATAACAGGAAACCAAGGGGAAAAAAAGAAATAAATGGCAAAGTTGAAAGTATATAAAAATAAATGATGTCACAATGAACATCAAGTAAATTTTAAGGCAATCCGGGAACTATTTGGTGAGCACATACCTGTCCTCTAAAATGCTGGAGATACAAAGGTCAAACTGTCAGAAGAGACAGGCTATAACTAATTTCAGTACAATCCAAAGAAGAAATTAATTAATTCTGACAGTAGTGATGTGGTGAGAAAAAGTTGCAAAGAGGAAGTCATGTGAGTTAGGCCTTTCAAAGATGAGTAGGCACTTCCTAGACAGACTGAAAAGAGAAGAACATTCCAGGGTGAGAGAATAAGGGGGCAAGGGCAGAGGTTTGAAAATAAGAATGAGATTTGGGAAAGAGTGAGTAAGTGAGGGAAATGGATGGAAGTAGGCTTTGGAAAGATGGTTGAAGGCCAGGATATGAAGGGCCTATACATAATTATCAGGAATTTAAATTTATCCTGAAGGCATAATTTTCATTTTAACCTGAAATAGTAATGCTAATTTTGATGTTGGTATATAACCTTAAGCTGGAATAGGCTAATATTTACTGTTCTCAGTAGGAGTATGGTATACAATGAATTGTGTCCCTCCAAAGGTATAGGTTGAAATTCTAACTACCAATGTCACTGTGTCTGTAGTAAGGAAATAATTAAGGTTAAATGAGGTCATAGGGTAGATCCTAATCTGATAGAATTAGTGTCCTTATAAAGACACCAGAGAGTTTTCTCTCTCTCTCTCTCTCTCTCTCTCTCTCTCTCTCTGTCTCTCCTCCACCTACTGCCCTTATCTCTCTCTCTTTCCCACCTGCCCTTCCCCTAGCCCCTCCACACCTCTTTCTCTCTCTCTCTCTACCATGTGAGGACACCGCAAGAAGGCAGCCATCTGCAAGCCAGTAAGAGGGCTCTCACCAGAACCAAACCATGCTGCTTTCAGACTTTCAACTTCTAGAACTGTAAGAAAATAAATCGCTGTTGTTGAAGCCACTTACTCTTTGGTATTTTGTTACAGCAGCCCAAGCCGACTAAGATAGGTACTACTGACATTGGTTGGAAGAATCCTTTACTGCACGTTGTATTTAGTCTGGTCCCTAACTATGAAATACTGGTAGTGCCACTCTGTCACTATGACATCAAAACATGCTCCTACAGAACTCCAAATACCTCTTAGTGGGGGAATTGTAATGTTTCTGGTAGAAAACCACAAAAGAAACCTATAAAGAAGAGTACTATATTCAAATTAGATCCACCATTACTTCATGATCTCTTAGCAATTGTGAGGCAGGGCTTTTACTTATCAAGAGTAAGACAATATGATATAACAAGGAACAACATTGATAATTCTTCCCAAGAATCTATGGGGTTGGGGTGAGGTCTTTAATTTTGAGAAAGCAAAAGTGATCCCTTATCCTGTTGCCAAATGACTAATGCATCATATACTAGTGAAAAAAAGAAAAAGACAAGCCCTTTGCCTCTTGAGATAAAACAGAAGAAAACAATAAAAGAATATACTGTTCAGCACTAATCTCCAAAATAAATAAAGCCTTGAGTTCTTTCTATTAAGTTGTTTATCCTTTAGGAAAAAGTTATCCCTAATTTTTGCAATACTGAATTTGGCAGATAAGTGATACTTTGAAGATAGAATAATTATATAAAGAAATTGCTGTTTATCTCACCCTAAAAAAGACTAAACTTAATCTTGGTAAACTTAGGTTTTTTTCAAAACTGCAGTGTCTTTTATTTGGAGAACCCAATTTTTCTGAACTCCTTTTAAAGCTCTTCAAGTAAAAATACTTTAGAATATTTTAACCACAGCTGAAATTTCATCATGCTCCTTTACAATTAGAGGCAATTATTTTCTGCTTTCTATCACCATAGATTTATTTTTCTCTTCTTGGACTCCGTATAAACGGAATCAGTCACTATGATTATTTTGTGTCTGGTGTTTCTCATTCAACATGTTTTTGAGACTCGTCCATATTCATGTGTGTACCAGTAGTCTTTTTTATTGTTTTGTTTTGTTTTTCTGTTGAAAACAGTGAGTGGACATAACAGAGTTTGTATGCCTATTCTCCTGGTGATGAACATGTGGCTGTTTCCAGGTTTGGCAATCAAGAATAAGTCTGCTAGGAACACTACTATATAAGTCTTTTTGTGGATATAAGCTTTCATTTCTTATCTAGAAGTAGAAATGTTGAGTCATGGAGTAGATGTATATTTAACTTTATAAGAAACTGAAAAAGTTTTCTGAAGTTTTTGTATAATTTTACATTCCACCAACAATGTATGAGGGTTGCAGGTGGTCCCCATCCGTGCCTTATGTGATCAGTCTTTTAAAATTTTAGCCATTTTAAGTGGTTGTAAACAGTATCACACTGTGGCTTTAATTTGCATTTCCATGATGGTCCATGATGCTAAACATCTTTACATATGCCTTTAATAAATCTCTTTTTAAGTCTTTTGCCCATTTTTATTGGGTTGTTTGTCTTTAATTATTGATTTATAAAGATTTTTTTTTTATATTTCTGGATACAAGCTATTTTTTAGATATTGTATTTTTCTTCTTGATGATATTTTTTGATTAACAAGCATTTCTAATTTAATGAAATCCAGTTTATTAATGTTTCCCTTTTCTGTATCATGCATTTTGTGTCCTAAGAAATCTTCGATTACCCCAAAGTCAGGATATTCTCCCATGACTTCTAGAAGTTTCATAGTTTTGGCTTTTATACTTAGCTCTATAATCCATCTCAAATTATTCTTTTTGGTATGAAGTTAGTAGGGTCAAGTTTGCCATATATTGAGTTCTCCATGAAAACACATTTGCATCCAGGAGCTTTACTGGGGAGCACTCACAGGAAAATATTTCTTTTTTTTTTTTTTAAAGATTTTATTTATTTATTGACAGAAAGACCACAAGTAGGCCGAGAGGCAGGCAGAGAGAGGGGAGGAAGCAGGCTCCCTGCTGAGCAGAGAGCCAGCCGCAGGCCTTGATCCCAGGACCCTGAGATCATGACCTGAGCCCGAAGGCAGAGGCTTTAACCCACTGAGCCACCCAGGCGCCCAGGAAAAATATTTCTGAGGAGTGAAGGAAGCATGATTGGGCTGAGAGAGAAATTGAACTGTGATACAAAAGAGGCTCTCAGGATTTAGGATGGCTTTCCAACATTGTTACAAATAATGCAAGAGTGCTGGGTCTTTGTACCTCTCTCTACATTAGCCAGTTATTGGATTCCAGCTCTCCTCAAAGAGAGGTTTCGACATTGGTTGACAGAACAATTCTCTAGAGGAAAGGACTCAGCTGTGAGCCATCAGCAGCCAGCACTCCAGTGGCAGAGAAATGAGATTGAAGAGGGAATCTGGAGAGTGCACCATAGCAACTAGCACCATTATAGCACTATTGCAAGGGTATCTTTGTTTTATTTTCCATATGGATATTCAATTTTCTTCCCACTATTTGTTAAAAAGTCATCTTTCTCCCACTAAATTGACTTGGTGCCTTGGTCAAAAATCAATGGTGTAGGTAAATGCCTTATGCTATATTCTTTTCCATTGACCTATTTGTCTGTCTTTATGGTAACATCAAATTGTCTTAGTGATTATGGTTTTATAGTAATTTCTGATATTGGGTAGTATAAGACTTCCATACTGTCAAATTTGTTCATTTTCAAAATTGTTTTGGCTCTTCTTGATCATGAGCATCTTGAGAACAATTGAGGATCAATTTGAGTCTCCTCAAAAACACTGCTGAATGTGTTTGAGTGTCTCAAACCTATAGATAATTTTGGGAAGAATGGATATCTTAACAGCACTGTATCTTTCAATAATGAACACCATAATTAAACACCTAAATGTTAGACTGGAAACCATACAAATTGTAGAAGAAAGCACAGGCAGTAATTTCTTTGACATCCACTGCAACAACATTTTTCTAGATATGTCTAGAGGCGAGGGAAATAAAAGCAAAACTAAACTATAGGGACTACATCCAAAAAAAACCAAAAACCAAAAAACTTCTGCACAGCTAAGGAAACAATCAACAAACTAAAAGGCAACCTACTGAATGAGAGAAGATATTTGCAAGTGACACATCCAATAAAGGATCAGTATCCAAAATATATGAAGAACTGATATAAATCAACACCTCAAAAGCAAATAACCTAATTAAAAAATGGGCTGGAGACATGAACCAACGTTTCTCCAAAGAAAACATCCAGATGGCCAATAGACACATGGAAAGATGCTCAGCATCTCTCACCATCAGGGAAATGCAAATAAAAACTGCAGGGAGATATCATCTCACACCTGTCAGAATGGCTAAAATCAAAAACACAAGAAACAACAAGTGGTGGCGACAATGCGGAGTTAAAGGAACACTTGTGCAGTATTGGTGGGAATATAAACTGGTGCAGCCATTGTGGAAAATAGTATGGAGGTCCCTCAAAAAGTTAAAAATAGAACTACCATATGATCCAGCAATCATACTACTGGGTATTTACCCCCAAACTACAAAAACACTAATGCTTATAGCAACATTATTTACAATAGCCATATTATAGAAACTGCCCAAGTATCCATTGATAAATGAATGGTATATATGTGTACAAGGGTATATTATTCAGTCATAAAAGGAATGGACTCTTGCCATTTGCAACAAGGATGGAACTAGACAATATAACGCTAAGCCAAATAAGTCAGTCAGAGAAAGACAATTACTGTATGATTTCAATAATATGTGGAATTTAAGGAACAAAACAAATTTAAAAAGGAAAAAAAAAGAGAGAGGGAGACAGACAAACCAAGAAACAGACTTGTAACTAGAGAGGAGGTGAGGGATGGGTGAAACAGGTGATGGGGATGGGGATGAGCACTGAGTAATGTGTAGAACTGCTGAATCACTATACTGTACACCTGAAACTAATATAACACTGTATGCTAACTATACTGGAAGTAAACTTAAAAACTTCATAAAAAATGATGAATATTGTGTTTCTCCCCCTTTGTATTTTCTTTAATTTCTCTCAGCAATCTTCTGTAATTTACAATGCGCAGTCTTGCATGTCTTTCATTAGCTTAATTTTCAAATATTTGATTTTTTAGATGCTATTATAAGTAGCATTTTAAACTTAATGTCATTTTCCAATGTTTATGGCTAGAATGAAGAAATACGATGGATTTGCAAATTGGTTGTGTATTATGCTAACTCTAGTTCTAGTAGTTTTTGGCAAATTTCAGAGTGTTGTAATTGCAAATTATGCCTGTAAATAGTGACAATTTTACTTCTTCCTTTTCAGTATTTATGCTTTTTATTTCTTTTGCTTTCTTATTGCTCTAGACTAGACTTCAGTACAATGTTTAATAGAAGTGGTAACAGTGTACATCCTTGCCTTGTTCTGGATCAGAGAGAAAAAGGTGTTTGAGGTTTTATGATATAAGATATTATCTATTGGTTTTCCATATATAACTCTATCACATCAAAAAAAGTTCACTTCGTTCCTTTGTTGAGAATTTCTATTATAAATAGGCACTGAATTTTGTCAAATGTTTTTTGTGCTTATTAAGATAATTGTGTTTTTTTATTTTTTTTCTGTTAGTGTCAAGCGTTGATTTTTCAAATAATAAACTAACTTTATATTCCTGGAATAAAATCACTTTGGCAGGTTTTATGTATTGCTAATTGAATCTGCTAATATTTTCTTAAGTTTATTCAAATCTATATTCATGTGGGATATTGGTCTGTAACCTTAAAAAATATTTTTGTCAAATATTTTGGGGTTATGTTATCATCATAAAAATTATAAATGCGCGCTTCTATTTTCTGAAAGAGTTTCCTTCTTAAAATCTTCAATGGAAAAATTGATAAAACTTGGAATTTCTTTGTGGGAACATTTTGATTCTAACTTCTATTTATTAGATATAGTTATTTAATATTGTATGTCTTTTTGCCTCAGTTTTTGTAAGTTGTGTGTTTCAAGGAATCTTTCCAAGTTCATCTAGTTGGTTTTGGGAGATAATTCTGCACGTATTTCGTCAAATTTCTGCATGTTTTGTGAGCTAAAGCACTGGCAGCATTTGTTCCAGCCTGTCTTTTGAAGATATTTGTATGTCAAATTACCTTGGAAGATAGAAATGGTTTCTCCGTCTGAAATAGAGGGCAGGTTTGTTGGTTGTCTGGTATCATAAAGAATAATGTCTTCCTCTGGGGACAATGTCAGGCAGGTTTGCTCGCAGTTCCTTTTCAAAGATTGGAGTTTTTCAACCTCAGGATTCCTCGGCTATGACACAAACCAACTGCGTGGGCAGCAGCCTCCAGAACTACTGTGTCACCTGATGGAACTTAAGGATCAAGGGAGAACCTGCTCAGACATGAAGCTTGTGAGACTTGCTATGAGTAATACTGTCTTTTGTCTCTGATCTAGGAGTCTTGTGTCTTCTGCCTGCATAGACGAAACTGTCAGGCTAGCTCATTAGCTTGCAAATATATTGCTATCTTTACAGTTTTGCACAATTCAGTACACTTTGTAATTCTTAACAATTGTAATAAAATGCTTATAATACCCCTCAATTATCGTTTGAATGTAGATTAGTAACACACACACACACACACACACACACACACACACACACACACACAACCTGCCTCTTCCGTGATCAGAAATTGGGTGCGTTCAGGGTGGTATGGCCGTAGACAAGACCTGCCTCTTTCATTCAGTTTATTGTTCTTTCTCTCTGTCTCTTTGTGTGTGTGTGTGTGTGTGTGTGTGTGTGTGTGGTGTTTGCTTAGTCTTGCTAGGGGTTTATTAATGTTATTAACTTTTTAATGACAACTTCTGACTTCATTGATTTGCTCAATTTTGTCTTTTATAGCGTTAATTTCTACTTTAATATATTACCTTGTTGTACTTATTTTGGGTTTAATTTTCTCTTCTTTTGCTAGTTGCTTAAGAGGAAAGATGGTCAATTTTTTATATCATTTTTATTTTCTAAAAAAGTCATTGAATGTAATAAATTGCCTTCTAAGATTGCTTTGATGTACCTCACAAATTTAATATGTGGTATTTTCATTACCATTCATTTTAAAGTACTTTCTAATTTCCCTTGTGATTTCTGCTTTGACCCATGGGTTATTTAGATGTGTGTAGCTAACTTTCCAAATATTTGAAGATTTTCTAGATGTCTTATTATGATCAATTTCTAATTTAATATTTTAGTGGTCAGAGCACATACTTTATATGTCTACCTTGGTGCATGCTCCATGTGCATTTGAAAAGAGTATCTCTTCAGTATTTGTTCTAAAATATCAATTAGCTTTGGGACTCACAGAAGTTTACACACTTTCTATATCATTACTGATTTTGTCTATTTGTTTTATCAATTACTGAGAGAAGGATATTAAAGTTTCCTATTTCTACCTTTTTTTTAAAAAGGCAGACTTATACATTTTGCCTTTCACTCTCTTGGATTTCTGTCCATATATTTTGAAATGCTTTTATTAGGACCACAAACATTTAGAGGATTATTATGTTTTCTTGATGACTTAACTTTTTAAAATCATTAAATAATGCCCCCTTTAAACCTTGGTAATACCTTTGATCTTGAAGTTGACTTTGCCTGTTATTATTATAGATGCATAACCCATCTTAGAGTTGGTGTTTCCATATTTTATCTTAGAGCATGCATATACTTTTCACCTATCTGTGTCTTTTTATTTATTTTTATTTTTTAAAGATTTTTTATTTATTTGACAGAGAGAAACACAGCCAGAGAGGGAACACAAGCAGGGGGAGTGAGAGAGGGAGAAGCAGGCTTCCCGCCGAGCAGGGAGCCCGATGTGGGACTCAATCCTGGGTCTCCAGGATCATGACCTGAGCCGAAGGCAGTGGCTTAACCAACTGAGCCACCCAGGCGCCCCTGTGTCTTTGTATTTAAAGCAGGTTTCTTGCATGGCACCTGGCTGGCTCAGTTGGTAAAGCATGCAACTGTTGATCTCTGGGTTGTGAGTTTTAGTCGCACATTGGGTGTAGAGATACTTAAGGTAATTTTTTGATAAAGTTATTAAAGTGTGTTTCTTGCAAACAGTATAGAGTTATGTCTTGTGTTTTCAATCCAGTCTGACAATCTTTGTTTTATAGTGGGAGTATTTAGTTAATTTAAAATTAATACTTGGTATGGTTGGATCTATCATATTGCTATCTGTTCTGTCCATTTACTGTTTGTTTCTCTGTTGATTTTCGATGACTTCTATTGTGTGAATTGAATATAATTTTTTACTTATACATATCACCTCAACTGACTTTTTGGCTGTACTTTATTTTGGTGTTTGCTGTAGATATTAACACATGCATCTTTAACTAAACATAGTGTATCTTCAAACAGTATATAACTATATCAAACAGTGGAAAGAACCCTACAATGGTATAAAGAAGCTTATCCTCTCCCCCAAACCCTTTGTGTTCTTGTAGTTATAAGTTTTACTTATACAAATGTTATAAACCGGGGTGCCTGGGTAGCTCAGTCACTGGGTGTCTGCCTTTGGCTCAGGTCATGATCCCAGGGTCCTGGGATTGAGCCCCGCATGGGGCACCCTGCTCTATAGGAAACATGCTTCTCCCTCTCTCACTTGCCCTGTGTGTTTTCCCTCTCTCACTATGTCTCTCTAATAAATAAATAAACAAAACAAATGCTATCAAAGAATACATTGCTATTATTTTTGTTTTAGACAATCAATAATTATATATGTATGATACATACCGTTTCTGCTGCTTCTCCTTCCTCCTTGCAGATACTCAGAGGTGATTTCTCTCAATGCTCCTGCCATGCCTCCAGTCTTCTGAGTACTAGCCCTATGAGTTTAGTGAAGGACTGTGGGAAAGAGCTGCTGAATACATACTTGCTCTGTGATTAGGGAACCTTGGGGTTCAAATCCACTATACCAGTATACATGTATGAAGTCTCCACAAAAGCCCAAAAGGACAGTGTTCAGAGAACTTCTGGGTTGACAAACAAGTGAAGATGTGGAAAGGTGGCACATCTGGAGAGGGCAAGTAAGCTCTGCGCCCTCTCCCCACACTTTGCCCTAAGCATTTCTTCCATTTGGTTGTTTCTGACTCTATCCTTTTGTATATTTACAGTAACTTAATAAGTAAAATGTTCCTCTGAGTTCCACGAGCTGCTCTAGCAAATTAGCTAAACCCGAGGAGAGTGTTATTGAGACTGTTAAGTAGAAGCTAGATGGGAGTAGTGGAAGGAAAACCCAGAAGCAGAGTCCCAAGTCCTGGAAGGGCAACCATGGAGACAAGAGCTGGAGGCAAGGACACTGATAAAAAGGTTATGCATTAAAAGCCTGGGAGCACAACATCCTGACATTGCAGCTTCCAAGACTTGGGGAATGACAGATCAAGAGCCACAAGCGCAGGTGCAGAGCATGCACTCTCCTCTTCCCCCTCTGCCCTAGGGTAAGTCCTAGACTTATTATAATACATTTGCATTATGGGTACAGGCCTCCATGGAGAAAGGCTGCCAGGACTGTTCAGATACAAACCTTGTAGGGTCAAAAACTGCTTACCCAACCTGTGGGAGGAGTTCCCCAAATGATTGGATGCAGCGTCCTTTAGAGACCACCCCACTGGGCATCACAGCTTTTCCCAGCCCAGAAAGCAAATATCTAATCCCAAAACAATCTAGGACTCCTTCCATCTCATGAAACCTGTCCCTCCCCACCTTGAGCCTCTCACCCACCTTGAGAGTGTACTTTTGCCTTAATAAATTGCTTTGTGCCTGCTACTTTCCTTCTGGCTATCTTTAGTCTGAGTGTGGATCTTCATGTAAATCTTCTCATGGAAATCCATGGACCAGGACCTCCACTGACACAGCACAGACTGCCCTACCGGAAGTGAGGTCTCCAGTCTATCGCCCGTCAGTCTGAAGCACAGGTGGTCACCTGGGCTTGCAACTGGCATCTGACTGGCAATTGCAATGGGCAGAGGAGGCAGTCTTTTAGGATTGATCCCTTAACCTGTGGAATCTGATTCTATCTCCAAATAGAGAGTATGAAAATTGAGTTGAATTGTAGGACACCCAGATAGTATGCAGAAAATTGTTGGATATATGGGGAAGAACCCCATACACATTAGAAATTGGTCTCAGAACACTCCTTGTAGGCCAATATAAGTTCATTTAGATTTTGCCTGTTTTTTCCTTCTCCCTTATCAGATAGTATCTGATTTTCCACTCTGCCAAGGATGAAGGTGGCCGTGGTCTCTTTTCCCCTAAGAAGGGCTGGTCACTTTCTGGAACATAGTTCATATAGATATCTTTGTGTTCTTATCTCTCTGACAGATGAAGGAAAAAATGCCCACAGCTATGATTTCGCAACCTCGCTGGAGTGCTCTTGCTGCCAGAATGAAAGCAACAATTTCTTGTGACTTTTTACATCCTTACAGGAAGTGGCAGTCACCCACTGTCGCTTTAAATTTTTTGGTGGAACTCAATCCTTCAGTGAACATTGGTATAAGCCTATGACTTCTGTGATCACTTTCAGTTAATAAAAAGGTCTTACAGTCAGCAATTCCAATGTTTAGTCCAAATTAATAACAAATACTTAAAACTTCATTTAAGTTTCCCCTTTCTCAGCTCTAGCTTACTGCAAGCTAGGTACCAGTAGTGGAAAATGGGGCATCATTGGCTTTCTCTTACCTGCCCTGTGCTTTTGCCCTTCCTCCTGTCTTTCTAATCTGTTTTCAGACCCCTGAGAGGTACAGACAGCAGGGAGAGTGTAGAGTGAGGAAGCAGAAGAGCCTCACTTGACCAACACCAATTTCTAGCTCTGGTGGATTTTTTTTTTTTTAAACGCAACTCCTCCTTGAGATCTTTCATGGATTGTTGGACACCTGTGTCTGTATCCCTCATTCTCAGGGAATATCTCACCTGACTTACACTCCATGAAGGCAGATCCATTTCTATTCAGTGGGTCTTTTATATTTTCCTCAGAGCTTAGGGTTCTGGCTTCAGTTTACTACCAGGTGTTCCTGGTGAACAAAACCTGAGACTTTCCATGCTGTCCTTGTTCTGAGGAAACATTCTTTGACCAACTTTAGGAGAGCAGCTTCCTCTATAGCTGTCTGTTTATATTCTAAGCAGCTAGCCATACAACTCTTACTTTTGGGTTTTCTAGATGAACTATATAGCCATGTATCAAACTCTCTTGGCAACCATCTTAAAACATCTTTCTTTGTCAGGATGTGAAGAGTAAGTGTCCCCAGTGCTCCCCCACTGGGGACTAGGATTCACAACCCAAGAGTACAGTCTCCAAAATACTTGCTAATCTCCAAAGACCAGCTTCCTTATAACCTTTCTGTGGGTGAGAAACTTAAGTTACAAACCTGATTTTTCACCTATTTTAGAAATTTTATGATTTTTTACCTCACTTTGGGATTGTGAAAAACTAGGTAATAGGCACAACATAGAGTTGCTTGTGCTAAGCCCCATGTTACCAAACCAAAACTTTACTTAATTAGTTTTGGCTCTCCCACAAATGGAATTTTAAAAAAGTATTTGTATTTATTTGACAGAAAAAGAGATCACAAGTAGGCAAAGAGGCAGGAGGAAGCAGGCTCCCTGCTGAGCAGAGACCTGAGCTGAAGGCAGAGGCTTTAACCCACTGAGCCACCCAGGCACCCCCACAAACAGAATCTTAAACAAGCCAGTCAGGAATCGCCTGATCAACAATAGTTAGGTAAATTTGCCTAATAGACTCCTGCTATCCCCTTGTCTAGTATAACTTCTTTATTCCTGGTCCCTTCTGCCTATAAAAGTCTTTCATTTTGTACAGCTTTTTGGAGCTTCTTTCTATCTGCTAGATTAGAGGCTGCATGATTCATGAATCATTAAAAAAAAGCCAATAAGATCTTTAAAATTTATTCCATTGGATTTTGTTTTTTAACAAAATGTAACATCTTGGTGCCTCAGTGGAAACTTCCATTTTTTAAAAAATCCTGTTCTATTGAAGTCATGAAAAATTGAAAACAACCCATAGTCCAGAAATTAGAGGATACTAGGGTATAACTATTCAGAGTAATATTCTGTAGAATGCTCCAAAAAAGAATGAGGACATTCTTTTTTTTTTTGATTTGAAATGATCTCTAAAATATAGTGTTAAGCAAAAAAAAAAAAAAAAAAAAAAAAAAAAAAAAAAAAAAAAAAAAAAAAAAAAAAAAAAAAAACGGTGTGTAGATACAGGATGCAATTACTATTTTAAAAAAAGTGAAAATAGATGTGTTTTGCTTGTATTTAATAAAATATCTCTGATAGGATACATAGGAAACTGGTTGCCTCTAGAGAGAGTTATTTGGTAGTCAGGGATAGCTTTTTGTTCTGATGGGATACATAGGAAACTGGTTGCCTCTAGGGAGAGTTATTTGGTAGTCAGGGATAGCTTTTTGTTCTTTTTGAAATTTAAAGCAAGTGAATACATAATTGTATTTAAAAGGAAGATAATGTTAAATTGAAAAGATACATGTACAGTGAGCAAGTAAAGATTACAACTGATTCTTTCCAGAGCTTGTCTGTGAAGGAAAGAAAAGAGCAGGAGCCAGAACTTGGTGCAGGGCTGAGAAGTGATGTTTTATTTTTTGTAGTGGAGTCATGGCTACAGCATGACTCGTAGAAGACTATGATGGGATTTTGGAAAAACTACTCTAAATTATGGCTTCTTGGAATATTGAATATTTTAGCTAAAAGAGTTTGAGAAAACAACAGAAGCAGGGAGGTCACTCTGACCTTCCCCCACCGGTCTCTCCTGCAAGAGGTCATAAGATCCCATATGAGAGAAGCCCTTTCCATACATGGAGGGAGGGCACATCCTTATCTGCAAAGACAAACAGATACCAAGAAGAATCTTAACAAACAGGCCTCAGTAATTTTCCCCAGTTTATTGCACTTCCTTCAAACTCTCTGACCTATCATATTTCTACATGACTGTCTGCTCTTCAATCCAAGCATAAAAATATTCAGGTCCACCTGTTTCCTCAGGTCCTCATTTCCTTATGAAGATTCCCATTTCACATAAAACTTGTATGCAAGAAATTCATATTGTTTTCTTTTGTTAACATTTCTTTGTGTCAGTTTCATATTTTGCTTCATCCAGGGACCCCAAAGGGTCAAGGAAAACTTGTTCATTCCCTACAGCTATTATATTGACCCATGACGCCCTTCTCCCACCCAGGTATTTATTGACATCCACTGATTTATAGAAGACTTAGGGTCCTCCTGGGAAATCTTGAGCGTATCCCCAGTAGAGATTCAGACATCTCCCAAATGCTGTTTGATTGGAGAAGGGGGAGCAGAGACTGGAATATTTGACAGGACTGCCATCAAGATAATTCTAAGGAGCTATGTTCTGAGTTTGTCATTCACATAGAAAATAGCATATAAGGAGCCCTCTGGAGTTGTACAAAGCTTCCAGTCTGTTAGGGACATGTTTTCCATTAGGCTTCTTAAAAATCTTTCAGGCAGAGGTTTGGGAGCCATAACCTTCTCTTCTGTCTGCACATGCAGTTGTCCAGGTACCATGGAATATACTGGTGCTAGTGTCCACATTGAAAACATTGGTGGACAGAATGGTCAGCAGGACTATGCAACCCAGCACGGAGCCTTAGCTCAGTGGAGGTGAGGTCAGCAATTAGACATATTGCAGATTCAACTGGAATCTTCAGAGGCTGCTGAGCTGGAGACAACAGTGCCAATAGCTCTTCAGCAGCGGATGATCAAACCTCAACACAGGGGCGAGGAGTGGACTGGGAAAGGTAAGTTTCTAGCAAGACAGCAGCAACTAACACAGATTTTTCATGAATATATATAAGATCTCCCTTCCTTTGGGGGATCTCACATATACGGGAGACAGAGGTGGATGGAGGCTGGGGTTAGGATACTTGTCAAGGTGCAGGAAAACATTTGTAAACTACTTTTTTTTTTAACCTGGTGCAATTTGAGTTCAATCTGGAAGCTGATGAAACCTGAGAACATTTGGGTTGCACAATATTTTTATTTGTTTATAATTTACTTCTGTGTAATAGAGACTTGTATATGTTTATTAGCTGTGTTTGAGTAATCAAGAGGAAGAGCTTGAACATAAAAGATATAAGTGGTGGGAGGGAATAAGCCAATTTGTCAAGGTACTGGTCCTAGAATTGGGGGTAATGGTGGAAAGATAGGATCCAAAAAAGGGCACTGTTTTTACAGAATCAGGAAGCGGAGTGGGGAGAAGTTGCAGTGGAAATGGATTTGTAAACATAGATTATACTTCCTCAGTGCAGTCAAGGGGTCTTAAGGACCTTAAGGACTAGGGGTCTTAAAGAGAGCCATGAAGGCTTAGCTACTCCTTTTGGGGAATTGTGGTTGACTAGACAACTGTAAAATAAGTATTGAGAGGTACCTGGATGGCTCAGTCATTAAGCATCTGCTTTCAGCTCAAATCATGATCCTGGAGTCCCTGGATTGAGCTCCGCATCACAACGGGCTCCCTGCTCAGCAGGAAGCCTGCTTCTCCCTCTCTCACTCCCCCTGCTTTTGTTCCCTCTCTAGCTGTGTTTCTCTGTCAAATAAATAAATAAATAAATAAATCTAAAAAAATTATAAAATAAGTGTTGATTGGTGCCAAGGGCCCCATTGGAGTTAAAGACCATGAATTTTAAGTGACATAGCCTTCCCCGACCCCTTAAGTCTCTAGGTTAGGTGCCTTCCTGTGGGCTTCCATGGTGCTCTGAATTTCCATATGATAATTACTTACCACACTGTACCACAGTGTAGTGGTTGAGTTTCTGTACGCAGAAAAGAGACTCTTTCTTATTCACTATTTTATTCTTTTCTGAATCTAGTATAGTTTCTTCTATCATTTTTAGTGCCATAGCAGGTGCTCAACAATATTGGCTGAATAAGCATCAGTAAAATGGCAATTGTGATATTTCTCCCATTGCTCTCAGATGCCAGGGTAGAGAAGCAAAAGAGGTGGGTAGTATAAATGGTCCAGAGTGATTTGAATATTTTCGGGTGGGTGTAGCAGGGGGTGAAGATGTTAAGAGAGCTGGCAAGAGCCTTGTTGATACATGCTCCATGAGGACTGGGTTGGACAGGATTTGAGAGGTTATGCGTGCCAAAGTGAGGGAAAGTTCTGGGGTGAGGCCATGGGAGTGGAGTGTTCATGAGAATCATTAGAGCTGGAGCAGGGCTGGGATGTGACCTTGACAGTTCCAGATGTGCTCTTGGCCTTGACATTCTACTTCTCAGTGCATTCCTCACAACCTAGTGGGAACCTCCCACCACCAAGGATAAGGAGGAGGAAAAAGTTTAAACAACAAATAGATCCTACTTGAAAAACAGATTTGTGAGTGGGAGATGAAAACAGATATTGGAACTGGATTTTTAAATGACAATCTTGACATTAACTTCTTACAGAGAATTTTTCTTTCAAGTAGTTGACATGAGATTTCCAAAATCATGTCATTAAACTTTGCAACTCTCCTAGTCTTGGGTCAGTATTATTATATTGGCTTTGAAAGTAGGGATCATACCCTACTTTCATACTTGTAGGCCCTGGGCCTAGCATATGGGGATATCATCCAGTAGGCTGGCATTGACCTAAACTCTATCCCCAGGTCTTGCACCCAGTTACTATATTAATAATTAGAATCCACTGACATCTTGATCGGTTAAATTTATGCCCCTGTTTTTTGAGCTATCCAAGAGTTTCCCTTTTTAGCTTACAGAAATTCTGTTTAGGTAATAAAAGGCAGAGCAATAAGACAAGCTTTGTATAGATTTAGGAACTTTATAAGTGAGAACATTCACATGTTCTGGAAGATTGCATTAAAAACAAATGTCTGCTGGGATATGAAATGTCATAGCGTTCTAACAAATAGGTTCTGAGCAAAGGGAAAATATGTACTATTCCTTACTCTCAAGAAGTTTACAGTCAGGTGGAGAATGGTGGGAATGACACAAAATAACTACATAATAACTACAAAAGGAGCAGAATTGTGGAGGAGACAGAAGGAAGATAAAAGGCCATGGAAAATCACAGAGAGAAAGAAACAGCACTATGTGGTACATAAAGGGCCCTCATTAATTACACTATTATAAATAAACAACTTTTATAAGTTAATATTACTAATATATTTTATATTGATGAATAGTAAAATTGTAATAAAATTATGGTATTAAATTTTAAAAAGAAAAGTTAGTTCATAGAATGCCATAGCAATTCCAAAGACTATAACTAATACATTATATGAATTTAATACTTGAAGATCAAGAAGCAATACAGAAGTTGAGAAAGGAGTTATTAAGTGATAAAAGATGTCACAATTGAATATTCATGTGGAGGAAAATAATTTAAATCCATACCTCATCCCTAAAATCTCATTAAGTTCCAAATGAATTAGTGGGTTAAATTGAATCACTATCAAAAGAAAATAAAAAAGTGTATTTTCCCACCTATGAAGAAGAGGTATGTGTCTGTTGAGTTATAAATTTTATATCACTTAATAAAATAAATCTAGGAAATATGACACATTCCCCTTAAAATAGGAAAGAGACCAACATATAATACAAACTTATTTTTAAAAATAAATAAATTATATATATATATATATATATATATATATATATACATATTATATATATATAAATTAGCTACTCCTTTTGGGGAATTGCATATATATATCCCAAAATGTAGCTGCTCAAAATGATAATCATTTATTTGTGCCTGAGTCCATGGGTTGGTAACTTGGACTGACTCACTGCTCCTTCTGCTAGTCTCTGCTGGCTTACTCAGGCATCTGGGGTCAGTTAGGTGCTCTGGCCTCTAAGGTTGGCTAGCTGTTGGCTGACACAATAGGCCACCTATCCTCATCATCTGAAAGTCTCATAGAGGTTTGTTCATGTGTGGCAGATGGGTTCCAAGGGCAACCAGAGGGCAAACCCCAACGTACAAGTGCCTTACATGTCTCTGCCTACATCACATTTGCTACTGTTCAATGAACCAAAACAATCACACGACTGGTCCCAGAAACCATGTGGGAAGCCACTGCCAAAGTGTGTGTAATCAGCGAAGGGGCAGATTTGTGGCCATTTTTGTCATCTACCCCACATCATAATTGGCAAAGGAGCCTGGCACCTCTACCACAGAGAGCAGCAGATCATGGTGTGGAAACTTCCTAACAATGCTAGTGATTAAAGAAATGCATATTAACATTGGCTTCTAGCCCTTATTTTGTAGAGCAGGAGACTGAGGCCGAAAGCTTTGTTAAGATGGTGCTGAGGTTGACTTCCAAGCCTGCTGACCAACCAAGGTCTTTGAGGCCAAGTCCAATGATAAAAGGCAAGTCTGGGTTCCAACTCAGCTTCAGCATTTTCTAGTGGTATCACTTATATAATAACACTAAGCCTCAGTTTCATTTCTATAAAATTGGAAAAATAATACCTACTACATAGATTATGAGGTTCAAATGAAATCATGTGAAAATACTCTGTGAGTGTCCCGGGACCTACTCAGTTCATGCCTCCTCCTTCCCTTTTCTATGATATAATCTTATAAAACCAGCAACAAAGGAAAGCAAAACAAGAAAAACTCAAACAAAACACAGAAGCAAAATAAATAGATAAGCCATAGGGGCCAAGAATAAACCAGTGACTCTCTATACAGTTATTAATTCCTTAATTATTGAGTGCCCATTCTGGGCCTGGCCCCATACTGTGCAATGAAAATACATCCCCTGCCCTCATGGATAGTTTAATGGCAGAGACAGACAAAAACCAAAACATGACATCAATAAGTACAAAATTGTGGCCTTAATTAGTGCCCGAAAGGAGTCTTGATTAGTGCTAATAGGAGAGCTTATAATAGGAAAAGATAACCCAATTGGGAGTGGGAGGGGCCAGGGAAGACCTCCTTGAGAAATGAATGGGATGGGGTATGAAAGGGATGGGTAAGGTGATCTAAACCAGGGAAAGGTCATCAGAGGGGTCAAGCCACATAGTCCTAGAAAATGACAAGTAATTGTCCTACTCCTTAAAGCAATATGAAGTCAGAGAAAGATACAGAGAAATTTGGTATTTGAAAAGTGTCTTCTGGAATCAGAGTAAAGGACAGATCAGAGGAGAGAAAATGAGTGGCTGCAGGCAGGTGAATTAGGACACTATGGCAAGAGTCTCGTAATTTATAATTTAGTTCAATTTTCCATAAAATAATTGTAGACCTATTCATTCTACTTTGATAAGTCCTAAGGAAATACACCCCAAATACTTGTACATTCAGCAAAAATGATCAATGACTAACATTAGACAAATAACATACATTTCAGAATGAATAAAGTTAACTGAATGGGTTTAGGCAGCCAAGTTAGTGTTAAAATCCATATATACTTTTAATGACCAACAGGTCATAATTTTTTTTGTTATTATCAATTTTAAAAATTACCTTTCCTTCCTAGCCTGGCCAGCTTGATGATAACAACTTTCCAAGCAATATTGGAAGTTTAATATCCTTATTAGTAGCAAAACTTATACAAACATCTCCAAAGTCTGCGGTTACTCCAGATAAAGTTTGGATTGGAGCTTTACCTTGGCTGTAGTCATTTGAAGATACCATGAGCCAAATTAATCTCATGCTAATTCCTAATTAAGTGAAACTTTTCTTCCTGATCTTCAATGAATCTTTCTAACTGTCCCAAAAAGGAATAAACTATAAAAACACTGAACATTGTCAGGAAGTATTGCAAAAAACTATGTAATGGACCACAAAGATTATGGGGCATCTTCAACAGTAAAACTAGACACTGTCTAGGGCACAATTTATGATTATTTGTTTTTCATTAGGTTGGTTTTTTTTTTTAAGATTTTATTTATTTATTTGACAGAGAGAAGCACAGCCAGAGAGGGAACACAGCAGGGTGAGTGAGAGAGGGAGAAGCAGGCTTCCAGCCGAGCAGGGAGCCAGATGCCGGGCCTAATCCCAGGACTGCGGGATCATGACCTGAGCCGAAGGCAGTCGCTTAACCAACTGAACCACCCAGGTGCCCCTTTCATTGTTTTTGATGTATTTTACAGTTCTGTACATCGTAAAAAATAAATAGCAACCAAATGATTCTTGTCCATAGAAAAACCATTGAATAGTGTTCAGTGAAAAGAAGTGACTAATTTTGCATATTTTGTAAATTTATTTCAGCATTCCTATTGTTACTATATGTGTTTGTTGGACTTTTCCTTTGAACAGGTTCTAACTTCTTGACTCTCTAATTCATGCAGTAAAAAAATATCTTTGACCTGATTCATTTTAAATGACAGTCTTGATTTTACATTTTTAAAAAAATTATCCTTTTTCAGTGTCTAGTTTAGAATGTCCTTAGCATTGAGCTGGAGGCCTGTGAGACACACAATTTGAGGTACACGAAATAGTTGCAAACTGCACCAAATGGAGAGGTGCAGATAAGTATATTTTACAATATAGACTTCAGGTTGCCACTGGATTTGAGGAAAGAGGGAGAATAGGTCTGGAGCTCACCAAAAAAAGATTTCAAAGAAAAGAGATGATTTCAGGGCTAAGACTTCAGAAAGCCCAGAAGAGATGGAAGATAGAACCTGCTGTGATAACACAGGGAGGAAATCAAGAACAGTCAGTTCAGAGAGATTTGCTCTTTGACAAGGGCCTGGATAGAAAAAATGCTGAGGTGGCTCAGTCAATTAAGCATCCCACTCTTGATTTTGGCTCAGGTTTTGATGGGACGGTGAGATCCAGCTCTGTGTTAGGCTCTCCTGTGCCTGGCTTGATTCTCTCTCTCCCGATCTCTCTGCCCCTCCCCACCTGCTCCCACTTATGGTCTCTCAAAAAAAAAAAAAAAATCAAAGCTAAATTTTATTTGGCATCTATTATGTACAAGGCAATGGGTGCCAGAGATTCTCAAGCCTGACTACCCATTAGAATCACCTGTGGGAATGTAAAAATGCTTCTTCCCCAGGCCCCATTATCGGAAATTCGAATATAATTGGTTTGGGGAGGGAGGTGTCAGGGAAAACTCTCCAGGTGATTCTAAAATGAAACCAAGTTAATGAACTACTGTGTTATGCAATTTATAAGCATCTTTTGATTTAGTTTTAACCCTTCTAGTAAGCCCCTAAGAGAGATATTTCATCCTCTTTTCCAGAGGTGGGGAACAAAAGCTCAGAGAGACTGGTGATTTGCCTCAAGGGGCTGCTAAGAGAAGGAGGGAAATCTTGATTAGTAGTGGGTGGAGAGAAAAGCAAGTGCAGTAGTGACATAGCATTTCTCTAGGGGATTAAGGAAATGTTAATAGAGGCAAATAGGACCCACAATAAACAAATGAATAGCAAAGGTAACAAAATGTGACTCATTTGGGGTCTTACTGAAATGGAGAGTCTGCGATGGAGATTCCGCCTTTCTGGTGATTCTGATGATGCTGGTCCCCAGTGCACATTCTGACTTTTTTTTTGAGATTTGTTTATTATTTTAGAGAGAGAGTGCATGTACAAATGGGAGAATGGGTAGAGGGAGATAGTCTTCTAGAAGATTCTCCACTGAACATGGTGCTGCCTACCGGGCTCATGACTCTGAGATCACTTGAGCCAAACCCAGAGTCTGACACTCAACTGATGGAGTCACCTGGCTACCTCCACATTCTGATTTTTAATTGTAGGTTTTAGATAGCATGGTCAACACAGACCTCTGTGGCTCAGTTTTTTTTCTGTAATTTGGGTCAGTAATCAATCCTTCTGATGTAGATGTTGGTGTTCAGGGGATTTGATCAAGAAAGAGTTCTTGAGACATCTCCAGTTCAAAAAGTGATTTAATTAAAGCATGGGGACAGGACCCGTGAGCAGAAAAGAGCTGCACTGGGGTTGTGCTAGGTGTCTGATTATATACTTTCAAGTTGAGAGGGGGTTAGGGACAACACAAGCCTACAAGGAAATCTAGAAACAAGGTTTCCAGGACCCTGAGGGGGGCTAGCTATTGTTAAGAAAAGGTCATTTACTACTGTTTAGTAAAAACTCAGCCATGAGACCCCAAATTTGTTTCAGTGAGCCATATATCTTGGTGGAGGAGATAGAGATAAAGGAAGTTTCCAAGGAACTTATATATTTATATATATATATAAAGTAGACTCACAGGATCCTGGGGAGCTGGGATAATGTCAAGCTAAGATCGCCTTTTGCCTGTAGCAGTGTCAACACCGAGGCAACTGAGTCCCTAGCGGAAGGTCACTCTACCGTTCCAAGGACTTGTCAATAGGCTGTAAGCAGTAAGGAAATTTAATTTTTTCTTTTGCCTTTGTTTCCCATAGCACTACTACATGAAGATATTTATGCATTAAAACACAGTATCTGGTATCACTCTGCAAACTTCAGTGATAACTCTATAATTTGCTTTAACTTTTAAAAGACTTCCCATCAGAGTAACATGGCATTCTCCTAAGGGTTAAAAAAAACAAAAACAAAAACAAAAAAACGCTGATAGAAGCAAACAGGATGTAGGAAAGTTAGGGTAAGGGATATGTGACCCTCCCCTTTGCTGGAAATAACAAGTATGAGTCTTGTGAAATTTGGTGCTCCCAGTACACATGTGGGGAGCTGAACTTTTTTGAATGTATTTGAGTTGATTAAACCTCATAGTAATTTTCTGTATAAAATGGATCTCTTATATGAAATTAAGTAAGAGTCTCACTTCTATCTTTTTATTTTAGACCTATAGTGAAATTTATGGGAATACAAATATAGGAATTATATTAAATTAGGGATATTTTATATTAGAAGTCAACTATGCTAGAAAATGTTCTTAGGTTATAAATAGCAAGCTAGGATTATATAGATTATATAAGTTGATTTTAGTAGCTAAGATACAGCTCATTTGTAACAAATGCTTATTTTCAAAAATCTGTTTTTCTAAAATAGGTAAAGCTGAGAAGCCCCTCCATGCTTTGCCCCACCTTTAGAAAAATTCTCTAGAGGACTTTGTGCCAAAAAATTTCATGATAAAGGAAAAACCGTTCTACATTTTATTGCTTGACAGTTTGGTTTTTCTCTTCTATAGAGTATGGTTCTCATACTGTAAGAATCTTGTGCAGAACTATAATCTGGTTATAGATCCTTATTATTAGTGTCAACGATAATTACACAATATATTTTTGACAGTTTTTATAATCTGCACAGGGTTTTCACATATATTATTTCATTTAATATGTTCCACAACTCTGAATTGTGGGAAGGCAGATGGTTACAACTATTTATGAAGGAAGACAGGTGAGGTTTGCCCCAAGTCACATGGCTGACAAATGAGGGGACAAAAATTAGAACCCAAGGCTTCTGATTTTTAACCCACTGTTTTATACATGGCTCATCAAGTATTGCACTGAGATTGGGACGATCAATGTAATAATCTTTAATAATGATTTTGCTAAATATAGTCAACAGAAATGAAAAGATGTAGGACAATGACCCTGGGGGAAAATCCAGAGAAGAAAGTCTATTCTAATTGTGTTGCCTTTCTTTCATGCATACCAACATATATGTATGTTTCAGTATATATGCACCTATATTTATAGCTTTATTGAGATATAATGGATGTATAGCATTATTTAAGTTTAAGATGTACAACATGTTGACCTGATACACTTCTGTATCGCAAACTGATGACCACATAGCATTAGCTAACACCTTCATCATGTCACATAATTACCTTTTTTTTTTTTTTTTTTTTTTTTGGTGAGGAGAGCATGTAAGATTTACTTTCTTAGCAACTTTCAAATGTATAATACAGTATTATTAACTGTAATGACTATGCTTATATGAGAACCCCAGAATTTATTCATCTTCTGATTGAAGTTTATACCTTTTGACCAACAGCTCCCCATTTCTCCCACCTCCCCTCCTCTGGTAACCACATTTCTCTCTATTTTTATGAGTTTGGTTTTTGTTTCATATATAAGTGATATCTTACAGTATTTATCTTTCTCTGGTTTATTTCACTTAATATAACGCTCTCATGGTCGATCCATGTTGTCACAAGTGGCAGAACTTCCTTCTTTTTCATAGCTGAATCATACTATGGTATATATATACATATATATGTATCTTTCTTTTATACATACCTACATATATATATATTTATATATGTAGTATATATATGTGTGTGTGTATGTATATATGTATATATGGTGTGTACTACATCTTCCTTATCCATTCATCTGTTGATGGGTACTCAGATTGTTTCCATATCTCTTACCTTTTCTTTATACCTGAGAAATCAATAGAAGCAGATTACAAAATGATAATCCTCCTTACTAAGTTTTCCAGAATGATGATCCAGGATGATGAACTAAAAGTGTTTTTGTCTTTTTTTTTTTTTTTTAATTACTTGGTAGTTGATGCTGAATGAGATGCTCTCCAATTGGGAAAGAAATGGAAAAATATCCAAAGGTCTAATTCCCAAGATAATCACCCTTACCACACCTTGGTTCTATAACCATCTCTTACCCAGGCTGGTGGCTAGGGTTTCTGGATGAAATCCAGGCTCTTCTCTGGAATATCTTCTGTCTTCTTCCCCTCCCACCTCCACTGTTGACATTTGAGAGCATATATTTCTTCCCTCTTCCTCTTCCTTCCCATAATGATCTAAATAGAAGATACTTCAGCATGAGGGAAAGAGCAAAGTTTATCATCTCCGCAAAAAGGTTGAGGACCCTGCCATATAGTCCTGCGAACACGTTAGACAGAACAAGCAAGCTAGAAAAAAATTTTTTGTCAGACCAACGAGTACGATGTGCTATTTAGCTAACATGTGATTTTCTGTAGTTTCCTGGCTTTGTTTTGGGAACTTGCTAAGGATTACCCCTGTTCTTCTGAACTGCAGTTCAGTTTCTGCATCTAATTATCCACAAAGACCAGAAAGATCTCTATGAGTCAAGGACTATTATGTTCATTTATTTTCATTTGTCTGATTGATGTGTTGGCTAGATCATCTGAGAAGGGGGTGCCAAGATGAACTTAGAAGTGGAAGAGATTTACAGGGGTAGTCCTTGAAAGATAAAAGGAAAGGAAGAAGGAGAAGGCAAGGAGAGCCTTCAGAGAACGATGCAGATCTGACACCCATGAAAAGTGAAGGGGAAGAAAGGAGGATTGGGTACAGAGAGCCTCTGAATGCGATGCCACTCCAAAACGATTGCTTCTAGAGGAATGTTGCACGGGTACCGTGGTGAGCCCTTGCACCACTTCTGTGCTCAGTCATTGGCTGGGGGATGTCTCTTATGTAGCACTTCATCTCAGCTTGAATGCTGAGTCAGATTCTGAGAGTACTCGCGGCCAGAGATTGGCAGCAGTTTTTCTCTTGAAAGTAGATTTCAAAGGGGTACAACCATAGCTACTCAGCTGGGTAAAGGGAAACTGAGGGTCATAGAAAACTCAGGACCTTGCTCCATAGGTAAGTGGCTAGATCTAGCCAAAGGACTTAGGCCATTTGTCAATAACATGCATATAAATTCATGTTTCTGTCCATCCACTTGTGTATACATGTATCCATACACCCACTCCTTCACCCATACATTCATCCACTCATTTGTTGTCTTGGATGATAGCAGTATTCTCTCAAGCTTCTGTCAGAAAAAGATTGTGTCCTTGGTGCTACCATAGAAACCAAATCTAGATTTTGCCTCTTCTACTACTAGGGCCATAATCTCTGAATGACAACTGGCTTGTGTCTCCACTTAATCTGCCTACATCTCTGCTTGTGACCATAAGTCAAACTATTACCCATCTGAGACCAATTCCTTAAACACACCTGAATGTTTGCCGGACTGACACACCTCTTTCTTCAGTCCTACTGATATTTTGTTCCACTGGATGGGCTATAATTTATGTTCTAGCCCTTTGACTCAGTCATAAAAATTACAACACCAGGCATAAAAGGTACATGGTAAATGAGGAGTTTTATTTTAATGACCATGGGTTCAGGGTCAGTGAGAAAAACTAAGGAGAAATAGAGATGTTGATCTGGCTTGGTTGTGTACTTTTCAATTTTTAGGTCCCTCAAACTGTTTACTTTCAAAACAACCCTGGCCTTTGCCAATAATATTTTATAGAACCTCTTTCCAACTCATATGGCAACCAGCCATGAGAAATCAAGGGTTTCATTTTGAGAGCACATTATTTTGGAGGATAAAGGTGGTTGGAAATGTCTGGGGTTTGGCATGTAAGAAAAATGATTTTTTAAACAAACAATCCTGCCAATTAGGATGTAACCTTCCTTTAAATCAGTAGTCTTGAAGGTTCTTTCATTTCTTCTATCTTATTACTTATTCTATCAAAGAACATGGCTTTCACCATAATAGCAACCAATTCCCACATCTGTCCTAGTACAATGTCTACGTTTTGTCAGGTCTTCTCTCATGTGGGCTTAAAGAACCACATGTGTTTGTAAGCATACTACCAAATAGTTTAAAGGACATGAAGTTTGCAGTAATATTTTTGGAAGTAAATTTTATTGTTATGGCTTTAAAACACAATCAAATAAAAATAAGAATTCCATTAGTAGTTAAATATTGTAATAATAAAGTTGAGGATAAATTTTACTGTTACAGGAACTATAAAACAGCAATAATAAAAAACACTCTTATTGTGAATAAATTGTTTGAGATGACTAACTAGAAAGCTATAAAACACAATGATAAGAAATAATCTAATCACCAGGAAATATGTTTTAATAATTCATCCTTGTTAGTGAGGAGTCTGTGGTTCCAGCTCATTGGCTCTGGGTGCTCTAGGTTACTGCTTTCATTACATGAGGTTGCAGAAAGATAATCTTTGAACCAGTGAGTTGGTAGGAAACTTCATATTGCAGTGCAATTGGACATGGGGATTGAGGAATATCCAATTATCAGTGACTGTTAGGAAAACCCTGTGTAGCAATGTCAAATGTTCTCACAACGTACTTTAAGAAATTATTTGCAGATTTTCATTAATAATTTGTATGTATTGTTTGTGCATTTTCATGTATCTCTTATATTTTTTTTAAATATTCTTTTGCTTCAGAATAACAGCATGGAATTATATATCTGTTGGAGGGGGAAGCCTCTTCTAAACTTGCTTTCTAATCTTGCTTTTTATTTGGATTACCATACATCTTTCTGCCCTGAGTCCATCTTGGTCCAATTCCAAATAATAGAAGAATGGGAAAAAGAAAGAAAGAAAAAAAAATCCACTGTCAACTCCTTGGTTCCATTCTGTGGAATTCACGGCCCCACTAAAACCTCTGCTTCCGAGTTAGGACAACAAAGGTGACCGCTTTGATCTGCACGTGAGTGAGAAGAAGAATGTCATGGGGTTGCATTTTACTTCTCATTCTGAACATCATCAAAATTCAAATTCAAGATTTCTGAATCAACAATGTCCCAAAGGGATGATAGAAGATCATAACGATGATGTTGCTATTATGGTAAGAGCCGTGTTCTATGCTGATGGAGTTTCTATACTCACTGCCTCCACTTTCTCACTTGGCTTTCCTTCTTTAACCAGCTCCAGTCAGGCTTTTGTTTCTACCACATGTTGACTGAAATTGCTCTTTTCAAGGTCTCCGGGAACCTCTATCCTGCTGTATAAGATTGCTAGTTCTCAGTCCTTATCTGACTCCACTTCTGAACAACATTTGGCCCAGCTGGTAACTCCCACTTTCTTAAAATGCTTTTCTCACTTGGCTTCTAGGACACAACAGTCTCGCAGTTTTCCACCTACTTCACTAGCTGTTCTTTCTCAATTTCCGTTGCTTGATTCCTCTCTTCTACCAAGACCTCTAAATGTTAGACTAGCCCAAGGCTCAGTCTTTGTTCTTGCCTTCTCACTCTATATTCACACCCTATATGAGCTCCTCATGTAGCTTCAAATACCATCTTTTATAAGCTGGAGTCACGTATTTGTACACCTCACTCCAGCTTCCCTCCGCTCCAGCCTGTCATAGTTGCTACCCACTTGAAAATGCCCTGGATATCTAATAAGCATCTCAAACTTATCAAAGCCAAATACAATTCTTGAGCTTTTTCTTTTCAAATTATGTCCTCCCTCAATTTTCCTCATCTCATGAAAACTCACCACTATTCACTCCATTTCCTGACCTCAAAGTCTAAGAGTAGTTCTTAAGTTTTCTAATACTTTCACACTTCACAATTATTCCATAAGCACATTTGCTTCTAAAATAAATTCCCAGTGTGACCATGTTGTACCATATCACTATGACTAGCTAGCCTGAGTCCCCATCATCTCTCCCTTGTAATGATATGGTATCCTCCCAGCTAGCTTTTCTGTTTCTATTCTCTCTGTCTCTTACCTATACTCTATACAGCAGCCAGACAAATTATTTACAATATAAAACCAAACATTTTTGGCGATTTCTTAAAATAATATTCAAAGTCCATACTATGGCCCATGGTCTCTACAAAATCTGTTCTCTTGCCTTCTCCTTGACTTCGCTTCCATCACTCTCTCAATAGCACTTTACTCAAACACTGGCTTTCTTCCAGTTCCTTAAATGGGACCAAGTTCATTTCTTCCCTGGGACCCCTATACATGCTGCTCCCTTTACCTAGCACATTTTTCCTCAAAAATCATCTTAATTAAATCAGGACAGACCTTTCCATATCAAAATAGTCTTGGCCCATAATCACCCCCTATCTCCTTAATTTGATTTCCTTTACTTGAAATTATATTATTTGTTTGTACACTTGTTTATTATTCTCTCAATTCTATTTTGAGTTCCATAAAGCAGAGAGATGGTCTGCCTCTTTTATCTTTGTATGTTTGCATCTTAGTACTAAAGCTTGGCATAGGGTGGGTTCTTGTTACATTTTGTATAATGAATGAGTGAATGAAGAAATGAAAGAGCTAAGAGCCTCCAAATGCCAAGGACTCAATTTAAATCCTCCACTTCTCTGCATTAGATTTGTCTTGCTCAGTTACACTTTTAACAATGATCTTAACTTGACCTTTTACTTTTTAGTGGTCATGTTTGAGATTCAGGCATATTCAGGTTTGTCTGAAAACATGGTAGGGTATCTGACATAGTCCTTTTAGTGAGAGGGCAGTGTGAGAAAATCCACTTGAGAAAGGATCTAAAATGTTTTCACTGTTCAGATTTGGAGAGACCTGGATTTGTAAGAAGCTGGCTGTGTGATCTCTCATAACAAGAGAAGGCATATGATCCAAAATACAATTTTAAGAGGGGAATGGAAATCCTAATAATAACCATGCCTGCCAAACCCAGGGCAGAAGACATACAGCCCATTATGCCCAGAACCCTGTGTGGAAGGAACAGGAGGAATGATTATCTCCTAAGTAAGTACAGGCGGTGGGGATTCCTAGGAATGACGACTTTGTATTAGGAAGAAACTTTTTTTTAAAAAGATTTTGTTTATTTGACATAGAGAAACACAGCTAGAGAGGGAACACAGGCAAGGGGAGTGAGAGAGGGAGAGGCAGGCCTCCCGCAGAGCAGTAAGCCCCATGCAGGACTTATCCAGGGACTCCAGGATCATGACTTGAGCTGAAGGCAGATGCTTAAAGACTGAGCCACCCAGGTACCCCTAGGAAGAAACTTCTTTCTGGATCTAGTAGAACCAAGAGTTTGTATAAATTTGGTTTTCAAGGAGAAATGAAAAATCAAATGGTAGTGTTTTCTACCATGTAGGAAAAAAGCTATTTGAGGACATGATAGAGTTAATAAAACAAGTGCTCACTTAGAATTCTGAGACATTCATTAACTGACTTACTTTATCTCAATTGTAAAGCTTCTACCTTTATGCCTTCTCAGAGATGTTTGATCCATTGACCTACAGGAGAAGTCCAGGATTTTCTAGTTCTCTGCAGAAGAATGAAGCCTCTGCTTGGGACTCTTTACCTCCTGGGGATCCTGGTTCCTGAGGGGCTGGGATATGATGGGTGAGTGCGAAATGGCAAGAGGGACTGACTATCTAAACTTAGATTGTGCAAATGAAAAGCTTTTTTCGAAATCAGTGTAGCTGCAATCTCCTCTCTTCCTACCCAAACACACCACCATGAGATGAGAATAATTCATCTTTCAATGAATGAATTCATCATTCAACATTACTCTAATAGTCTTTGAATAAATGAATAAATATCTAACATTTTTCAGTGCAAAATATGATAAATACCAACAGATATGTCATGTTTTGTGATTGAAAAGAGGAAATTATAATGAAAATTCTATATCCTTCATTTACAGTTTCACAACTGGTAAATCAGATTATTCTAATTTTTGAAAAAAATATTTAAAATGTTTAAAATTTCACCAAGATATAGTAACTCTTAATATTTTTGGATAGATAGATAATTATGTATTCAGTACTACTGCCAGAAATTTTCAGTTAAATGGTATTATAGAAATTTTCCTGTGACATTAATAATACATTTAAAACATATTGAAACCACAAATAATATTCCATCATTTCTACCCTATGGGGCATATGGTTGATTTCTACTTCGTCATTTTTACCAAAATGCCATGGTGAGCATCCAGCCACATGAAATTTTTTTACAAATCTTTGATATTTTTTTTCTTAACATGAGTTAGAAGAAGTGAAATTCCTGGGTCAGAAGCTGAGAAAAATGTGAGAATCTTGCTATGCACTGACAAATTGCCCTCTAGAAAAAGTATATCTGTTTACATGTGAAAACACTCAGTCGACTTTGCATTTGGTTGATTTCTAAAAAGTTTAAGTGTTTTGTCTTCATTATTATTCATTTTATTAGTTTATAAATTGTCCATTCTTATTATTTGCTTATGTTTGTGTTCTTTCCTATTCATAATGAATTATAATTTCTCTAAATATTTAATATAAATTAAGTTCTCTCTCTGTGTGTATATGTGTGTGTGTGTGGTATAATTTTCATATAAAGCCTATGTTTTCCTTTGTTCACACATGGTCCATCCTGATCATTTGGTATATCTCATCAAGCATGTGTGGTTACAGATAGTACTTTTTCTTTTGCTTCATGGTTAATAGAATCTTGCAACAAACTCACTCTCCCAGAACAGGGAAATTCACTCTGATTTTTGACCTGGATGAGTGGTGCAATCTCAGCTTATCTTTTAGCTTGATAGTGTGATTTCAGATATATACAGAGAGCCCACAATTTCCATGGCACAAAAACATGTTTGGACATTGCCATCTCGTGTCTTCCATCAGTTTACTTAGTTTCATATACATACTGAATATATTTTTCTGAGATTCTTCATTCATGAATTAGAGACAAAGACTTACATATATCACAGCTTTGACTGGGAAAAAGAATCACCTTGCTTAAAAATATCAAAAGCCTTAAAACTCACACATTGTTTGAATGAAACTTACACACTGATCTCTGCCTTTGGAAACTTATTTTGAGAAAATAAACTAAGTATGGAAAGCCTTCTATGCACTGAGATGTAACTTTATTTATAACATAAATATTATATTTAGAAATAAATATCCTTCATTAGGTTATGTAAATGTTGATATGTGATATATGACAATGGAATATTACTTATATATTAGAATAGTGATTACAAAAAAAATTTTTTTAAATATTTTATTTATTTATTTGACAGAGAGAAACACAGCGAGAGAGGGAACACAAGCAGGGGGAGTGAGAGAGGGAGAAGCAGGCTTCCTGCCAAGCAGGGAGCTCGATGCGGGGCTCAATCCCAGGTCTCAGGGATCATGACCTGAGCCGAAGGCAGTCGCTTAACCAACTGAGCCACCCAGGCGCCCTGGTTACAAAAATTTTAATATCATGAGAAAAGACATGTTTTATGTTAAAAGCAAGATGCAGAATAGAAAAATGTAGTAAAATAGAAAAATAAAAGAAAAAATATGTACCAAAATGGTCATTGTTATCTTTGGTTGGTGATTTTTCTCTCTCTTTTTTTTAGGATTTTATTTATTTATTAGTCATAGAGAGAGAGCACATGCAGAGGGGCACAGGCAGAGGAAGAGAAACAGGTGCAGGGTGCCTGATGCCAGGCTGCATCCCAGGATTCTGAGATCATGACCTGAGCCAAAGGCAGATGCTTAATGACTGAGCCACCAAGGTGCCCTCATCTCTTTCCTTCAATTATTCTTCATTTTGTGAATATTTTTAATGAATATTTGAACAAATGTTTTTCAAACCCAGGTTAAATTATGGAAGTGATGTGGCTCAGGCAATGGGACTTAGGATGGCTTCCGTTGGATAACTCAAGTGCAGCTTCTGACAGCACTTGAGGAAAACATTTTAAATCTTCTAGTCCTGGTCCTTAGTGGCTGTTTGTATCTTCATTATTATTTACTAATAGAAAATAATATCCACTTTTTTATGGCTCTTACCAATGCCAAAACAGTTACCTGCCATTTTTGATACTCTATTCATTATATATGGTGTAATAATAGTCTAGAAAGTCTATGATTAAGCAAGATTACAAGCTTTGCAATCTTTCTTTTGAGCATTTAAGGAGGTGGACTCTTCTATATATCGCACATTCCCAATAAAAGTGTAAATCTACAGAATCATTCGGGATTTAGCAGTCTGAACCAAATGCCTTGAAAATACTCATCCTCTTTGACTTACTAATTCTTCCTGGAATGTAGCTCAAGGAAATAATCAGAAATGAGCACAAAGATTTATGCAAAAAGTCATTAACTCCAGAATTATTTACAATAGCAAAAAACCAAAAGGGGAAATAGATTTCATAGCCATCATAGATGACAATATTTAAATAAATGACGTTACATAATATATACCTACTGTCAAATATTATGCGGCCATTGAAAACAATGTTTATAAAAAGTTTTCATTGGTTTGAGGAAATGTTTCTGGTAGATTATTATGCAATACAAAGGATTGAATACAAAATTATATACAGATTTAATCTGTACTGTGCTTAAGAAAAAAAATATGCACAGATAAAAGGTTGATGAGAAATATGCCAGAATATCAACAGGGGACTCAGGGAGGTGGGATTATTGAAGATTATTCCTTCCTTCTCTTTTCTGTTTCTTTCCTCTTTGTACTTTCTAAATTTTCCATGATAAGTGTATGCTAATTTTGTAAGAATGAAAAAAAAGTTTGAAAATACATTACTGTCATGAAATATTCATATAACTATATCCTTACTAAGTACTGAAAATACAAAATTTGCCTCAGTATTCATTAGATTCTAGCCTCTTTATACATTCCAGTCAAAATTCTACTAGACAATCTTAGATCTACAGTATTTATTAATAATGTACCCCAAGGATCATTTGCTTTGTTAAACATTTTATGAATTCCTATTCAAAAAGAATACACAAAGTACTATAATCTTCTCGTTTGATTGGTGAAATGAGACTGGTGATAATTTGGGGGATTAGCCAGCTTTTCCTCCCTCTCTGCATGCATTATGCATTACCCAAGAAATTGCCTGGAAACAAGGAATTGCCTTTTCTAAGTATATGGTTTAAACACTGCTTGAACTAAGTATTTGGGTTTCTGAGATGTAAGTATTGTGTTTAATCTCATGTAAAAATAATAAGCACTCTTAATAGCAGAGGTTTTCACTCAGATCCCACACAGTTCTTTTTTTTCTTTCTTTCTTTTTTTCCTTTCCTTTCCTTTCCTTTCCTTTCCTTTCCTTTCCTTTCCTTTCCTTTCCTTTCCTTTCCTTTCCTTTCCTTTCCTTTCCTTTCTCTTTCTTTCTTTCTTTCTTTCTTTCTTTCTTTCTTTCTTTCTTTCTCCTTCCTTCCTTCCTCCCTCCCTCCCTCCCTCCCTCCTTTCTTTCTTTCTTTCTTTCTTTCTTTCTTTCTTTCTTTCTTTCTTTCTTTCTTTCTTTCTTTCTTTCTTTCTTTCTTTCTTTCTTTCTCTCTTTGGTATATTACATTGCCCTAATCATTCAGTGCTGACTGGGCTTAGATGGCAAGGTACTCACACATTTGGCAGTCATTAGCTGGGGGAAAACCAAATGTTGGTTTTTGATGGTATCCAGTTACCTTTAATTTCTTCCATTCTATATTGTGGAATTGCCAGGGAATACCAACCCAACTGAAACAGGAATTCACTGAGACCAGTCCTGCTTTGTGTGCACTCACTTTCCTCACTGAGTCGATAACTATGTTAACTATGATAAATGAAGACCTAAACATTTGCTGAACTGCATGAAGGATGGAACAGGGTCGCTCCGAAAGTCACCATCTCTGTCCCAAAAGTGTTGTGAAAGCTTCTCTGATGATCTCATTTCTGGACAGGACTGGACAGGGAGGATAACCAGGATGAGGAAGGATGAAAGGAGGGCTGAAAAGATCTTCTTCTCAGTTGCTACATTTCATCTCCTCTCTCCTTTCTGAAAAAGCACTGACTTTATAATTTTGATACTTACTTTTGCTTTCTTCATAGTCCACATCAGAGCTAGACAATTTTTTAAATGGGCTAATAAATACTTTATGCTGATTCTCTAGGATATAATAAAAACATAATCTAATCTATGTAACAAAGTCTTCAGAACAAATCAACAACCTGGGATAATTCACTGCAAGGATTTTTGTCAGGGTTAAATAAGTGTATATATATAATATATCAAGTTCTTTGAACAGTGCTGGCATACATAGTTACTAGGACAACACTGGTTGTTATCACTGACTATTCTTGACTTAGGAATTCTCCATCCCTTGTCTTCAATATACTTAGTGTACCATTTAATTAGTAGTCACTCAGGCAATTTTCTTATCAGACTTCATGCCTTATTATTTAATAGCTGAGTTATTTTGCTTTTCATGTATTCATGTCTAGTCCCTTATGTGGATTTTAAGGTCTGTAAGAAAGAAATCTACTTTTTTTTAAAAAAAAGATTTTATTTATTTATTTGACACAGAGAGAGATCACAAGTAGGCAGAGAGAGAGGAGGAGGCAGGCTCCTTGCCAAGCAGGGATCCCAATGCAGGCCTCAATCCCAGGACCCTGAGATCATGGCCTGAGCCAAAAGCAGAGGCTTTAACCCACTGAGCCACCCAGGCACCCAAGAAATCAACTTTTCTACTACTCTTATCTATTACTGATTTTGTATACAATACCAAGAGTGCCAAACACTTGGGTTGTTGAATGGGTTAAATAAGATGATAATATAAGTGCTTTTATCAGTGCCTAGCATTTAGTGCTCAATAAAGGTTAACTGGTATCATAAAATACATATATTTTCTGATTATTTGATAAAGACATGAACTGTGCTTCTGAAAATTTATATGTAGATTGAATTTTTATTAATTTAAAAACACCAATGATTGTACATATTTTCTTTATAAAATGATAATATGTTTTGTCAATGAGCTTCAACATATTGCTTCCACCAGTATATATATTTTATATTAGAATTTCTCACTCTAAATGAAGCACTCTTGTTTATTTAACAAAAAATCAAATGAACAACAAGTATTAGAAACATATTCCTGAATAACATACGGAAACCTATTACTCCTTAATTATTATAATTTTAATTACATTTGCTTCTTTTAATCTTTCTAAAATTCATTTTCATTATTTTAACTGATTATTTAGACAATCCTATCTCATGAGATTTCCATTTGAACAAGGTAAATCAGGAAAATTCATTCAACAATGTAAAAAAAATTTACAATTTTGAGGGTAAAGAACTTATTAAATTGAGAATATCAGTTCTTATTACTACTAACTATTCTTATAAATATAGTAGCAATTAAAAATAATAAATGTAGTTCCAAATTTAAAGTCATAGATTTGTGTAGGGAAATGGATTTCTATCAAAGTGGGTAATTGTGGTATATGGTGCTAAATGAACCCGATTAAAAAATTAGGTAGCTATGAATGGAACTTGAGTTTTAATTAATTCTATCAAAATATTTTGTGGTTTGGTATTGTTTGAAGACAGTACCAGGTAGGTGGCTAAATTATTCTCCATACAATTTTTATTTTTAAAACTATTGTAGCTAAATAGTGTTTTGCTTTGCTTTGTTTTGAACTATCAGTGTGTCTTAAAACTTATTAAGCTTTAAGGTGTTAGAATTGTGCTTACTGTAACATGGATTAATTTATTTAATCTTTATAAGAATCCTTTGGGAATGTATTATTATACCCATTTTAAAGATAAGGAAATGAAGGTTTAGGGAAAGGGCAGATATAATGCCAAGAATGTTCAAGGAGAAAATAGATAAAAGTCAATGAAACATTAACTAATTCAATCTCTAACATATATCCTTGCCATGCAAGGTCACTATTCAAAAGTTCACACTTCAGCTTCTCAAAAACTCATATCCTACTGCTATTAACATAGTAATCACTCCACACATATTGGTTGGGTAAATGACTTACCAGCTAGTATGTGCTCATAATGAAAATATAATCCTGTTTTTTGCCTAAACAAAGTCTTTTAGCTGGAACTAAAACATTCATCAAACATTTGGGTGGCTTAGAGAGAGGGTACTAACTGTGTGACTTACTGGCTCTCTGACTATTTGCAAGTTACATAACTGCTCTTGGCCTCAGTTTTCTTATTTATAAAATATGAATGATGACACTTCACACATTATAATGAAAATAAATTATATAATGTCCATTAATGTGTTCTTTTAAGTAATGGCATAATATCTGGCATAGAGGAGAGGAACTGAATAGTTTTATTAAACTGTTTGTCAAAGTGCTTGGGTGACATAGTCCGTTGACATCTTCTCCAACTCTTGGTTTGGGCTCAGGTCTATGTCAGGGTCATGAGAGTGAGGCCAGCCTGGGGTTCCACACTCAGTGTAGAGTCTGCTTAGGTTTCTCTCTCTCTTCCTCTACTCCTTCCCTCCACTCCAAATAAATAAATAAATAATAAATAATAAATAAGTAAATAAAATGTTAAAAGATAAACAATAAGTAGACAATTTGAACAGACATACATCTATTAAAGAAACTGAATTAATAACTTTCCAAAAAAGAAAGCATCAGGCCTAGATGGGGTCTTTGATGGATTCTATCAAACACTTAAAGAAGAAATTATATCAGTTATACTAATTCTCTACAATCTGTCTCAGAAGATGGAAACAGAAGGAATATTTCCTGCCTTCTGTGAGGTCAGCTTACCCTAACACTAAAATCTTAAAAAAAATAATATGAAAAAACAAAACTACAGACTAATATATCTCACATAAACATAGATATAAATATAGATATGAAATATTAGCAAATTCAATCCAACAAACATAAAAATAATTATACACCACAACCACCAACTGAAATTTATCCCGGGTGTACAAAGCTGGTTTCATATTTGATAATCAACTCATGTAATCTACTACATCAATAGGCAAAAAAGAAAAAAATCACATGATACAGAATCAATAGATACAGCAAAAGCATTTGACAAATACCAACACCCATTCGTGATAAAAACTCAATATATTAGGAATAGAGGGGAATTTCACCAACAACATGAAGAGCAGAGAAAAATCTATAGTTAGCATCATACTTAATGGTAAAAAACTAGAAACTTCTCTGCTAAGATCAGAACAAGACAAGGATGTCTACTTTTACACATGCTTTTGAACATTGCATGGGAAGCTTTAGTTAATAGTATCAGACAAGTAATGGAGATAGAAGGTATACAGATTGGGAAGGAATAATTAAGCTATCTATGTTCACTGATGACATGACAATCTACATAGAAAATTTTAAAGAACGGACAAAAAACTGGAATTAATAAGTAATTACAGCAAGGTTGTAGGACACAAGGTTAATGTACAAAAGTCAATTGCTTTCCTACCAACAGTGTAAGAGAGTTCCTCTTTCTCTGCAGCCTCTCCAACACTCGTTGTTTTCTGACTTGTTAATTTTGGCCATTCTGACTGGTGTAAGGTGGTATCTCAGTGTAGTTTTGATTTGAATTTCCCTGATAGCTAGTGACGCTGAACATTTTTTCATGTGTCTGTTAGCCGTTTGTATATCTTCTATGGAGAAGTGCCTCTTCATGTCTCCTGCCCATTTTTTGATGTGTTCATCTTCTTTTTGGATGTTGAGTTTGGATAGTTCTTTATAGATCTTGGATACCAGCCCTTTGTCTTTAGTGTCATTTGCAAATATCTTCTCCCATTCTGTGGGTTGCCTCTTTGTTTTGTTGACTGTGTCCTTTGCTGTACAGAAGCTTTTTGTTTTGATGAAGTCCCTGAAGTTCATTTTCGCTTTTGTCTCCTTTGCCTTTGGAGACAAAGAAGTGTCTTGAAAGAAGTTGCTGTGGCCGATGTCAAAGAGGTTACTGCCTATGTTCTTTTCCAGGATTTTGATGGATTCCTGCCTCACGTTGAGGTCTATCATCCATTTCGGGTTTGCCTTTGTGTGTGGTGTAAGAGAATGGTCTAGTTTCATTCTTCTATATGTAGCTGTCCAATTTTCCCAGCACCATTTATTGAAGAGACTGTCTTTTTTCCGCTGGATATTTTTTCCTGCTTTGTCAAAGATGATTTGACCATAGATTTGTGGGTCCATATCTGGACTCTCTCCTCTGTTTCATTGGTCTATTTCTCTGTTTTTGTGCCAGTACCATGTTGTCTTGGTAATCACAGCTTTGTAATAAGGCCTGAAGTCAGGTAACGAGATGCCCCCAGCTTTGCTTTTCTTCTTCAGCAATTCCTTAGTGATTCGGGGTCTTTTTTGGGTTCCATATAAATTTTAGGATTGTTTGTTCCAACGCTTTGAAGAATGTTGGTGGAATTTTGATTGGAATGGCATTGAAAGTATAGATTGCTCTGGGCAGTATAGACATTTTGACAATGTTTATTCTTCTGATCCATGAGCATGGAATGGTCTTCCATCTTTTTGTGTCTTCTTCAATTTCTTTCATGAGTGTTCTGTAGTTCCTCGAGTACAGATCCTTGACTTCTTTGGTTAGGTTTATTCCTAAGTATCTTATGGTTTTTGGTGCTATAGTAAATGGAATTGATTCTCTGATTTCCCTTTCTATTTCTTCATTGTTAGTGTATAAGAATGCAACTGATTTCTCTGCATTGTTGGTGGGAATGCAAGCTGGTGCAGCCACTTTGGAAAACAGTGTCGAGATTCCTTAAAAAAATAAAAATAGAGCTACCCTATGACCCTGCAATTGCACTACTGGGCATTTACCGCAACGATACAGATGTAGTGAAAAGAAGGGCCATATGTACCCCAATGTTCATTGCAGCAATGGCCACAATCGCCAAACTGTGGAAAGAGCCAAGGTGCCCATCAACAGACGAATGGATAAAGAAGGTATGGTACATATATATAATGGAATATTATGCCTCCATCAGAAAGGGTGAATATCCAACTTTTGTAGCAACATGGACTGGATTGGAAGAGATTATGCTGAGTGAAATAAGCCAAGTAGAGAAAGTCAAGTATCACATGGTTTCACTTAGGTGCGGTGCATAAGGGGTAATATGGAGGACAGTAGGAGAAGGAAAGTAAAGGAAGTAGGGTAATTCAGGGAGAGAAACAAAACAAGAGAGACTTTGGACACAGAAACTGAGGGACTTGGAGGAGGGGGTGGGGGGATGAGAGAGCCTGGTGGTGGGTACTGAGGGCACCTATTGCATAGAGCACTGGGTATGGGGAATGGGGAATGAATCTTGGAACACTGAAAAAAAATTAAGTAACAAAAATAAATAAATTTTTAAAAAGTCAATTGTTTTTCTATATACTAACAATGAGCAATAGAAATTTAAAATTAAAAACATGTGACCATTTATATTGTCACCCCCCAAAACAAAATACTTGGGTATAAATCTAAGAAAATGTGTACAAGATCTATATGAGAAAAGCCAGAAAACTCTAATGAAAGACTTCAAAGAAGAACTAAATAAATGGAGAGATACTCCATATAAATATATAGGAAGGCTCAATATTGTCAAAAGGTTAGTTCTTCCCAACCTGATCTATAGATTCAATGCAATTCCAATCAAAATCCTAGCAAGTTATTTTGTGGATATTGACAAACTGTTTCTGAAGTTTATATGGAAAGGTAAATGACTCAGAATACCCAACACAATATTAAAGTTGTAGGACTGACACTACCTGACTTCAAGACTTATTATAAAGCTACAGTAATCAAGACAATGTGGTATTGATGAAAGAAGAGAGAAATAGATCAGTGGGATAGAATAGAATGCCCAGAAATAGACCCACATGAATATAATTAATTGATTTTTGACAAAAGAACAAAGATAACACAATAGAGCAAAATAGTCTTTTTAACAAGTGGTACAGGAACAACTGGACATTCACATGACAAAAAAAAAAGTGAATCTAGACACAGACCTTACATACTTCATAGAAATTAACTCAAATTGGATTATAGACCTAAATTTAAAATGCAAACTAAAAAACTCCTAAGAGATAATACAAGAGAAAACCTAGATGACCTTGGATATGAGAGTGATTTCTTAAATACAACACCACAAACACATTCATGAAAGAAATAATTAATAGCTTGGATTTCATTAAAATTAAAAACTTCTGCTCTGTAAAAGATGATATTAAGAAAATGAGAAAACAGGCCAAAAACTGGGAGAAAATATTTGCAAAAGGTGCATCTGATGAAGGACTGTTGTTTCAAATAAACAAAGAACTCTCAAAATTCAATAAGAAAAGAAACAAGTTGAGTAAAAAATGGGCAAACCAGCAGAACATACACCTCACCAACAAAGATATACCAATGACAAGTATGCCTATAAAAAGAGGTTCAACATCAAATGTTATTAGGGAACTACAAGTGAAAACAATGAGATGCCACTACACCCTATTAGACTGGTCCAAATCTGAAACAGTGACAATACCAAATACTGGTAAGGAGCAATAGGAACTCTCCTACATTGCTGGTGGGAATAGAGAACAGTCCAGCCACTTGGGAAGGCAGTTTCTTGGAAGGTAATTTCTTACAAAACTAAACATACTTTTACCACATGATCCAGTAATCAGGTTTCTTGGTCTTTATCCAAATGAACTGGCTGGCAACTTATGCCCATGCAAAGCCCTGCACACAGATGTTTATAGTATCTTTATAATTGCCAATTAAGCAATTAAGAAGCATACCCTTTAGTGAGTGAATGGATAAATAAACTGTAGTACTTCCAGATAACAAAATATACAACTATAAAAAGAAATGAGCTATTAATCCATGAAAAGACATGGAGGGAAGTTAAATGCATGTTACCAAGAAAAGAAGCCAATCTGAAAGGCTACATACTGTATGATTCCAACTATATGACATTCTTCAAAGGAAAAAACAATGGAGACAATAAAAATATCATTGGTTACCAGTGGTTGGGCGGGGGCGGGGCTGAACAGGAAGAGCATGGAGGATTTTTAGGACAGTGAGACTGTGCTTTTTGATACTAAAATGGTGGATGCATATCATTATACATTTGTTTAAACCCATAGAATGTGCAACACCAAGAGTGAACCCCAATGTAAAGTATGGACCTTGGGAAATAAAGATGTGTCTGTCAATGTAGGCTCATTAAATCTAACAAATGTTCAACTGTGGTATGGGATATTAATAGTAGAAGAGGTTGTGTGTTGGAAGAAACATTGTATATATAGAATATATAGAGAGAATATATATAATGGAGTATCCTCTCTCTCTCTCTCTCTCTCTCTATATATATATATATATATATATATATATATATATAATATTACTGAGCCACAAAAAAGAATGGGATCTTGCCATTTGCAACAACATGAATGGACTTAGAGGATACAATGTTAAATGAAATAAATCAGACAGAGAAAAATAAATACCATGAGATTTCACTCATATGTAGAATTTAAGAAACAAACCAAGTGAACAAAGAAAAAAAGAGACAAACACAAAAACAGACTCAAATACAAAGAACAAACTGATGGTTGCCAGATGGATGGTGAAAGAGGGGATGGGTAAAATAGATAAAAGGAACTGAGGGTACACTTATGATGAGCACTAAGAAATGCATAACATTGTTGAATCTATATTGTATATCTGTAACGAATATAACATTGTATGTTAATCATATTTCAATAATGTTTTTAAAAATAATTTTAAAAATATTGCAGGCTTTTCAATCAGGCTGTCCATTATTGTCAGTCATTGTCAATCCCAATAACATTTTCCCTGTGACTCGATTTCTTCCTCTCTGTAATGAGGATGGTAAGAGAACCTATTTCAGAGTTTTCAAGAGAAGTACATGAGATTTAAATTGTTTGAGTGTCTTGTAATACATTTCAGTTCAATAAATCTTAGCTATTATTTCTTTCACAAATTTCAAAGTATGTCTATCTACAACATCTTACTGAATCACCCAGCTTCCCTGCAAGACTGGAATGGCTGCCCACATCACTCTACCAATGAAGAAACTACAGTTCGGAGGGAATCAATTGTTGCCTGAGGTCTCACAGTCAGTAAGTCATAGTGAGAAGACTCTAACACTGATTTTTCTCTTCCAAAGCCTGTTCCCAGTGCTTTCTACCACCTTTTCATCAGCTTTCCAATCCTCCAATCCTAGTTTTTTCACTGCTTTAAGTCTGACTTTCTTCTGCAGATCCCTAGCACAATCCAGACGAGAGGTTGTGGAAGAGACAGTGAGCCCATGGAGGAGCCTGGACACCTATTCCTATACCAAATATCACCCTATGGAAGAGGTGAGCAAGAATGCATGGGGTTTAGTGGTGGCCACAGCCTACTTCAGGATGGGTGACGGATGGTTCACTGTTAATATCCATAGGCTAAAGAATCTCAAAATACAAGGTAGAGATTTGCCTGCGCACTGAGTTCAAGGAATTGCAGAAAATGATCTTTGTTCGCCACCATTGAAGCTATAAATCCCATCATATGAAATAAAAAGGCAAATAAAAAAGGGAAATGAAAGGAAAAGATCCCTCTAGCCAGTTTTATTCCTGTGAACATGGACTAAAATTAACCGTTATTCTAGTTTGTCAGGTTGTTAGCCGGTTTAAGCAGGTCAAGGCCAATGTGTAGATGGCTGTGGGAAACGGAGAGGAGAAGCCTTGTGATTCAATCACATTTACCTGAAAATGTGGCGTTTCTTGTAGGGTGTAAAGGATACAGGCGGTAGTTCTTAAGAGGGGAAAATTTCTTTTAAAGAAATACTCATATCATTACCAAGATGAGTTTATTTATTTTTGAAACTGGATACAGTAAAAAATTAGCTACTGTATATGTATATTTGTGAAGTATGTGTGTGTGACTTTATGCAAAGCTTTTTTTGAAGTATAAGTTTTTAAACATAGAATCTTTGGGTTAAAGGATAAGCACATCTAAATTTTTATATAAATGCACAAGTTGCCTTCCAAATAAGCTTTACTATTTGTTCTCTCTCAGCATTTGGGAGTATATTAATACTTTCCAGAATTTTTTTTTAAAGAATGAATTTACACATTCTTTTGTAACTATTACCCCAAAGTACTGAAGATTCCAAAAAATATGAACGAGATCCAGGAAGGCTCATGGAAAGCTTATGCTCTGGTATAGGAGATAGATCATACCTGGCTTGAACACTTGCTCTGTGACCTTGACCAAGACACTTAACCTCTTTGGTCTTTGGTTTCCTCACCTGTGAAACAGAAAATCAGTATAGACCTTACAGCTTTTCTGTGAGAATAAATGGAATACACCACACTACTTCTGATTAAACAAATTGAGGGTCTTGGAGGGGAAAGGGTGGGGAGATGGGGGAGCCTGGTGATGGGTACTGAGGGCATGTATTGCATGGAGTACTGGATGTGGGGCATAAACAATGAAGCTTGAAACACTGAAATTAATTAATTAATTAATTAAAAATAGATAAATAATTGCTGCTGTTGCCCTGCTGTTTATAGCCCTCCCAGGCTTACAATACCTTCATCTGACTCAGCCTATCAAGAAGCATGCACAACACCCATAGGAACAGTTGTCGTTCTCCTCATTTGACAGAACCGAATCGAAAATACTCCACTGACATAGTATTACTGTTATAATAATGCACATAATCTGTTAAGATAAATGTCAATTGAGTTACTAAAATTTTCAAATGGAATATTTATTATCCCAAATTAATTATAGTCATTTATCATATCTTACTGTAGAGATATTTCAGCTATACAGAAACTGAGTGTGGGACTAAACTGTCTTGTGCTGAGGACTATCTTAAAATATCTTATGTTTTTGAATTCCCTCAGTCCATTCACCATTTCAGAACCCCACATTATTGACTTACAGGTGAAATTATAAGACCCTTCCTTTCTAAGCATGGTGTAAGACTTTTAATTAATTCAACATCCATTCAGGCCTCCTAAAATGAATCAAAATGACTAATTTGGGATTGATTTAGAAACTTTGTTGGCATGTTCTGTGAAGGGCGTATCCAACTCTTCTCTAATCTTGGATCCATGGACATTAGCAAAGGATATTGTTGGGATCCAGAAAGATCCCCTAAATTAACCTGATCTGAAGTTGCTGACTTGATTGGGTACCACATGGAAGTCTAGAAGTGTGTGGCCATTTGAAGGATATGATGCTTCTGAAGTGTTATCGTGGATTGTTGTCACTATTCATGCTCAATAACTTATTTGTAAAGTTCAATAGAGTGTTCTAAGATTGCGTGGCAGAGTCAAGCTTTACAGAAAATGGGAGGTGGTCAGCATAATTCATTGGTTTAGTACTGTAGTTTGTTTAGCCCACAGTCCTAATGTAAAGCAAATAGTCCAGAGTTCAGTATCTTAATGAGAGAAGCAGTTATCTTAATTAGAGGCAAGCAAATGGTTTTCTTATTGATATCCACAGTACTCCCTGGCTGTTTCAGATCTATCAGTGGATGGTCCAGATAAGTGAGAAGTACACGGGAGTGGCGACACAGCATTTCCTAGGAATGACCTATGAGAGCCGGCCCATGTATTATTTGAAGGTGAGTGAGAAGGCTGGGAATTACCTTAATTACTTAGTTCACTGCCCTCTTACAACTTATTGCAGACATTTTAATTTACAAAGCACATTCCTAAATTTGAGAGTTATCTAGAACTACAACTATTGGGTCTGAAATCGAATTTACCCAGGAGTTGAGTGAATGATTGGTTAATATGTTAAGCATGGGGTGCCTACGCATCTGATTTTCAGTAGGCCATCAAATTCAGAGCTGAGTCAGGTGAAAAAGATATCTAAATATCCTCTGCCTGGGGCATATTTTAAAGAGTAGAATTGGTATATAATAAGGAAGCAATAAAGATAAATATATAAGCAAATACATGTACTCATAAAAAGGATAATTATAAGAGGGAATGAAGGTAAAAGGTGAATTAGGAAATATGCTGGCTGGATTAGGAAAGTGGATCAGGTTCTAGGGAAAAATCTCCTTGAATATGATGGATCCAGTCTTGTCTTTATCCCAATTTGTAAATTTTTCACTGATAAAGAGGTAGAGCCTTCAGCAGACCAGCTCTTAGTGGTTCTCAATGAATAGCTGGAATTTAGGCCATTTACAGTCAAAGCAAATGTGACTAAGACAAACTTGGGAGTGCTCAAGACCTCTTCTCCATCAAAGAGAATCCATGATATCCAGGTTAATTCCTACCCAGCCCACCCCTCTGAAAGAGGAGGGGATCTTTCTTGCTGGGGTGAGGCTGAACTGATGCACAAGAATGGCACAGGGAGAAAGGAAAGACTGGGTTGACTGGAAGTGTATAGTGGTGAATGTGTCTCCCATCATCCCTCCTTCATGCTTGGAATCACAGAGTGGAGGAAGAAAAGGACCCCTAGGGGAATAAAAAAACTGGTAACTTTGCACAGTGGTTTATGATTATAAGCAATTGTTTGGTAAAAGAGCATGGATGTCTCCTCCAGATCAGCCAACCATCCGATAATCCAAAGAAGATCGTTTGGATGGACTGTGGAATTCATGCCAGGGAATGGATTGCCCCAGCTTTTTGCCAATGGTTTGTGAAAGAAGTAAGTGTCCTTGGCTTTCTTATAACAGTTAACTGCCCAACAAAATACTGGTCACATCTTAGTTATTTAGAAAGCATGCTTCTTTCTCAGGTAGGCAATGCAGCTACTGAGTTACTCCTTCACCCCAAGGGAAATGGAATTTACAAGTAGCTTCACTGAAAACTGAGATGTTATGATCTCTTTTTAGTGGATCCATCATAATTTGTACTGGAAGGTAAGCAACATATCTAAGCGTAGAAGACAATACATCATGGAAGTCAGAGATTAGTAAAGCCTGGTGCTGCGGTTTTCAGAGAATCTTGGGCAAAATTTCTAACACCAGGACCCCTACTTTTTCACCTGCAGAAGGAGCTTGGAATCGTCTCTTTAGAGGGTCTGTAGTGCGGATGAAGAGATTTAGCATGTGGAAAATACCTAGCTCAGTGAATTTTTACGTATTAGCTTTACCTTATAAGATACCTTTTGTGTCAGTCTTTTCAGAAACCGCAGCAGAAAGAAACCCACAAAGAGCAGTTCTCAAAGTGTGGTTCCTAGACCAATAGTATCCACAGAACTGGGAACTTGTTAGAAATGCAAATCTCAGGGCTTCACCTCACCACATTAGACCCTCGTGAATTAGTGGGAGGAGTGGGGATGGAGGAGGAGAGCCAGGCAGTCCTTATTTTAACCAGCCCCCCAGATGATTCTGATGCAAAATAACTCTTGAGAACCACTACCATAACAAATAGGACAGCTGAGGCAGGGTTGCAGGGCAAGAGGGTAGGGGTTCCATGTGCAATCACCTCTTATAATTATGTTGAAATTGTTAGGAAATTGAAAGAAGACTTCTCCCTGGGAGCATTCTGAATGTTTTTCTCTTAAATTTCCAGATTCTGCAAAACTATAAAGACAACCCAAGGATAGGAAGGTTCCTTAGAAACCTGGACTTTTATGTGCTTCCCGTTCTTAACATAGATGGTTATATCTATACTTGGACAACTGTGAGTACATCAATGTGGTCCTGGGATGAGTCCACAGAGTAGGTCTTGACTCAGGTTCATTTTTCTGACCTTAGTCATTGTAGCAACAGAAATGTTTTGTGGCCATGTAAAGAAAGAAACCCCATTTGGGATTAAAAGTCAACTCAATATTGTTAAGCCAACAATCTACATCAAGTTTAGAATGGAGAAAGTGAAGGCCTTGTTAGAGTTGAAATCCAGCACATGTTTCTATGTTTGTTTGTTTGTTTGTTTTTGGAATATTTTTTGCTGCCAGACTTAACTTTTCTCCAAGTCCACCTCCTTCAAGTTTGTGGACTGCCTGTCAGATTGTTATAAAATTCATATATTACCTTGTAACCACCCAGTTTTGAAGCATGAGGGACAAATGATGTATAAATTCCAACCCAACTTTCATTTTCCACTGTGATCATTCACACAGAGGGCAAACATCTCATAAAGTTTTTTAGTTAATAGAAAACTTTCTCTTAGGGCACTGATGGCTCAGTGGGTTAAGCATCTACCTTTGGCTCAGATCATAATCCCACAGTCCTGGGATGGAGCCCTGCAATCAGGCTCTCTTCTCAGTTGGATGCCCGCTTCTCCCTCTCCCTCTGTCCCTCCCCCACTCATGCTTGCTCCCTCTTTCTCTATCTCTCTCAAATAAACAAACAAACAAAAAATCTTTTAAAAAAAAGAAAAGAAAACTTTCTCTTTAAAATGTCCACAAACAAGAAACCCTGTTTCTAGAGAAACATTCTTTAAATTTCTAGAGAAAATATCCATTTCTCCCTTTTTCCCTATGCTCTCCCAAAAGTGGTTCCTGGGACCCCTTCTCCTGCAGCGGACTTTTGGCCCAGGTATGACTCAAATTCTTCCCTCCAAGCTCGTCTGGAGAAACTTGTCTTTATGCTCATCTCCACTCATCAGTCTTCTGCTTCCTGGAATGGGCAGAGACCATCACTGGTACACCTGGAACAGCCTCTTTCCATCTGCCAAGCTATTTACCTCTCATCCTATATCACTCGGACATAAAAAATGACTCTCTGAAGCTTTCCCTGATTAAGCAGAACACGTCCACCAGGCACTGCTAATCTGCTCATGAGGAAAAGGCCATACTCCCTCCAACTTGATGGTGTACATGTAGGTACACTTGGGTTGGACAGATGTTCCTGTTATTGGGTGTTGCTGGCCATCTTGAAACTAAAAATTATACACACAAGGTTTATGTTAAAGGCAAGTTTTCCCAGACAACCCTAGGGACTATTTTTTATGTTCCAGGGCCACAGAAGCCTTTCTATGATCTTTTGTTGCAGGATCGGCTTTGGAGGAAATCCCGTTCATCCCATAAGAATGGCACATGTTTTGGGACAGATCTCAATCGAAATTTTGATGTGGCCTGGTGTAGTAAGTACACATTTAGTTAATGACTTGATGAGTGAAAAATGGAGAAGAGAAACTAGGACAGAGATGAATTACTAGAGATATGACTTTCAAAAATAAACATCTAATTTTGCACAGCTCTCTGGACTTCTTGACCAGTGTTTTCACCCTAAGGGATGACATTATCTATGCAATAAGAACCAGCAACACTCAAGCAGGACTCTTTTCAAGTGGCATTGGCTAAACAAGGGCAAAGAAGACCTAAATCAAAGTGAATATGTTTGAAATCTATCACTTTATTTTTAAATATATGAATTTTCATAAAGAAAAAAATCAGAGAATTATCCTTGCAGATTATTTTTATAGCAGGGAGGCAGAAGTAAATAAGGCAAGCATTTTCTTCTCCTTAAGGCATGTTCATGTTTCTGAATCTCAACATGCCCAGTGAATCAGAAGCAAATAAGGAGGTAGAAATGGTTATGAGCAATCTGGTTAAAAACCAGATGATAAGGGTAAAAATTCAGACTTGGTGGCTGTGTGGTCCTGGAAAAATCACTTCATCTTTCTGCTTTAGGTTTCTCTTATTTAAAATGTGGGCTGTAGTCCTACTATCCAATCAGTAGGTAGTTGTGGGGTGTGATGAGTTGCCACAGAGGAGGGGCTAACCAGGGTGCCTAGGTACCCAGTGGGTATAAGGTGCTCAGCTGGTGGTCCTTATTATCATCACTTAGGAGAGCAGACTATTGTGTCCTTGCAAAATAGCTCTAATGAGACAGAAGCCAATAGGACAGTGAGAGAGACTTAGCCTGACCTAGGAACCCAAGAACTGTTTCCCAGACACCTGTTTCAGGGCCAACCACAGGTGTAAGTAAAAGATTACTGACAAGCCCATTTCATTTGCCTCTTCCTTTGTGGGCCATGAAAGCATGGAAGTTGTCTCTAAATCTGAAAGTCATCCCTCCTGATTTTCTAACTTCCTCCTTGAATGGCTATCCTCATTCACTCATTTAACCAGAACTAACTTAGACAAACCGGGGCAAGCCCCAGTTCCATCCACAGGTTGCCCTGAGCAGGGTGGCTCCTTGCCCTCAGTCCATTCTATACTGGTATCATGTTGACTTCTTTGTGGTTCTCTGTATATTCCAGGTGTAGGTGCCTCAAAAGACTGCCACAGTATAACATTCTGTGGGACAGGACCAGTATCGGAACCAGAGACGAAGGCTGTTTCCAGCTTTGTAGAGAGCAAGAAGGAGAGCATTGTGTGTTTCCTGACCATGCACTCTTTTGGGCAGCTCATTCTCACGCCTTATGGCTACACTCAAAACAAGTCCAGTAACCATGAGGAGCTGGTAAGACCACAGCCCCAGAGGCTTTACAAAAGCTTTTGTGGGACCCAGGTTTTCCTTTTCCTGGTTTCCATTTTCAAGATTTTGGCTCCAGCCCTGCTTTTGTTCTCTCTGCTCTTCCTTATTTTCTTTCTTCTGCTTTTTGCACCTTGCCAGACACCTGCTGGGAAGGCTTCAGGTTAAATGCGTCTTTACCTACATTAATTAACTACCTGTTTCATAAAGTGTCAGGTTGGGAGACATCTTAGCTATTCGTCGATAATATAAATGAGACGATTATGTTAATAATCTGCAGGAATGTGCTTTCATTTCTGTAAATTCTCTTGAAGCTCCGTTCAGCAATTATAGCTTTTGAACCGTGCTTTAAAGAACTTGCCAGCTGTTAGTGGAATATGGCATATCTAAAATAACATGGCTAAATAATATCTGCTCTCTTCTTTGCTAAACACAAAGCTTTATTTTCTTCTAAACTCTGCTTCTAGTATCTGCTTAGGGATATGTGTAAGGGGAAGTGCCAGCGAAGTCCGAGCCCCTGCAGGGAAGTTGCACTTTGTAATATCCGGGTCCTCTGAAGCTGTGCTTACCCAAGCCCCAGGCACAATTGCTGAAAAGGACCTGTCTCTCCGCCCTTTCATGCACCTGAGGACAGCAGACACAAATCAAAGGGAGGGTAAATTTAGAATTGTAATATTTGTTGTCTTTTTAAAAACAGTATTTTTTTCTACGTTTAATTACTGCAAAATTCGCATAACCTGAAAGTTACCTTCTTCACCATTCTTAAGTGAACAGCTCAGTAGTGTTACATATGTTCACATTACTGTGCAACTAATCACCAAAACTCTTCTGTCTTGCACAGTGGGCACTCTATACCCATTAAAAACAACTCCTGGTCCCTGTTGTTTCTGTAGGCCACCATTCTACTTTCACTTTCTGTGAGTTTGATACTGTATCCAAATGGAAACATACAGTATCTATCTTTTTGTGACTGGCTCATTTCATTTAACATAATGTTCTCAAGGTCATCCATGTTGTATCATATGTCAGAATTTCCTTCCTCTTTACAGCTTAATAATATTCCATCATACATATGTATCACATTTTCTTTTTCTTTTTTTTTTTTTTTTTACATTTTCTTTATCCATTCATCTGTTGGTGTGTATTTGAATTGTTTCCACCTTTCAGCTACTGTAGGTAATGCTTCTAAGAACATAGGTATACAAAGATCTCTTTGAGATCCCACTTTCAAATTTGGGAGGATAGAACCAGAAGTAGAATTGATTAATCATATGACAGTTCTGTTTTTAATTTTTGGAGGAAAAATCATACTGTTTTCTATAGTGGCTTCACCATTTTCTATCCTGACTAACAACGCACAATGGTTCCAATTTCCCCACCTGCTCATCAACACTTGTTATTCTCTGCTGATCTTTTTTATTTTTGAGAACAAGCCCTTCATTACCAACAAATGCTGGAATGGATGGGGGCTAAACTCACTCTGTTCTTGAGGTCACAGAGGCTTGGGGATCCACTGATTCTTTTCCTGTCCTGTCCCTCTCCTGCTGGAGCAGGACCTGGAGAACCCATGTCTGGGCACAAAAAGAAAAAACAGTATCGATCTTGCTGAAGAGAACCCTTCCTCCAACAGTCAAGAATATCCAGTAGTACCCCAATATCTTTCTTGCAGTGTTTTCAGACATTTGTACTATGTGATCATTTTGCAAGATGTGGCAAGAACTAACATTGCTTAGCACTTTGCAACTTACAAAGGGATTTTAGAACCGTGATCCCATCTGACCCAATGACAATATAATAAGCTCACTTTGAAATATAGAAATTGAGACCTTGAGTCAACAACAGACAGTGATTGTTAGAGTCCAGGTTGGAACTCATGCCTCTAGACTGCAGAGGCTGCATTCATTCAGTCTTCTCACACTGCCTATCTGCTCCGAACGGGCATGCGACTTCTAGGAGTTCCTATCAACTTTGATGACCAGATCACTGTGTCCTATCCTCCTATTCCTGAGCTCTAGAAATTTCATTTCCTTAGTAAATGAAACTGCAGAAACAGAGATATCGGTTGAGAAGCCCAGAACCCATTTTATTTCCCAGTTCCTGTGGTATTTGTTGTAGATGTCTACTTTCTGCTCAAAGGGATCTGTGACAAACACAAATGAACTACCAAGGATTGGCCATTATAGATCTATAATAGACCAGGCCTTCCGCCAACAAAAAGCAGCCTGTAACCCCTGGTATTATCTATCTATCTATCTATCTATCTATCTATCTATCTATCTATCTATCTATCTTAAGAATTCTGTACCCTTCTTGCCTCAGGAAAATAGCTACTACATGACCATTTTGCAGTTTGTATTCAAAGGTGAGAGGGTCTTGTGCTGTTGGTTCTGTTGTTAGAGCCCTCTGGCCACAGACTAGAGGAGGCAAAAGGGCAGGAGAGACCTGTGGCACTGACATCGCCACGACTGGAAGGTAACTCCAAAGGTGGAAATTATTGAGAACGCTTTAGAACCATATATAGAAATGGGCACATTGAATAGAGAAGGGGCATTTCAATTCTGTATTTCTTACAGTCTCAGGTGCTGAAGAGTTAGCATAAACATTCATCTCTAAGACTTTTCAATAAAAAGACAGTGTGAAAATTTTGCCACCTTGTGTCAACCTCATTAAAGCTAGCTGGCAGTGGTTTTATGTTCTTATGAGTAGGCTTTGATAGAGCGCACGAAGACACAGAATCAAGCCCACTGCTAAAGGAGATCTCTATTTTGGGTATTATTTACTACTACCAGAGACTAGTAATTAATCTCTATATATTTACAAAAACAAAAAATTGTAGAAATCATGATAAATATTATACTGCATGATAGACAACTTGGCAATCACTATGTATGTAGGGGAAACATAACTACGTATAGCCCTGTTCTAAATTGCTCTGGAAATAAGAATAGCTATAAAAATCCTAATGCTTTAAATCCTGACATTCTTTCCATTAGAACTCTTCCTATATCAACTTCTAGATCCTATCCCCAGCTCCTTCCTCCCACACACGTTAGGGCTTTCATCAACCTTCTTGTGTGCCTCCCTGTAAATATATGCCCATAGGAAACTCTCTGGGAGTTATTATGGAGGCTTGAGGTCTTTAGAAATGTAAATTATGTACTACTGGCAAAAGGATTTTTATTATTTTGACTAACATTCCTTTGGGCTGAGAAGAAGGGCAGCACAGAAATTGGTTCTCTCTGACCATGCCATATAGTGTCAAAAGGAGAGGGAAGTATAATCAGGAGGTCCACCTCTCAGGATAGAAGTCAGAGTCTCAGGACTTTATTTCATCTTCTTGGAAAGGACCAAGTCTACAAACTAGGGTCATGACTGTATATTTCTCATATACTTTATACTTCCTTCTCCTATCAACCTCCCCATAGTAATTGCTAATGGAATCATTAAAAAAAATCAAAATTTCTTGTAATATTTTAATAAAGACGAGGACACTAGAAAGACTTTCCCATCCCACAGGATGTGAGGGAAAGGAATTAACATAGATAAAATAAGTAAAGACTGGCAATCAGAAGAAAGAAATAGTTGTCTGGGGTGAACTGCAGAAGAGAAAAATAATGCAGGCGCCATTTGGAAGGAAAATGGAGCTGATGCATATAACCCAAGTAAAAGTTAAGGCCCCACGTGGACCAGTTAGCATTGAGTTTCATTCAGAGCAGTGCAGAAACATATGGGAATTAAAAATAATTAAAAGCAATTCATGTCTCTACCAGACTTTGAAAGAACTTCAAAAGGGAGAGTAGCTGGTAAATCATAGCAACTCTTTCCCCCTCCCTGCCTCATGCTCTTCATTTCACTCACGGATAGCAATTACCCTGATCCTTTCTCTTCACCATTCATTTTTATCTCCTTAGCAGAATTTATCTCTCCAGAAGTCTTTCTGACTCTCTTCTCCTTCTTATCATTTTCTCTTCTATCCACAAAGAGTTCTTATACCTCTTTGCAGTGTAAAAGATTCAAACAGCTTTATATCATACACTTCGCAAGCCCTTCCTACCCACCATGTCATTCTGGACCACATGAGCTCAGGAACTAAGCCAGATTTATAACTCTTTTTTCAGGAACAGAGAGAGAAGGTGAATGGCCCAAGACAGACTTCTCAGTAGTGAGTAAAGAGGAGGCAAAGCTCTTGAAAATATGTTCAGCTGAATGTTGTTGGGTTTGTTTGTTGTTGTTGTTGTTGTTGTTGTTTTATCTCTACCACTCACAGAAAGTCCCAAGTGCCCCGAGGATACTGCTCATAGCTATTGTAAATGACTTACCACCACTTATACTCTTTTCTACTCTTCCTATTAAATTTCACCATATCTATCCCTACTCTGCCCAGCAGCACTTTATCATACCCTAGGATTCAGCTGGACAATGCAGGACCAAGAAACTTTAAAGTTAGACTTATCACTAGTCAGAAGTCAGGGAGCTGATGCACCTGCAAAAGCAGTCAGGCTCCCCTAAGGAGTAAAGAAAGCAAAGGTGGATCATAGTCCAGGCAAGGAGTGGTCAAAGGGATTTTGGTGGTATTTGTGTGAAATCTAAGGGGAAGCATTAGGGAGTCTGGGGTTGGGAATATTTAGAGGGGACTATTGAAAGACTGTTGAAAGGTTATATGAGGAAATTTATCAGAAGGTTAATAAACACAGCCAATACACTTGGATCTCTCAGTGTTAGTGACTCTGGTCTCAGGAAAAGGTTTTCAGAGAGCAAGGCTGAGACATTAGAAATCATTCAGTTCTGAGAGATTTCCAGTATAGTCAGGTTACATGGTGGTAGTTGTGGGGAAGGCTGTAGCTTCCAGTTCTGAAATTCTATAAACCTACAAGAGAAAAGTATCAAATACTTATAAGGAAAAATAAGAGGGGAACTATAAGAGAAGTATGAACAAAGGGCCAAGGTTGGGGAGAGGAGTGGGGAGAGAGGATTCAGTGGGGTGATGAGGAAAGGCCCCATGGAAGAGTCAGCATTTGAAAAATTCTTTTGAGGTTGGGTAGAATTTCAACAGGCAGAGAAAAGAGGTAAGGTAGGCCAGGTAGAGGGAGTATCTGGAGAAAAGTTAGAATCTGAGGAAATGGGCATATCTGGGGAAGAGTGGGAAAACTTGAATGTGACTATCATCTAGGGTAGGATATAAAGAATATGGTGTTAGAAAGGTAGGGTAAGGCCACATCGTAAAGGATCTCAAATGTGAAACTGAGAAGCTTGTGATTAATTCAGTGGGCAATTAAGAATAAGGCTTTTCTTCAGGATCATAATCATAGTTCTACTCTACCAAAGTTCACCTGGAATCCAGAGATTGATTGGGATAAAGATTGGTGAGAGGAAGGGAAATTTACCAGAAGCTGACAATAGTCCATTTCAGAGGTATTGATACTAAAATAGGATAATGGTGCTGGAATGCAACTTGGTAAACATTTGAAAGAAGAAGAGTCAAAGGTGCCTGCAGGATCTTACGTGTGTTTGGGGAAGCATGGTAAGTCAGAAATATGGAAACCAGAATAGCTTTATTAGTGATGGAATGATGAAATTGGGTGTGAGTGTGTTGAGTCTGAAGTACTAGAAGGCTACCTAGGTATAGAGGTCCAATAGGGAGTTAGAAAGATCATCTGGAACTCTGGAGATGGATTTGGACAAAATACCCAACCCTCTGGATTGTTGGATTTATTTTTAACACCAGATATCTGTCTCTGTATTTCCCACCTACAGATCCAAGTTGGACAGAAGGCAGCAAATGCATTGAAAAAAAAGCATGGAACCAATTATAGAGTTGGATCAAGTGCAGATATTTTATGTAAGTAGCTTTTTTTTGCCTCTTCAATAGTATCTAAGGCACAAAAGAAGCCAGTGGACTTTGGGGAATGGGGTGGGCAGGAAAGGGACAGAAGAGCTCCTGGAGTCAACAGGAAGTTGTACAAATCAAAATGACCAAGGATAAAAGGGAGTCTGTACAAAGCCAGAATTATGCTCTCCAGGGATAAGGTGTAAAGATAAGCTAAAAGAAAAAACTCATACTCTGGCTCAGACCAGAACTCCCTCCAGCTTCAGTTAAAAAGACCTGGCAAGTGAGAAGGTACAGGAGTTAACGGGAAGGACATTTTCCAGTGATCCTTGGTCAGTTGATTCAGTTCTCAGAGGACCTATCAGGCTGAGAAAGCAAAGCAGGTGGGGCCTGGAGAAAGGATCTAACATAGGAAAGAATTTAGTTAAAAGGACAGCACACAGCTTTCCCTCATCCCCAGCCACCACCTCCTCCACCCACCTGAGGACCACCTGGATAATATTTGCATAATATTTTCCCTATTGCTCATTTTCCTTCTGTTCCTTTATATGTCAGTTCACTTGCCTTGTAGTAATAGGTTGTCTAGTCTTTAATTCAGCAGGAAACTTTAAGCGAAATTCTGCTATGTGCCAAGCATAATACTAGGTATTCTGGGAGCTGGTGAGGGAAGACAGAGAGGTGAAACGAGCCGTAATTCCTGCCCTGTGGAGCTTCATATCAATGAGAGGGAGAAGACAGCTATCCATGAGCCCTTAATATGAAAAAGTTTACTCATGGTGCTGCATTGAAACTTTATTCCCTGAAATAGCCATGGAAACCTGCCCTTTCCCATTGTAACTTCTACTTCTACCTTCATGCTTTTGTTTGTAGATACCACATCAGGGTCTTCAAGAGACTGGGCTCGGGACATTGGCATCCCCTTCTCATACACATTCGAGCTGAGGGACAATGGCACATATGGATTCATTCTGCCAGCAACTCAGATTCAGCCCACTTGTGAGGAGACCATGGAGGCTGTGCTCTCAGTGCTGGATGATGTCTATGAGAAACACTGGGACTCGGACAGTGCTGGAGAGTTGACCCCCACTGCTGTGCTGCTGGGCCTGCTGGTCTCCTTCACGTCTGTCCTCTGAGCGTATTTTACCCAGGCCTGCTCAGCCCCAGTCGTGAAAACGTGCTTGCAGGGAAGTGGTTTGTCTGAAGTTAGGAGGAATCAAATACTTCGAAGATACTTCCCTTTTCAATAAAGATAACTCACGCTTGCATTTTCAAGTGTGTTTTGCTGGTAGTTATTTCTTTTTATTTTGAAAATGTATACTCTTAGTTATTGCCACAACAGTGCTGCACCCAAACCGCTCTAAAGTTCAGGGGCTCGCGAATCTATAGGTCAGCTGGGAGGTTCTGCTGATCTTGGCCGCCCACATTGATGCATCTGTGGTCAGTTTTAGGCCAGCTACCCTGGGGTCTGGAGATGTTTTTTCTTATCTAAATATTTTGAAAAATTTGATCATTTTTTTGAAACAGGCTCACATTTAATTTTGTACTATTGAATTAGTAGCAGCATTCAGAAGATGTTACATAATATTTCTATATAGCCGTTCCTGGCTGGCTTGCTTGCTTGCTTTATTTATTTATTTATTTCAAAAATCCTTTTTCAGAGTCTGCTAGGTACATTTTGCTAGCCTCTGGGATTACAGTGGTGAATAAGGTAGACACGGTCCCTGTCCTCTTGGAATTTCTATTCCAGTGGGTGAGATTTGGGATGGTAGCTATAAATAGTTGGAATGGACACACTGTTGCATACAGGGCAACTCTTGGCTCAGGGAAGACATAATAATCAAGAACACAAATAAATAAATTGAATATTGCAACCTGTGACAGGTATTATGAGAGAAATAAAGAGTAAGTAGAGACGTACGCAAGGACCAGATTGCACATATACAGGAATACAGGCATTTAATTGTGCTATCTTGTCTATTAATCTGCAAGTGCTCGTAAGGTAGTTTCTATGACAGTCATTTCCTATGTATCTCTGTGTGATGCCTTGAAATGGCGCTAAGCATTTGTCAGGCTTTGAACAAGTGTTGTAGCTGTAACCAGCTGACAGAGCACCCTTGGATGTTCAGTCACCCATTTCTAAATTTCCTTGTTGGTCACGGTCACAATAAACTGCTTGGTTGTAACCCTTTTATTGCCTTTCTTTGTCCTCTTTATTTCTTCCTGTTTTGCCAGTGTGTGGCTGATAAGGGTCAGAAAGAAAAAAAAATGTCAGAGGCAATAGGGCTTAATGAATCAGAGAACAGCTATTTCCATAAAAATGTCAACTCCACAATTGTGGCATTGTCAGGAGAAAATGGGAGGGTCTCATCAATAGTCAGCCTAGGAGGGAAGAAAACTAGTGTGACCACCAATGGCATATTCAAGAAGAAAGTGAGGGATCTGTGCCTTGGAACCTGGGTTATCAGCTTTCATCTAGCCTGTGTTTTAGTTTCTACGACTGTCTTTATTTCTTTCTTTATTCTATGACTGTCTTTTAACAATTTGGACTTCTAGGGGTGCCTGAGTGGCTCAGTCATTAAGCATCTGGCTTCAGCTCAGGCCATGATTCCAGAGTCCTGGGACTGAGCCCTGCATCAGGCTCCCTGCTCAGCGGGAAGCCTGCTTCTCCCTATCTCACTCCCTCTGCTTGTGTTTCCTCTCTGGCTGTGTTTCTGTCAAATAAATAAATAAAATTTAAAAAAAAATTCTGAAATTCTAAAAATTATAGAAACTCTGGACTACAGAGCTTAATTTATGTCTAAAGATTGATCCTATGGGCAAATAAAATCGGAAGGGAACAGAGGGAGATGTGAGCTATTAACTTGCCTGGAACCTCTTACGTGGATTTTTCTAAGAGTCTAGGACACAATCATAGCTTGTTTGGGGCGGCTTCAGAGAGCCCTGAGGCCGTGAGGGGGATCTGAAATCCAGGACACATTTTTTACTTCTGAAAGTTTTTTACTTCCTGTGACAGAATCCTAAGAGCAAGGGTGGAAAGGTGATAAACAACCGCACAGATCTTTCTTAAGGAAGTTTTAACTTCCTGGTCTTAAATGGCAGTAGGTTGGGAAAACTTCACAACAGATGGAATTAATGAGATCTTGAGAGTCTCTTGTCCTGTGACTGTTGGGTCTGGGATTTGATATTACCCTACTTTAAAGCTAAGAAGTTACCTTGTGACTGTTTCTTTCGCTGAAAGACATGAGACTCCAGAGTCAAGGACACAGGACATTACTCACAGCACAGTAAGCAGCTTGAGCATCAACATATTTACATTGGTTCCTCTTGCTCTCAAGTTCTAAAAGAGCCCAGATGACACCTGCCAATGCATTGCGTTGTGTTATAGGAGAGAAACATTGAGCTTGAGGATTTCACTGCTTTTATAGCAAACAGTAAGCAAGCCTGTTCTTCATTCCAGTTGGAGACACTTCCTCAATACTCACAGTTGTTTGCTTGCTTCAAACACAACTCTTGAGAAATGGGGCCGAGCCTCACATCCTTAGCATAGCTAGCAAGATGTGTAGGACCAAGAGAAGCCCATTGATGACTACCTTCCAATAGGCTTTATGCATTAGATTGAATCATGTGAAATTGCTATTTTCCGAGGTCAAAAGGTCCAAGTATTGGTGATTTTATAGGGGTCCACATAATTTCTCAATGTAAATAAAGGTGCCTCCATGGTTCCTTTTAAAAATTTTTAGAAAGTTTGAATATTCTGCGTTGTCTGTTACTATTTCTTTCCTTCTACCAAACTCTGCTGGTGGTTTTTTTTTCCCCCATAAATGTTCCCACCAAGGATCTAAATCTTCTTGACTTATAGGTAAATTTAGAGTTTAAAATGATGCAAAATGATAAATTCAGATGGTATCTAAGCCTCTAACTCCTATTTTTTTCTACATCAGTGTCAAAATGAGTTATATTTTTGTTTCCTCTATGTATGACCAAGCTCCTGTTTCCCTTCCTTTTCTTATGCAGTTTAACCATCTTTTGATATGTTACTAAAAATATATTCTTCATATCACCCCAGTGGTATTCTTGTCTCATGCATATAATTTGAATCTGGACTAAATGTATCATGACACTAGGAGAAGTCCACTGCCCAAATATATGAAGTTACAACACTAACTATAAAGGAGTTAAAAATTAAAATGAATAATTATTAATTTCTTTTATATTATGAACTGATTGAAATACTTTATGTATATCACCTTGTGTAATACTTGAAAGAATCCCGAGTTAGTTACTTTTATTTATTTGATGAAATCGAAACAAAGAGAAGTAGCATGCCAATTTTCATTTTCTTAATAATTGTTGACTGATCAAATAATTATTGAGAATTTCATATTTATAGGAATTTCCTGGCTCTGGGATATCAGAAGCACTGTCTAGTGGCCACTATCAGTGCTCCATCCAGATCCTTTTAGGCGCCTTCTCCTGTATTTCTCTCTCTGTCCTTGACATGTTTCTTGTCTTTAACAGCTCACACATATGTGACTCTTCTTCTGATGGCTGCTCTTGGGCTACTGCACATACTTTGCCTACAGCCACAGAGAGTAAGACATGTTGGCGTTTTTACTCACCACCAGAAACCCCACACCTGCCTGGATGGGGACTGACAGGTTCAGGAGTATAACACTCTGTTCCCTTGCAGTGGGTTGGGGAAACATCCTAAGTATAACTAATGTTGCAGAGATTTTGTAGGATGAGTCTGAAGTTACCCTCCAAAGAACTTTCTCTGAGGTTACAACTGTGCATGGCTTCTTCCCTTCTCCTATCCTGCTGCCCCCACTTCCTTACCAGCTTCTCTTGGAAGCACATACTGAGTAAACCATTTGTACATGAATCTTCACTTTTGGGTCTATATCTGGAGAACCCAATAGAGGGCAACCCTCTTTGAGTGTATTGCCAAAACAAAATATATTCTTCATTTCCTAAAATGACCCTTAATAAAAGTCATACTAGGATTTCATAATCAGAATATGTCTGGGGATTATGAATGTCATATAGACAGAAACATTCTTATTTTGAAGACTTATTCTAGGATGTGAGGAATCTTGTTTCAGATAAGACTTTTATTTCAGGAAAACATATGCATTTCCAGTTTTGTCTCTATTGAAAGTAAAGTAAAAAAAGATCAGCCTTTATGGACTTGTAAATTTTTAAGTATTTGGTGTTATGATAAAAGTTTATGAGAAAATAATGCCACTTACCACAGTTTCCCACTCTGCTGTAATCAAAACTGCATAGTCTTTTCTTAGCTATGCTAAAAAGGGAATTTTATTTCTTTCTAAGGAGTCATTCATTTAAAATAATAATAATACAAAGTAAAGCTCCAAAGAGCTTAAATGGTGACTGTACTAACTCCTTCCCAAATTGCATATACCTTTCCCATGGATTTATTACATTTTTTTCTGTGAACTTGTTCTTCTTTTAAAAAAAAAAATTTTTTTTAGCAAGTTAGCCCCAAAATGATAGTGCAAATCAAAGGTGAACACTGTCTTTTCTCTTCACACAGATGATGTAAAAGCAACCACAGAAACACAGAGAAAGCAAAGGGTAATATGTGGTATTCATGGGTTTGAATTCCCTGAAAACTCAGTTAGGTAGAGGATCCTGAGAATGTGAGGTAGAAAGTCTAGGTGGAATCAGGTGGTTGAAGATCCTGAATGTCAAACAGTTTGGATATTATCCCTATAGGCTGCCTGGAGTCCTAATGTTTTTGCACAGGGAGGACAAAAAAACACATGTTTTGTAAAGGTAAGTCTGGGAGGATGAATTAGAAGGAGATAGTTGGAGTGGAGAAGTCTGAGGCAAATAGTTCAGAAAATATACTGTGCACATATAAAGTGAATAAGACTCAAGTGGAGTTGGAGCTTGCAAAAATGGAAATGGGGGACAGAAATCAGAGCTTTGTTCAGAAAGATTCAATGTGGTGTCTATTAGAACACAAAGATGTGAAAAAGGAGGGTGGAAATTATTGCCAGTGGATGATTAGAAAAATTACGGCATTATAAGATCATGAGAACTTGTCTTAAGTCAAATCTGGTTCGTCCCTACAAAGGAAGGTACAGCAGACCAGTGCTGAAAGTGGACTTATAGATTCATGGAAGCCAGAGGAAAGGAAGCAGTGTGAGAAAAGAGGAACCACTGAGTTTCAGACAGGAAGCAGGAAATGCAAAGTTGCCATGTTGAAGTGTCTGTTGAAACCTGGGCTTACTTTCCAACTTTAAATCATGTCTCTAGTCACAAGCAACCCTCATTTCAATCTCATGTTTCAAAAATTCCTTCAATATGGAAACTTGGAAAAGCTTTACAAAAAGTTAAAAAACATAATACCCACCAGCTTCTTCCTGCACATACGCTAATGTACCCTATGACATTTATTTTATAATTAGGTTTGCAAGTCTATCACTTTAAAGGTTGACTATTTTCTCTAACGCAGTTGCTCCAAAGATTTGTTTTGCAGCAGAATTCCTATTTCAAATAAAAATGTACCTTAAAGCGTGACATATCAATCAGACAAAATTGGAATCACTCTGCTGATCTGGAAAGAGGGGTGGCAGTGGGTCTAGAGATGCCCCTTAGCCCCCTCCCACAATTTCCACAAAGTCCTGAAGCACATCCTGGTTTTCTCTGTAGGCCCTTACTACTCAAATTGTGATCCATGGCTCACCTGGGAGCTTATTAGAAATTCAGATTCCTGGGTATCAGAATATGGATTTAAAGTGAGCCCTGTGGAATTTGGTGGCCTTGAATTAGGAAGCACTGCTTTAGAGTACACAAATCTCTCAGAAAGCATATTAAAACACATATTCTTGGGCCTTGAATTAGGAAGCACTGCTTTAGAGTACACAAATCTCTCAGAAAGCATATTAAAACACATATTCTTGGGCCACACCAATAGATTTGTGGCAGAACATAAAATTTCCATGTTTAACAAACTCCCCAGTGATGGCATTAGTACTCTACCATACATTGGGTAGCAAGAGGCTAGAGCAGTAGTTCTCCAACATTAACATGTATCAGAATAATCTCCAAGGCTTGTTAAACATGGACTGAGGGGTCCCATCTCAGTTTCTGATTCAGCAAAAGGGGCTTAATAATTCGCATTCTAAAAGATTGCCTGGTGATGTTGATACTGCTGGTCCAGGGAACACAGTTTGGGAAACACTAAATTCGAGCCCTTGGCTCATAATCAGGGTAAAACTCTCACTAGGTAGGCAGAGAGTATCTTGATTTATTTTTTGAATAAAAGGAGGTTAAATTGTGAAAGACAAAATCTCTTCCCTCAAAGATCCTTGAGTCTAGTTCAAAATACGGAAAAGTGAACACTCTTTTAAGGCTAAGTACTGAAATGGAGGCCAGTTACATGGAGTTAACTAAGAATAAAAGAGCCATTAACTCAGACTCTGTGTTAGGACTGCAGGGCAAGTAAGACTTCACCTAGTTGCCTTCAGTCTGGAGCACAACTTGGAAATAGTCTGATTGTTTAAATGATCTGTAGTCCATGCAAGACACATTCTTTAATTTGAGGTCCTGATAATAGCCATGGATTTTCCATTCAATTATGCTTTCGTAATTAAAAATACTCTCGAAGTCTTTTATGAGGCAGAACACAGTAGGGTGGGATAGGGTGGAGGGGTAGTGTTGGGAGTCAGGGGGCTTGCAGGGGAGCAGGGGAGGTGGGAATAAACCCGAACAAACCCTCTTTCAAGTGAGGAAGAAGAGGTTGGAATTAAATCTCAGTGAAGAAACATCTGGTTGTTTCTGGATCTTTGCCTCATAAAAAGTCAAGCATCTGATGTCAGCTGTTGTCCCCAAGAACAGGAGGAAATTCCCAGGACCCTGCTTCTGAAGGAACAGAGTTCTTAAGCCCTAGGAACTGAGGGGTGTGCCTTCTTCCAACTGCCCACAGGTGTCCTAGCCAGACTTTTTTTTCTTTTTTTCTTTGACTACAAGGGACCGGAACCTTAAACAATCTGGCTTCAAACTTAAAAGGGAATTTATTGATTCGTATAACAGAAATGCTTAGAGAGAATTCAGGAACAGAAGGATCTGGGAATTTCAAATACATTTTTCAGGATTAGTGATTCTTCATATTTTAATTTTCTATCAGCTTTTTTTCTGTTGATTTTACTGAAGCAGGTTCTTCCCCCTTGGGGCAGGTTACCCCTAACTGCTCCAAGAAAGTATCCTAGCCTCTCTGCCACTAGGAAAAGTGCTTATTTTTTTCTAGTAAGTTCCAGTAAGATGCCCAAATAAGGACCGAATGGGCCTCCTTGGGCCCAGAAGTGGGAATATGCTGATGTCCAGGCCTGGGTCACATGTCCACTCATAGATGACTTGACTAGCCTAGGGAATGTCTGATGTGATTGTCAATGACTAAACACTCCCAATATCCCCCCCTTTTATCTCCTGGTTTTTTAGCATTCAGTTATTCTGGGAACAGTAAGATGTCTCACAGTGGCATCACTTTAGAGGAGTTTTCCTTTAAGAATGACATTTGGTATGGGAGAGTGGGGTGGAGGAGGAAGGCAAAGTACAAATGAATGACCCCAGAATGCACCACAGGTATCCCCCACATTTGGTTACCTGCTGGGCATCAGCACCTACTCTGAGACTTAAATCTCCCTGAAGTCACCAGGAGGAGAGAGCTTGTCTCTCTTCTTTTGTAACAACCTTCTACCATTCCTCTCCCTCCTACTGCCTTTTCCCTTTGGCTGACCCCAGAGTCACTTCGGGGCCTCTGTGGGCTCTCTGAGTTCTCTTTCCTGTGCCCTCTGTAAGACAGCTTTCTGCGTCACAGCAATGAGGCATACGCATGTCCAGTGAGGAGCAAAGAGCAATTATCAGTAGTTCCTGAAATATGATTTCAGATTAGGGGAATAAGGAGATAGAGAATAGAATAATTGTCTAAGGTAACCCAAACAGATCGCTTTCTAGATGGCTGAGAGTTCAGTCAGCTCTCTTTGCAATGACCTCTTCTCCAGCCTTCACTGGTTTCTTGCTGGGGGTGACATTTGGATGCTTTGCCTGACAAGGGTTGATCTCCTGTGAGATTATCTGTAGTTGACACCCCCAATCTAGCTACAAGTTGAGGTTACAAAGTCAAAGAAACTAGGTCATCCATTCCCTGACAGGTAGAGGTTTTTTTAAAAACTCTCTATCCATACCTTTATTTTATTCCAACCTCATAAGTCTCCATAGGTCATTTTAAGCCATTGTCCCATTCCTTTCTATTTTTCTTCATCTGGTTCATCAATTTTGCTTTGCTCTCCTGCTGCTCCTCTTGAGGTCAGACCCTGATGTTTCCCATCCTTGCATCCTTTCTAGGAAAGCGCAGTGTCCCTGACTTATCTAAAGTTTAGCATGATGCTACAACAGGGCGCATTGCTCAAATCACTACTTACAAGTGACTTTGAGTCTCAAAACTTTTCACCTAAGCCAGTATAGGCACTTGGAAGACAAAATGAGACATGCTCTTCATTTGCTCTGAAATGATGATGTAAAATATGAGCAAAGTATCCTGTAAATAGGGAACCCTGGAAAATGGATTATTGTTACAAATTCCTTCTCTGTCCCATTTCTTGTGATATAAATAGTGGTTAAGAATTCAGGTTTTAAGCCTTATTCAAATTCCAACCCTGCTCATTAGCGAGCTGCTTGGGTTCCAGTTCTTCATGTTTCCCTGCATCTATTTTTGCCATAGCTTCATCTTGGACAGGGTGTGCTTTCCCATTCTTTGAACTCAGAGTCACCCATGTGACTTGCTTTGGCTAATTTTATGTTAAGGGGAATTAGCCCCACACTAGTTCTGTGCCCACAGCTTAAGTGGTCTCATGTATTTCCATTTTGTTGCTTTCATCTCTACAAGCACTATTAGAAGAATATGCCCCAGCCAGTTCACTGGCCCAAGATGATGAAAGACACAGGGAACAGAACCACCGCAGCTGAATTCCGCTCAGCACAGCCAAGACCCCGGACACCCAGAAGTGCATGACATCAGTAGCTACTTTCTGTCCTGGACTACTGAGAATGTGTAGCTGTTTGTTACACAGCATTATTGCAGCAACAGCTGACTGAATATTCTCACAGCTTCCTAACTTGAAAAAAAGAGGGATCATCACTGTACTTTTGTTTAGGGTTGTTGGGGAGAGTAAATGAAATGGTGCATGTGAAATCCTAAACAAACTGCCTAATAACCAAGAACCGATTAGCACTGCCTTATTATTATTGTTACTGGGGGCCAGGAGTTGACAGTTCCTTACCTTCATCTACTTGCACTTCTGTTTTCCCACCTGTAAATGGGAAGAAATGAGGTTCAAATGGGAGAAATCTCGAATAAGTTAAAAGTACAGTATAAACATGAAACTCCACCATTTCTACCACCTTCAGAGGGAGAAGCAAGAGTTAGTTCCCAGCAACCTACTGAAGTGGCCCAGGAAGAATGAAATTGGAGAGTGAAACTTCTTTGAAAGCTCAATCAGAACCTGCTCATGTGACCACACAACATCTGCCAAGAGATCAGGAAGAGAAGACACAAGTCTTCCCTCTAGGAACTGACGATAAAGATGAAAATAAGGAGCCAGAGACATAAGTCTTTGGTTAGAAGCCTGAACCCTGGGATAAATCCTGTATGTCGATATTTTATCACTATTTTTTATGTCGCTTTTACAGTCCCTCTCACCCTTTGTTTCATGAGATCTGCTCCTTTTTTCATACATGAGAATCCCCTGGAAGGGTTGTGGGGCTACTACCATGACCTTGTCAGCAGAGGTGGTGTGTGATCTTCCCATCATGTAGAAGGCTGTGTTCCCAAATTACTCCAGTTAGGGTTTCTCTCTGGGGTTAAGACGAAGAAGGAGCCCAACCAGGTGTCATGGCAGACACTTGCTTCCACTTTGTTTTCCTGGAGCTGGGCTGAAACAAGGAGTTATCAGAGCTTTTCACATGTGTGCCTCTGCAAGTCTAGGATTTTCATAAGAAGAACAGTTAAACCTGCATTCAGTATGAGGCTAGGGAAGGGAAGGGGACATAACTGTGGCCTTTCCTTATAGGCTCCAACCTAGAAGTCAGCTCGTTTGCAAACATTCCTCTGACCTCTCCTTGTCCCCCTCAAATACCAGGAGACCCAAAACTTTTAAAACCAGGCTTGCAAGAGAGGTCTAGTTGCAAAAGGCATTTTAATTGAGTGCTGTTAAAATCACTTTGGCTTTGATGATGGTGGTGATGAGTTTTGTTAGATCATATGCAGAATGTGTATGCATTTTTCTGGGAAAAAGGACACATACATTTTCAGATTTTTCAAAGGATCTTCAGAAAGATAAGAACTACTGATTCAGAGTTAAATTTAAGCAATTCAGTTAATTAACTGAAATCAATTAATTCAGCTAATGGAATATTTTGTATTTGTCTTTATACAGATAATCCTTCATTTCAAAAGAGAGCTGTTAGTGGAGAAATCCGTTACCCTGTTCTTGTTCATGATGAAGAAGCTGATATCTTCCCAAATGCATTTTGTTCTAGCCAAACTCTGACAACTAACCAGCTCTAACCACGAAAGCTTTGTCTTAGAAAAATCCACTGTTGTCTCTAGGATACTGCTGTGTGTGCTGGCCTTCATAGGCTGGAAGTGGAAGCGGAAACTCATAGGTGCTTCTGTGTCTTCGGTGCTTTCTGAAAATATCTCATTAGTTATCCCAATATGTCTGTAAGGTGGAATCTCAACAGGCCACGGCCACAGAGCACAGGACTGATGAACTCAGGGCTCTCTTGTCTCTGAGGCTCTGCCTAAACAGGTGACTTCTGGCCCGAGTCCTCAGTACTGTCCTTAGTGGTGTAAATAAGGTTGCTGCTTTTTCTCAAGATCCCTAGGGCAGGACTGTCGTGCCAGGCACTCATTTACAGGAAGCAGCGTCTGTTACCAGCCTCGGGAGCAGAAGGCAGGAGGTAGTAATCAGAGTCTCCGCACCAGTGGCCTCCCCAACCTAGTTACTTGTTTTTAATTAAGATGACAACACAACACCTTTTCATTTCCTTCAGAAATTGGTGTGTTCCAATTTGAAGGGGCAGAAGGAGAAGGCTTGGTGCACCCAGATCTTTGGTGCTAAGGATAAAGGGCCACCACTGAGGCCTTGGTTTCTGACTTGTGGCACTGGGGGAGCGGGGACAGCAGGCCTCTCCTATAGAGGGTTTTCCAGGAGATGGCAGTGCGCTCTAAGGCTGGATCCTGGCTCATGCCTTCTACATCAAACACAGAATATTCTAATTGAGACATAGCATTATAATGCATTCCAGACCACACAGCTGCTGGAGTGTCACCTCAAAATGCTTCTTACCAATCTCAAAGTCACTGTAAACAGGAGAGGGAGATGGAAGAGACACAGAGGCGGGGGAGAAACGGGAGGGGGCTCTTGGAGGCACCAGACAGCAACAATTGGCATTGTTTTCAGTGGAGTTTCAATACCTCTGGGCCAGGAAAACACCCCCCTCCTCAACCCATATTCACAACTCTTCCTGGGTTCACCTCCGAAGACCAATAAAAGGAAATTGAAGGACACATATTGTCTGCATTTTAATTTCCAGGTTTACAAGAAATATTTCATTATTCTAATTCAGGAGGAAATAAAACATCTTTCCTTTTTAAATGAAAGGTCTCCTTGTCTGGGGTGAAGAGCATAGCCAATCAGTCTCTCCCCTGAGAGGCAGAGCTGTTCTCAAGGCTGGCCCCAGACTCCACACAGCTAGGGAAATGTCGATGAGGGGGTGAGGGGGGGAGAGGGAAGGAAGGGGGATACTGGGCATTGACCGAATTGCCACGTGTGATGCGCACGCAAGAAAGGTATTCACGCTAAGTGCATTACTGCGGTGGCAAGCAGGTATTGTAATTCTCAAGCCCTGACAATGGCATCGCAGGACAGACCTGGGGATGGAGAATGAAATGGAGAAGAGGCAAATCTCTCTCCCCTGAAAGAGCCTGTTGGCTGAGGTGCTGGTTTACACAGGCACATTTATAGGAATGAATGAGCCCGATAAGGTCAGGGCCAGGAGGACTGCGAGGACTTGTCAGTAATGTCATGTAATTTACTAGCTGTGTTCATAGCTGGAGAGCTGAAAATCTATTTCCAGGGTTCTTATTTGTGTTTTCTGTTGTTGTTTATAGCTCTTTGGACTTTTCCAGAGACCTTCATATGGATGATAAAGCAATAAGGTCAGTCAGGTGGATTGCTTGGGAAATCGTGCAAAGGAAAATGATACTTAAAGAAGCAGAAACCAGTCTTTAAATGTCTTTGAACTCCTCTAGCATCTGTATGTGATTTCCTTTTAATTTTTGCAGAAAACTAGTTGCTCTCCGCCTTCCTTAACCCTTTTCCAGTCGAACTCTATTCTACATTCCCCACAAATCCTTTTCTTCCATTGAAACTCTTTCTTTATTCCACCCTCTTACTTAATTCTAAGAATAATCCTCACTTAGAGCCTGTAAAGTGTAGACAATAAATGCATGGAAGTAGCGTTTCCATGCTCTGCCCATAGTACTTGAAATATGCCTGCCTTTGCCAGACCAAGTGATACTTTAAAAGTTAGAAAACAAGGCAAACAAACAAAAATTCACAAAGAAAAGTCATTTTGAGTGGTGGGATGATGTTATTTCAAGAGGCCAGCTCTTCCTAGGAGAAACCAAACTGCTTTCTGGGCAAGTAGGAAGAAGCCCATTTTGCAGAGAGGGAGAAAAAACTCAGAGAATGGAAAACTGAGCTATTCAGAATGGCTGGTGGCAGTTCAGAGGACATGTGTCAATGAATCGAGTCAGGGAGGCCGAGAGGACTACAAAGTGGGCAGCCATTCAGGGCAGAGACACAGCCGAGAACGGGAGTAAAATGAAGACTCCTTTGGCCAGTGCAGGACAGAATGAATGTTCAGACTACCACAAAAGAATACTTTGAGAAATATAGTGGAGATGATGAAGGTGATGAAAATGATCAGAGAAATCTACACACTTATAATGGTGCATCAAGGTCCTCTAAACAAAATAAATAAATGAGCAATGGGCAGATTAACAGAGGAAGCACAGGAACTCTCTGCAGCCTGTGTGATGACAGGTGTCCCAGCTAGAACATACAAGTAGTCTTAAGACATGGACCAGCCCCAGTGAGACACCAGTTACCAATCCTTCTGAGAAGAATACGTGGTCCATGCTAACCCATTCTTGTTTCACTTATCTAAGCTGGTTACTTTTGTTTACTTCTTATAGTGTTTATGAATCCTCAGAATTAAATTATTTTCCAAAAATGGCTTTATGCTTGAGTCTCAGTCAAAGGAATCAAGCTTTTGCCTGATGTTCAAATATCTGAATCCATGTAGTTCCTATGACCATCTGGCAGGATTGTTATATCATTAGTCATATTTAAACTCGTAAATATCAGCCAGGAAGATTGAGGAGGTAGTGCCAGGATTATACAAATTATTCACCAAAAATGGTGTCTCCATTATCCAGAAATGGTACAACTCCAAAAAGCACTTCATTCAAAGTCAGCAAGTGCATGTGACAATGGTCTCTTCCCTCCATTACAGAGAGAAGTGTGCGGTGAGGTTCACGAAGGAAACCCAGATCACACAGCTCCAGAATGTGCAAGCCTGCAGGTTTTGAATGTTTGGACATTGGAAAGAGCTAAAGTTCACAGTGCCAGTGCAGGAAAATTGGTGGGAAAGATACTGAGGCATCTTTTATGCAAGAATATTTCTGACCTAGGTTTCTTTGTGGTCCCGGTTGGTGGTAATGTTTGTATTGAGTCAGCTGCCTGATCTGCAATAAACATTTTTTTTTTCTGGTGTTGTTTTTTAAACTTAAACACATAGGACTAGGAACCACATCTAAAATTATCTGGCCCAAATTCTAATATTTTAGCAGTGGAGCTCTATGTAAAAAACAAACACACATACACAAAAACCCAATCTTAATGAAACTTTATCCATTTAAGGTTATTTGTAGAGGGTTGTAGAGCTAAATAAAGCATAAGGGAGTTTACTGGAAATATATTAGTGCTCTCATATGACTGAAGGAAGGATGGAAACATAAGACTAGGGATATACACAGTAGCAGAAACTGAAGGGGCCTTAAATGAGCTCTATTTCTTTTGTCCTTGTAATATCATTGGTCTAAGGGTCAAAATCTAAGAAGAATCTGATTAAGCTTTAGTCACATGCTTGACTGTATCTGGATGATGAGAAATGCAAGTAAAAGGAGGCAGTAGTCTCTGGCTTGTGGATAGGACATCTTAAGTCTGTACACAATATAAAGGAAATGGAAACTAGGATGTTGGTAGAAAGAATGGATGCTGAGAAGCAAAATCTATCAAATATACACATACCCCAAATAAAACAGATGAAAATAGTTGAGGAGAGAAAAGGAGGTGAATCCAGAATCCCATCCCTAACCTTTTACAGAGGTATCTGAGGCACAGAATGAAAACAACCAATTTAGTTCATCTTTTGGCAGTTTGGTATGATAAGAAATTTTAAGGTGTCCCAAATTTTCAGAGAATGAATTTCATAGTGTATTTTCATAATTTCCTCTAGGAATTCTTAATTATCATGATCACTTAATGCCAACTCTTAATATTTGTTGTTATCAAAACCCTAACATGAAACTCATTAGCACAATCCTAAATCTATGTCTTTTCATCACGGGTCTTGTGATGTGATTATGCTTTCTCACCTCTTTTGAAGTTAGCTGTGAGCAGGTGTTGGCTAAAGAAATGTTAGTGGCAAGGATGCATGTCACTTCTAGGCGGAAGTTTTAAGAGCCAGGGCGCAATTCACCTTGGTTTTTGCCTGCTGCTGCACTGATGCAAAGCATGGGTCATCAGCCTGGATCCCTGACTGTCATAGGAAGAGCTCCCAACCCACCCCCACTGGAGTTACTGGGAGAAGCCACTGAGATTTTGGAATTGTTCAGTATGGCAGCCAATCTGTACCGACAGATGGATTATCTTTTATTCTGACCTCACTGAGGTAGAATATTTGTTCTCAGAATGCCCTACTTAGAATCATGGTATACTTTCTTTGGTAAAGACTTCAGAAGTCATCATGGACTTCACTGGGCAGAAACTGAGGTCCAGAAAATTCATAAAATTAGTATGTTAATCCTTCAAAGTTGTTTAATCTTCCTCTAAGATAGGAATCTACTCAATAACATCTCTGCTTTGGAATTAAAGAGACATGGGTTCAAATCCAGACTCTCCCACTTATAGGTAACACAATCTTCAACAAGTCACTTTACCCTCTAGACCTCAGGCTACCCACTTCTAAAAGGGAGTAATAAGTTTTCTGCCTTGCAGGATTATTGTGAGGATTTGAGATACTGTATATAAAACACCAGCATCTGGTAGGTATTCAATTAATGGCAGCTAGTAGTATCACTGTTAACCCTCAGTCTTTTCGTGGACATTTGCAGGGACTTGTAGACTCTTGGCAATAAAGCCTATTCCCTCATGTGGGACATCCCTAATCTTTAGCAAGCTCCTTTTTATTCTGCACAAATCTACGCCTGCCTCTCTCTACTTACTGCTTCATATACATCTTTTACCCTCTTGAACAGCAGAAATCAGCCTTATTTCTTTTTCTACATGACAACTAATTGAGTATCTGCATAAGCTGTCTTGCTATTTCTATAGGCCTTGTCTCCTCTGATTAAATCATTCTTGGTTCCATTTCTCATAAGATTGTATTTCCAGATAACCCTTCTAACCTGGGAACTGGGTTTTCAGTCCCTTTGCAGTGTCTAATAAGTAGTCATTGCTAAATAACTGCTCTCTAACTGTAGTTGATTGGTTCAGGGTTTCCTTGACACAAGTCCATCAAAGCTCCTGCTCTTAGAGCTGAACACTGGGACAATGGAGTCCAGTCTATTCTCCTTGGTGTAAGAAAGAAATATGCACAGCTCTGCATGACTCTGTTTCCCATCCCTATCCCCTCAATAACTGGGGAGTAGAGAAGAAAGAAGAGAGCAGGTACAGAGGTGAGGGAGGGGTGGAAAGAAGCAACACCTATTGCTGCCCATAGTGTGAACAGCCTTCTACCGAGGCTTGCCTGTAACCACTAGGTCTTCTGAAGCACCGAATTCTTTGTAATAGGTCCTCCCTTTTACATTTAAGTTACTTTGAGGGTGGGGGCTCCTGTTCCTTGGGAACAGTAAGGTCCAAATTCATTCAAGTACCTTCTGATTCTTGCAACACATTAGCTTATGGAAGCCACCCTGTACAAGCATCCTGGCTCCCATTTGTTTGCATTTTGATTTTCCTCCTCTAAACCAAGTGGCCTCTGTTTTAAGTTAGGTTCTCTAGAACCAGAGTCTGAGGCAGAGATTCAGGGGATATATTTACTGAGGGGGTACTCTTCAGGAAGAAGTTGTGAGGAAATCAAAAGGAAGGAGAAAGAGCTGACCCAGGAGGCTAAATCTAGTGTTGGCCTGAGGCACAGGAGAACTCAGGAGATGAACCGGCCACAGACAGGTCTCGACTTGAGGAAAAAGGGTGGGACTTTTGTATCTCAGCAGTCAGTGATTGGCTGGAGGCCAAGGAGGGAAACAGGGGTTAACGTTCATCAGCCAATCGCAGTTTATCCCCAGAGAAACTGACAACTTTAAGGGGTTAAGGGCCCACACTCGTTAACAGCTGGAGAAAGGTACCTGTAACCTGGCGAAAGGGATATACGTAGGGCACCAAATGTGTATAAGACAGCTTTCTTTGATTCTAATTATTAAATCCACCTCCCTGTTTGGGCTTGCTCTTTCAGGGATAGTTCCTATGAGACGCCTCAGAGCACAAAGTACCTCACCTGATGAATAACAGCTGTCCTTTTCTGCCCTTTTCTTTCATTATCCTGAAAAAATATGCAGAAATTATCAAGAGTAACAGCTGTTGGGGCACCTGGGTGGCTCAGTTGGATAAGCGACTGCCTTCGGCTCAGGTCATGATCCCGGAAACCCGGGATCGAGCCCCACATCGGGCTCCCTGCTCGGCGGGAAGCCTGCTTCTCCCTCTCTCACTCCCATGCTTGTGTTCCCTCTCTGGCTGTGTTTCTCTCTGTTAAATAAATAAAATCTTAAAAAAAAAAAAAAAGAGTAATAGCTGTCAGTGAAAGGGGTCCATCTAGGGAAAGTTTTGGCTGTGGTATTTGTCATGGCTCTGAACACTGTAGTAGGTACCTGGGATTTTGCTGCCCGTATCCATTTCCCTCCTTTCATGATGATAACATCCCAGATTTTCCTTGGTTAAAACAAACAAACAAACAAACAAACACTTTCAATGGGAACCACCCCACTCTCTTCCAGAAATGAACTCTGATGAACTTAAGCCAATCTATAAAGCAGACTCAAGCCTTCACAGGCACAAGCCTTAGTGATGAGCACCAGTTTGACTCAATAAGATGCAAGGAGACTTTCTCTTAGGGTGTCAGGTGAAAATGCTCCTTTGGTCTTATCTTCTGATTGTCACGAGAACCGGATGTGATGCTCCAACCTGTATGAAACCATTTCTGGAACTTGAACCTGGGACCAACCTTTAGAAAGGATCTGACATAAAAGGTGCACAAAAGGCTTTTGAATCAACAGAGCCCATGATTCATACCATGAATCTGTTTCCAACCACATGGGAAGCCATATACCCCTAAATCTGTCCATATGTGACTATTCCATTAGTTGCTTATGCCAGTTTCAAATGGATTTTTGTTGTTTGAAACATAAACTATCCTAAGTGATAGACTGCAGGGGGTGGGAGGAGAGATGGATCATAGTCGGGGAATGTCACCACCTACTCGTTTTTGGCAAACTTTCACGTGTAAACGTTCCCCTCAAGTCCTCTCATTTGTTCAGTTTTAGAAGCAGGAACAGTTGATTCAGCATCTCTGATAACCTCTCATACAGCATCCTAACCTGGAATCTGAGTGCCTAGCTGTCCACTGCAGGCATCCAGTTTCAGGATTTGGTTTGTGATATGCTAAACCATTGATATCATATAAGCTTCACTTGGAACACCTCCAAGTGTTAGCAGAGTTTTGCAGAAACATCCCCTGAAATGAGAAGAAAATGACCTTTCTTATAGAGATCTCTTCTAAAATTTATTACTAATACATGTGACTGAAACTCTGTGTTAATGAACTGTTGAAACTACTTTGGAAATAGTAAAAGTGCTCAAGATGGCTTAGGGGTTACATGTATCATGTCACACTGTGGCCCATACTGTCTTAGAACTAGTTTCAGGGGTGGGGTGGGTGCAAGGGTCCACTCTGGGCCATTCAGGGGACACTGGGAGTCCTGATCTGGTCCATTTCTATTTATCTTTCTTCCTCTCCAGAAGCCCTCCAGAGCTCTCTAACATGAGGGCCATTGTTTTTTGTCATATGCCAGCAGGTTATAGTACCCCTAGATGATTTTTTTAAATAATCATCTCAGTTATTATCATGGTTAGATATCTCTTTGTTTCTTTTCTCCATCTATGGTGCCTAATGCTATCTTTGACCAGATGGAGAATGCAATTAAAATAAATATAATGTAATATAAAAATAAAACAGAACATATTGCTTTTGCAGGGCAATCTGGGCCCAAGATTTTCTGCAGTGGAAATTACTGGCTAAATAAACCTATCTCCTCATTGACACAAAGCTGAGGAGAGAGATTGGTTACAACAACAAAAAAAGAAAGAAATGTGATTATTTCCTAAATTGAGGGAAGAGAAGTTTTACCCAAATTCAAAATTATTGAAGTACAAACTTTCTTTATTATTTTTTCTTTTTATTTTTACATAAACACCATAAGCAAATTCAATGGCATCACAATCTAAGTGCTATAGAGGATGAAAAGTTGAATAAGAAGAGTCATCTACTTAAAGAAGCTTCCAGTTTAGTGGGGAGAATACAGCTACATGAAAGGAGAAATAGAACAACATGACAGGTGACCTCGAATAAGAGCCTGTTGTAGCTGTGTTGTGGCAAAAGCCCCGCTCCTTTGGACTGCTAGATGAGAAACCCTTTCTCCCCAAGACACTTCCAGTAGAGGGAGACTACATAATAACCTTGACCACTAAATCATCACAGACATTGTCTCAACAAAGAGATTTTTAATACAGGAACAAGCAGACTCAAATGTGAGAAAATGAGTATTTGTTAGAAGAATCCATGGGTATCTCATAGAATGCAACCACCCTTGTGCTCCAGGAAAGAAGGAAATAGGGACTGGTCAATCTGTAGGACCAAGGGGGCTATTGCCAACCTTTCTGTGACTGTGGTGTCATTTGCCTCCACTTCTCTCCAGTACCTACTTAATTTTTTTCTCTCTTCACACCACCTCCTTTTGCACATGGTGGAACATCACAGGCTCAACCCTAAAACTACATCACCTCCTAATATCAAGACTTATAAGTAACTGATTATCACCCTAGGTTTAAAGTCCTAGTAAAGAATCTCATTGCCCCAAACTGAGTCCACTGTTCATTTCTGATCCAATCAGCTGTGGCCAGTAAAAGATATGTCAGTCAATACAAATACAGCAACAAAAGCCAACCCATCTGGATGGGCAGACTGTTCTTAGAAAAGTGAAATAGAGGCTGGGAAGACACAAATCTGGTTACAGGTCATTATATTAATTCCTGTTAGTTTCCTAAGTACTTTCACTTGTGATCAGTTCTGTATTTATAAACTCATAAAAGATCTCTTTATCTTAACCAGAGCTTATGATTTATCATTGACATATGTAACTCAACCTCTTAGAACTCTGTTTGCCATTTTGAAAACCTGAGAACAGGACTGCCATACGCATGTACCAGAGACTGTAGCTTTAGAAGAGGGACCCATGCATGGTCTTTATTTTATTCAACTTCTCTCCCTTTTAAGCACATACTGCCAACAGATCCATGAAAAGATGTTCATCATCTCTTACCATCAGGGAAATGCAAATTAAAACTATAATGAGCTATCACCACACACCTGTCAGAATGGCTAAAATAAAAAACACAAGAAACAACAGGTGTTGGCAAGGATGTGGACAAAAACTAACGCTCATGCACTGTTGGTGGGAACGCAGATGAGTGTAGCCACTGTGGAAAACAGTATGGAATTTCCTCAAAAAGTTAAAAATAAAACTACCCTATATTCCCACAACTGCATTACTGGGTATTTACCCAAAGAATATAAAGACACTAATTCAAAGGGATAATGCACTCTTATGTTTATGGCAGCATTATTTACAATAGCCAAGATAATAGAAGCAGCCCAAGTGTCCATCAATAGATGAATGGAAAAAGAAGAGGTGGTATGTATGTATGTATGTATGTATGTATGTATGTATACATATACACACACACATATACATACACACAGTGGGATATTATTCAGCCATAAAAAAAGAATGAAATCTTGTCATTTCCAATGACATGGATGGAGCGGCTAAGTGAAATCAGTCAGAGAAAGACAAATGCCATATGATTTCATTCATCTGTGGAATTTAAGAAACAAAGCAAACAAGCAAAGGGAGAAAGAAAGAGAGAGAGAGAGAAACAGACTCTTAATTACAGAGAACAAACTGTTGGTTACCAGAGAGGAGATGAGTTGGGGGAATAGGTGGTGGGGATTAAGGAGTGCACTTGTGATAAGTACCAGGTGATGTATGGAAGCGCTGAATCACTGTATTGTACACCTGAAACTAATATAACTGTGTGTTAACTAACTGGAATTAAAATAAAAACTTTAAGAAACTCCAAACACATAGCAATGTAACATATCAAAGTTAGTAGGGGCAAACTTTTATCTGAAGGATTTAAATAGGGACATTTGGGAAAGGCTAAAAAGGCATATTCTCCCTGATTGCATGCCAATAAAAATATCTGAAAGGTCATAAAAAGAGGGGAACAAATAGCTATACCATGGAGAAGTCTGATCAGAAGCCTCACTGAAGGAAGTCTGGGTAAGTATTTCTGGTAGTGTCTTGACAATACCTAGCCAGTTGTACATTTTTTTGTTCTTGTCCCTCTTGAATATTTTGGCTGTTGACAGAGGATGTTTGAAAGAACAAGCTCTAACATTTCTTGAACACTTACTATATGAAAACCATTTTATGTAATGTAAGAATAGCCATGTAATCTTTATATTAGTCCCAACAAGCAGCTATTATTTTGTAGATGAGAAAAAGTAAAGCTTAGGCAAGTTGAGTGGCTGGCCATCATCATGACCTAGAGAGCTATTTTTGTCTATGGGTAGAATGTCCCAGCTCTGTCCACTACTCAGAATTTGCCTCCCCCTACTGATGTCTTCCTTAAGTTTATATATATTTGACTTGATGACTACATACACATCCCCAGAAGGAATGACTGAAAATACAAATGTCCTCTGAACTGAGCGGATATATAGCCTTAGGACAATCAGTTCACCTCTGCAAGCCCATTTTCTTTATTTATGACCATGGGACCATACCCCTGAAAGAACCCAAGCTGCAGGTACCATGTCAAAGGATCAAAGCAAATGAGCAGTCATAAAGACAAGTCAGTGCATCATCAGGACCCTCAAATTTTAATTCTCTTCTTCCTAACACTAATTATCAGAGAATTAATCAAAAAGTAAAACAATATTCTCTGTTCCCCTTTACTTCCAATCGCCTAGAAGACTGCTTGGAAATTTCAATGAAAAGGTTTGGGTGGTAATGGAAGGGAGACAGTTCTATTTTTAATAACTTGATATTTTGGCTTCTGATTGAATCATCACTGCTATCCCACTGCCACCTCCTTCTCGATGTATGTTCCTCCCTCTCCCTGTTCCTATAGCCTGAACATAGAATGGAGTCACTTTCTGAGCAGACCCTTAAGTCCTGCCCAGCAGAGGCGCTATAGTAGTGTATACAAAAAGCACTGTATCAGAAATCCATGAGGCCTGGGTTCTGGACTCAACTCTGCCATCACTGACCTAGTCCCTGGGGAGTCAGTCCCCACCTCTGGACTTCAGTTGCCTCATCTGTAAAATAAGAGGGTGAGAAAAAATATCTTCCTAGGCTCCTTCCAACTTTAGTTTTCCTTGACCCTGAATGAGAAGAGAGAACACTCCTCAAGGTTTACCTGGTCTCCTCAACTAGGTCTTTCCAGGGCTTATTGCCCTGAGGACACTAATAGGCTTTTCCTCAAACCCTGTCTCAGCTTTCTGAGCTATGAGGTCATGTATAGGGCCAAGCTGCAAAATCAGTGTAGAGCATAAAGAGTGATAATTCCTTCCTGTGTTATTTTATTGTGACATTTTCTGGGTCATTTCACGTGTTCTGTTGACTTGTACTCTAAAGAGGCATGAACTTTAATGGGTTCCTTTTCACAGCACATGCTTGAGTCCCCGGTGCCACCGCGGACCATACCTCTGGGTATGAAACACCCTTCTGGATTGTGCAGCCCCGGGACTTGCTAGAGGGGTGGAGCGCGGGGCATCTGCAGCATGACTTCGACACTCTGGCTCCTAACCATTACAAGGGGTCAAAAGGACAAACTGTTTAGCACTTGGTTCAGATATTTCATTTTCAATTCAGAGATTTCAAATTCCAACTTCTCTCCTACTTGCCATTAGATCTCAGCAAGGTATTTATGCTCTCTATGCCTCATATTTCATCTATACAAAGAGAACATTTATTCTTCCTTCACAGGATTGTTGTTGAAGATAAAATTTCATCTTTCATATAAAATACTTAGTAGAGTGCCTAGTACATAGTAAGGATCCAAAGCATCTTAGTTAATATTATCCCTCAAAACACATGCACGTGCGCGCGCGCACACACACACACATACACACACTAAATTCAAGAAAAAGCAAAGTTTTGATTATAAAATACAAAGACCATATCCTTATTGCATAAGCAAAGCAATTATGATTTTTCATTTCTTTGAGTTTTCAAGCAAAACTATGGGTATAAAACTCAGAGCAGGGCCAAATTGAATTTCCAGGAAAGTAATATCTGCAGAGCTTTTAAAAGAGAGAGGTTTGTTGGCTGAAAGGCATAAACACATATTAACCTTGGAATCAGAATGGGAGAAGACAGTGCGACTGGCCCCTGACTGCTCACTGATGAGCTTCCACCTGCATGAAGACCACGGTTATGCCAGCCAATTTTGGCTCCATTCTATGCCTTTGCTCCCCGTTCTTTTATTTCTTTTCCTTAGTGAAGATATTCCCAGGAGGAGTGTGGGAAAACTGAGTGCATTCATAGAATAAAACTCTCCTGGGGGATGTGGCACTGAAGGGGCGCATCAGGCTGGATGCAGTGGGTATGCTACTATGTGTAAGATCCTCTGCTTGCATGCCAGGGTCACATATACAAACACTACAAGGATCAGACCACATCACTAAGTAAAATGGACGGGCTTGGGACTGAGGCAAACCAGAAAACACATATCCTCTCTAAGGACGGTAACCACTATTCTGCTCCAGGCTGCTGTTGCCATGTTCATTGAGTGCCTCCAGATCTTTCCATTTAAAAAAAGTTAAAAACTCTGGACTTTTATGTCAAACTTCTCAAATTCTTTTTTTTTTTTTTAAAGATTTTATTTATTTGACAGAGAGAAACACAGCCAGAGAGGGAACACAAGCAGGGGGAGTGAGAGAGGGAGAAGCAGGCTTCCCGCTGAGCAGGGAGCCCAATGTGGGACTCGATCCCAGGTCTCCGGGATCATGACCGGAGCTGAAGGCAGTCGCTTAACCAACTGAGCCACTCAGGCGCCCCCAAACTTCTTAAGTTCTTAACTGATGGCAACTCATTAAAAAAAAGTATAAAACACCACTGGAGTCAAAGTCCTAACCACACAGTCTTAGCCCCCTGTAACACTGGCGATAACTAGAGTTCAGAATTTGCAGATAATTGGTGTATGCTTGTGTGTGTGGTTGGGTGAAGGGATGGCACTCAGACAGACTTCAGTTTCTTCTCTCTCTCTCTTTGTAAAGATTTTATATATTTATTTGACACAGATTGAGAGCACAAGCAGGGGGAGCAGCAGGCAGAAGCAGAGGGAGAAGCAGATTTCCCGCTGAGCAGGAAGCCCAGTGTGGGGTCTGGATCCAAGGACACTGGGATCATGACCTGAGCTGAAGGCAGATGCTTAACTACCTGAGCTATCCAGGTGCCCCTAGACTTCAGTTTCTACTACATTGTTTCACCAAATGTATTTGTAATTAGTTATAGAATCTTCACTTAAGGTCACAACTTTCAAAGTTTTGCTCCCAGCCATAAGGGAGCCACTGGTACCAGATTTGCCCTCCCACCATACACAAGTATAAAGATGGCCAAAGGGTCTGATGTAATTGTTTTTAAGCATTGAACAACAGAAAATGAAGAATTATAATCCTTGAGAGAAGAGAAATATGCAAGGTGAACCTCCATTGCTTTCTTCTGGGGGGCTTTTTCCTGTCACAATGTAGAAATTCAGAGCTGAAACAGAATGGCCATCTAGCTGAGCTGAAAAGGCAGAGATCAGAATTGTAGACTGCAGAAGTACCTAGAATTTTCAGGACAGGGTACTAGAAAAGAGGAGACTCCAAAAGAGGGTGTTCCAGAAGTCTATGTGGCAATTTGCTCTTTAAATCAAAAATGATAAAACTGGATTTTGTTTTATTATGTAGGTACATATAAAAACGTGTGATCACAATAGCACAAAAATAGGACTTTATTGTTAAAACTCATACATTTTATGTGAAGTAGTAAAATAGTAACTGTAAATAAATTATGATATATTAAATATGCATATTTTTACCCTAGACGCGGGGTCCTCAGAGTTTGGCTTGCAGACTAATCATATCAGCATCACCTAGGAATTTGCTAAAAAAACAAATTATTGGTCTCTACCCAGATTTACTGAATCTCGTGAAGGGGGTCATCAGTTTTTGTTTTGCTTTAGGTGACTTGAGAATCATGGCCATAGAGCAACAGGAAGCAAAATTATAACAATGTATTTTTAAGGGAAGGGAGAGCAATGGAGAAGAATAAAGGACTCAACTCATTTTATGATGTCAGTATATCCCTGATGTGAAAACCTGAAAAAGACATTATAAGTAAAGACAATTACAGACCAAAATCTCTTGTGAATACGGATGCAGAGATCCTAAATAAAATATTAGAGACTTGAATTCAGTGAAATATAAAAAGAATAATACATCATGACCAAGTGAACACAAGGCCGGTTTAATATTTAAAATCATTCAATATAATTCACCATATTAACAGATAATAAAAAGAGAAACACTAGGATCACCACTTATTCATAATGAAAATTCAACACTTATTCATAATGAAAACTTTCAATAAACTAAAAATGTAAGTGAACTCCTCTTAACCTAATCCACACCAGCATGTAAAAAAGCCTAATGCTAACACCTGTTTAACGGTGAATTGATGTGTCTACTCCAACATTAGGAGCCTGTAAATTCCATCACCTCCATGCAAATTGCTCTATAAGTTTTAAGACAAGGAAAAGAAATAAAGAGCCTAAGGCCTGGAATGGAAAAAGTGAAACGAAGTTTCTTCACATAGTCATATGATCATTTTGTAAAACATTTTAATATTATGCTACCAACAAACAATTGGCAAATGAAATTTTAAAATAACATCAAAAAATCAGGTTGCTAAGAAAAATTTCTAGGAATAAATCTAATAAAATGCGTGTAAGGGCTATACCTATAAGAAAATAAATAAAACCTAAAAAAGAAAATAGAGAAATATTTGTGGATTGTAAAAGTCACTATTGTTATGATGCCAATTCTTTCCAAACACATTCTCAATCAAAATCTCAATTAACTATTCTCTGTGAAAATTAACCAGATAATTTTTTTTAAATATATGGAAAAAGTGCAAAGAATTTAAAATAGCCAAAACAATTTTGATAACCTGGGACTAGATGTACTACCTGTTTTTAAAACTTACTATAAAGGTATAGTAATCAATAGTGTGGGATTGGTGTCAAGACAGACAAAGAGATCACTAGAATATAACAGATCCAGAAATAGATCCATAGTAAGTCACCTGACTTTCAACAAAGGCGTGAAGGAAATTCAATGGGGAGAGGAAATCTTTTCAATAAATTGTGCTGGGTAGCCCTACTGGGGAAAAAAACAAAGCAAAACAAAACTGTGACTGCTACCTCTCACTATACAGAAAACTGATTTTATTTATTTATTTGTTTGTTTGTTTATTCATTTATTTATTTAAAAGATTTTATTTATTTGACATAGAGAAGCACAGCTAGAGAGGGAACACAAGCAGGGGAAGTGAGAGAGGGAGAAGCAGGGAGCCCAATGTGGGGCTCGATCCCAGGACTCTGGAATCATAACCTGAGCTGAAGGCAGATGCTTAACCACTGAGCAACCCAGGCACCCCCAGAAAACTGATTTTAAATGGTGGCTAGATCTAAATATAATGGCAAAAATGTCAAGTTTCTAGGAGAAAACAGAAGAGTTATCACAGAATCCTGGGGTTGGAAAAAGATTTCTTAGGTGAGACACAAAAGGTGCTAACCATAAAAGAAAAAAATTATGAGATAGACTTCAAGATTCTAATTGTTCTCCTCAAAAAGTACAACTAGGTGATACAGCAAGAATAGGAAAACATCTTTACATTAGGTTGGGTTTTTTTAAGCTTTTATTTATTTATTTGACAGACAGAAACACAGCTAGAGAGGGAACACAAGCAGGGGGAGTGAGAGAGGGAGAGAAGCAGGCTTCCCGCCGAGCAGGGAGCCCGAGGCACGACTCAATCCCAGGACTCTGGGATCACGACCTGAGCTGAAAGCAGACATTTAAGGAGTGAGCCACCCAGGCACCCCATTTATGTTAGTTTAATCTGATAAATGTTCTCATCTATATTTACAAAGAACTTCTACAAATGCATAATTAAAAACAACCAAATTTAAAAATGAGTGAAAAACATAATCAGACATTTCACAAAAGCAGATATATGGATGGCCAATAAGCATGTAGAAAAGTACTCAATATCACTATCACTGGGGAAAGGCATGAAGGAAATTTCCACTATGATGAAAATGTTCTATATCTTGATCGAAAGGTTATTTACATAGGTATATATTTTGACAAAACTGATTGAACTTTATACTGATATTCATATCTCACTGGGTGTATATCCTACATCAATTTAAAGGAGTGCAAACAGCATGTATTTTTTTCTAGCTGATTTGTTGTTATTCTAGTATTTGTACCTGAGAGTAGATTTGTTTTTAATTTGTTTTTTGTTTATTTTCTCATTTATTCATTCAGCATTTACTATGTACCAAGCTTTGGGTACAAGCAATCTGTCATCAGTTTCAGTATGAGAGGGGCAGGGGAGGACCAGAGGAGAAATGACTGGGGTGGGAACCAAGGAGCTGACCTTGGAGATGGAAAAGAGGAAAGAGGAAACTCATCTGAGACATATTTGAAAGGAATACTCAATAGGACTGAATAGACTGGGGGGCAGAGTTGGCAGGTTCAGTGGAGGGAAAGATATAGAAGTACATTTAGATACCTGTCTTAAGTGACTAAAGATGAATGATGGTATCCAGTAATCCAAAAAAGGAATATAAGAAAGAATCTGTTAGGGCAGGACAGGGATCTGGGTAATGGGCTAATATAAGATGGTGGGTTCAGTTCTGTACAGACTGAGTTCAGGTGCCCAAGAGAAACCCAAATGGAGAAAGGTCAATCAAGCAACTGGGTTTAACATCAGAACACTGAATCCTAATTACTATCTGCGTTGCAGTAGAAACTTGGTTTGGTTCCACAATCCTTTTCAGTTTTTTGGTTTTTTTGTTTTGTTTTGTTTTGTTTTGTTTTAAAGATTCTATTTATTTATTTGCAGAGAGAGAGAGCACAAGGGAGCAGCAGGCAGAGGGATGGGGCTGCGGGAGAAGGGCCCCCTGCTGCTGAGCAGAGAGCCAGACAGCAAGGACCACGAGGGGACTTGATCCCAGGACCCTGGGATCATGACCTGAGCTGGAAGCAAATGTTTAACCGACTGAGCCACCACAGAATGCCTCACCCCTTTCCAGTCTTATCTATAAAATGGACTTAATCCATCTGACCACTGTCACTAAACTAGTTCAAGGTCAATGACAAACTTTTGAGTTAGTTTGTATTTAAAAGAAAAAAATCATCCCCAAACTTTAGATCAAGCTCTATTATGTGCTATCCTGGTGGGAGGAAAAAGCACATGGTGTGTGGAATCTGGCTGATCTTGATTTCAATTCCTGCTTTCCCATGCAGTAACTGGGTGATCAAGGATAAATTAATTTATGCATACCAGCCTCAATTTCTTCTCTCACAAGAGGGGATTAGAATCCCATTTTGCAACAATGTTGTGATAAGCATGAGAGATTCTGTGTGGAAAAGTACCTCTCTCAGAACATAGTAAATGCTTAATACATAATCCATATACCAGTAGCTTTGCTCTCAGATGATGAAGGGATGATGTTCCACCAAGAAAACAGCCCTAGCTAAAAGTGTGAAGTGTGCCAAACCTTTGATTCCGTTTCCCTCTTTATTCCCCTTCAAAGTCCAGGTCTTTCTCCCCTTTCTTCATCATCAAGATCAGCCCTCAGGAGAGAATGTGACATCAGTCATTGGCCTCTCCCTTGTTAATGAGCTTACATCACCTCTTCCTTTGCCACAGGCTTCACATTCCAAGCCTTCTACGTAACAATAGAAAGAATGGCTTTGTTTGGGGTGAAAGGCTCAATGTGCTGGTGAGGAAAGAGGCTGTGCAGAACAGGGGTCCTTTCCTGGGACTCCTGAAATCCTAGCCATGAAAGTAGCTAATTCTCTCTTCTCTGACTCCCAGTTCATAGTAAAGAGAAGGAGAGCCCTATTTCACCGGACGTGGTGTGCAGACGCCCCAACTAGCCCTCTGCAGTTCTGCTCTCCATCCTCACCGCATAATCACCTCCCTGGCTGTGTGGTTTTATTTTGGATTTCAATTATTGTATTATTAGTAGTTGTAATTCTCCATAAGAGACAAATAGGGGAAAAGGGAGTATTTGTCTGTTATTTGTTACTCTTTAAGCTAAATGTCTACAGGTTAATTAAATTGAAAAGTATTCCTCCTGGGATGTACCAGGTCCCTGGTGGTCCAATAAGGTAATAAAACCATGGTGAAACTGAAAGCATTATTGCATATGGTGCTTTATTCTCATCAGCAATGGCATCCAAATACAAATTCAGTCAATTATTGGGTGATTCAGAACAGGTTTTCTGGGAATTTAATTATCAGAATGTTCTGTGTGGGCACTGTGGTTGCTGTGGGGCAAATGAGCTGGAGTTGTCCGAGGGCCAGTGGTCTCGTGTCCTGACTAAACACATTTGCCCAGAAAGCAACTACCGAACAGAGAATTCTGCTCTGCTTTTCTCAAAGAAAATGTCTACCACAGCAGCAACCTCTGTTAGGGGTGTGTGTGTGTGTGTGTGTGTGTGTGTGTGTGTGTGTGTGTGTGTGTGTATTTAAATCACCTCATTTTCTTTGTTTCTCCAAACTCCCTTCATTAATTCATTAATTTGGTTAAGTCTTTGTAAGCATCCTAAATTCTCCCCAACAATAGGACAGATGCTATCAGATCTGAGCAACAATGAAATCAATAAAGACTTTGGAGGAGAGCAAGAAGAAAGGTACAGGGTAATAGCAATTCTTCCCTGCAAGCAATCTAACCCATTTTTAATTTAATTTGGAGTGCCATTATTTCAGGATTCCAAATGCTAAGGCCATTTTAATCATGCAGATCCCATGTCTTATTGAGTTGTGGCAGAGAATTACTTTTCTTTGTGACCCCGAGTTAGCAACGACATGCTGGGCAAACAGCCAAGGTGCTATAAGCTCAATAATAATAATCATCTATATTTAAAGTTAGCATGATGGCTATTAGCCATTGGCTCTTCTGATAGGAGGAGTGTCACCTCTTCAGAACTTAGAGCTGTCTGACTTCGCACTTTCTTTAGTAAATGAGAAATATCATCAAATAAGCTATCTTTCTTGCACAAGAGAAAAGAAGACATAAAACAGAGACTGTAGAGGAAAACTAGGAAGTAATTAAGCATATAAAGGAGAAGTGCCTGTGGGGGTGAGGAGGGATTTGGGGGAAAAATGGAAAGAGACTGACCTTGCAAAGGAAGGCAAAAACTTCCCTTTCCTGGAGAGCATCTGAGGGTGTATGATGAACCAGAGATTTATTTTGAGCCCATCTGCTCTTCACCAAAAGAAAAATAACTTGGTGATCTACTTTCTGTGAGAAAAGCAAATAGATATTAAATTCCACATCATGTCAGCCTGTATAATAGGTTTGGATTCTCTCTTCTAATAGCCCCATCACTTACTGAACCCATACTGTATGCACAGGGTTCACAAGTTCTTTGCATGCATTAGCCTTATCTAATTTTTACCACCAGACCCACACTATGTATTTTCCACATTTTATAGATGAGGAAGTGGAAGCTTTAGAAGGAAATAAATAATTTTCCTACAGTTAGCAAGAGACAGAGCTGGAATTTTTATCTGGAATTCCAAGCCTCCCACTTTTTATTCTAGATCACCATGCTTTTTTCAACAACCCATAAAGGTATTTTGTTGTCAATATTTGTTTATTTTAATAAAGAGTTAAAACATAGCCTTCTAAAATATGTTTCCCTAGCATTAAATAGGTATCTAGGCTCTCAGATAAGTACTGAGATGTCTGACCATTTATCCTCTCCTTTTCAGAGTGCTCCAAATGTTTAAATTCAATTTTAAAAGCATAACTAGTTAAAATTGGCATGTGATCAGTTTGGAAGAGAGCCTCTCCTCCACAGTCTTAGAAATTAGCTGCCACAGGAATGTAGATGTTGAACTAGAGGACACTTACTGTATCTTATGTGGGACCACTGTATGCTAGAAGGTTCTATGAATATTCTGAAATCCATTTGTTCTCAAAGCTACTGACTTACCTTCTCTGTGCCTTGCTAGAAAGTGGGATTAGTGCTTTTAGTCACTACCTCATTTTTCAAAAACTGTCAAGTATTAATAAAATAATATTAGCAAAATACCAATTGTTTTTCTTTAAGCTACTTCAAAAACATTAATTCCTTCAATTCACCTTCTAGAGAATGAAGATACAAGACAGTCAATAATTCAAATTCTCCAGTAAAATGGGAAAGTAGTATTGACCCTAAAGAGCACAGAGGTTAATTTATTTGCAAAAAATTACCTCCTGTCACATGCTCTGGATGAAAAAGAAATTATGTTAAGCCTCATGAGAAAACAATCATCTCTCTCCCTTTACATCTCCTCATTTCTGTTTGTTTTGGGTATGTGTTGATAAGGGTTTTGGTTCCCAGGAAGCCAAGTAAGAGAGATGTTCAAGTATGCTTGAATACATCAAAGTTTGTATGTTCTTAGTTTGTCCAAGAGAGAAGCCATCGAGATCAAGAGGAGAACTGGTAATATGGATGGCAGCCAAGCACACTTTGCAGGCTAAGCAGAATTTTTACAGGTCTATTTATTTATTTATTTATTTATTTTCCAATGATTTGCAAGGCTGGGTAAATTGAATTACTCAGTGTTGATTATAAAGTAGGTTAGTAGGCAAGTCCAGAAGGTCAACTTTTTCACCACTGCAACTGCTATCCTTTATCTCCACCCCAAATTATTCTTCAGGGAAATTACTCCCATCCTTAATCCAATCTATAAAGACAATAGCATTTCCTCAAATTACTCCCAATAATTCAAATAAGAGGATACTAAATTTAAGTAATGACTTGTTGACATTTGAATTGTAAATTCATGAAAACATTTATTAAGAACTTTTTGATTTAAAATATTCTTTTTCTAAATTGCATTTGGGAATGATATATAATGGATAATTGTTCTTTCTTTGCTTATTGAGAATCCATTCCTCTGTTTTTTGGTGACAAAATCTCAGTTCCCTTTAGGGAAAATATATCTCCCCCAGGGTGTATAGGCTAGGTAGGACTGTAAATGAAGGCTCCTCACCTTCCCATCAATAAGCCATAGAAATGTCACTGAGCCAGGTAAATCAGGGCCTCTTCCCTAAATATCTTGAGAGTAGCATGTAACCATCATGGCAGCAGAGCCTCATGAGATATCTTGAAATGGAGACTACTAAAGCAATCTGGTTCCTTCTTTTCTCCCTTGGTCCAGTTCCTCAGTTTTCTCTTCAATTCTGTGAGTCTCCCTCAACTGTAATCTCTTCCCCAACTTATAAATTCCCATTTTATGTAAATTAGCCAGAATCCATTCCTTTTGTTTGCAACCACTACTCTACTACACCACCTAGAGATGCTAAAGTGAATGGGAAGCAATGATAGTGAGACCAATGTCTAACTGGGCCAAGGGGGTGGATTACTTATTTTCAATAGTTCTGACTTTGATTTCATTTCTACCTTACATTGTTCTGGAAACATCTGAGGGGAAAAAAAACACATTGCAGTGGAGTTTTTAATTAGCCACCAAATCTCTTGAAGGAAAAGTCAAGACTTTACCTTTTCTAGTATTTGGATTTTGTATTCTGTGCCCTGGATGGTAGTCTCAGTATTCATGCCAATTCTAATATGAAAGGAAAAAAAAATCACTTAACAAGAGCAAAAGGACCAGATTAGATTTCCATCTAATATTTCCATCAGTGTCCCTTCAAAAGGCAACATTGAGAGATTATGAATGACATGAATTTTGAATTCTGTATCAGACTATGCCAATTTCTTACCTTTGCAGGTTCCAAAATATTTCCAAATTAGATATTTCATTAGCTTTAATGTATCTTCTAACCTGATTCAGACTCTAGGGTGGGTTTTGCAATGTGGGTTCATTCATAATTGACTTTTTAGGAAATTACTGTATGAACAACACCTGAAGAAAATCAACCTCCCTGTTCTATTCTAAGAATTGAGATAATAACAGCATGTTAGCACAGATTTCCTTGGGCACTCAAATAACAAAATACTTGGGTAATATAGTGGCTGAGACCACAAGAAAAGGAAGGTAAGGAAGGAAACTAATACTTATTGAACACATACATCTTGCCAAGCATTATGATAGAAATTTATTATTCCCATTTTTAAGAGAAGGAAACTGAGACTTAGTAAAGCTAAGAATTTTGTTGTTGTTGTTAAATACTTATTTATTGAAGATTCACCATGTGCCAGGAACTCTGATAGGCCCTGGAGATACAAAGATGACTAAGATGCAGTAGTAAGTGGTGGGTCCATGAACTAAACCCAGTTCTATCTGTCTCTGAAGCCTAGACCACAACTAATACTCCTCCCATCAAACATCCCCAGGTCAGGATCACTTTTTCTGATATGAAAATGACACTAAGAACCAGAATAGAGTCTGTTTTTCCAAAGTTCTAGTGTTACAACAATAACCTTGATAATTTTTATCATTAGAAAAATTTCTAGTTGTGGTAAAAGAATTTTATAATTTTCAACCTTATGATTTCAATTTTCCTGAGATTCCTAGAAAACTGAGAAAAAATATTATCACTCAATTAACATATAAAAGAAAAAAATCCCAGAGCTTAGTGAGATTACTTAATGAAGGTGCTGGAACAAAAAAAAGAAATGATGATCTGGGTTTAACAGTCTGGGCAAGATGGTGGGCTAGTGCAGATTATTGGCTGTCCCCATGTTCCCACTGCAGGTCGATCTTGGAGATGCCACATGAGAGTTTAAGAGGCTAATGGAACACAGAACCTTAATAGTTTACCACTAGCTGCATATAACCCTTGGGAAGACCAAAAGTGATTAGACGAACAGTCTTGGAAGATAGGTCAGAAGCCAAGGAAAGGGATGACTGTGGAACATCTTTCTATGTCCTGGGAGATCCCTGCTCACCCACTGCTGCCTCAGGCAGGCTAGTCAGTCCAAGATGGTATAATCTCAGGACAGTGATGGAGCCCAGCAGACCACTGGGAATGAGAAGCAAAAATATCCCTTTGGAGAACTGCTCGCTTTCACAATATCAAGAACTCAATGGTTAGGACGAATAGCAGAGTAAATGAACATTGCTGAAGAACGAATTAGTGTGTTAAAAAATTATATATGAGAACTATCCTAAATGAACATTGCTGAAGAACGAATTAGTGTGTTAAAAAATTATATATGAGAACTATCCTAGAAAAGGATAAAAGTTGGAAAGAATGAAATAAAAGTTAAGTAATATGAAAGATAGAACTAGAAGTTAACGGCTCTATCAATTAGGAGTTGCAAAAGGAGAGAAATCAGTTTCCAGTTGGAGAAAAGAAATATTTGAAAAAGCAATGATGAAGAATTTCCTAAAATTGAAGAAAAAGTATAATCTTTGCATCCTTTGCCCTGTCTACCATAGTATGTGATCCCCTGAGGAGACTCAACTAGGAAAGAAAAGACATGGGATTCAATTAACAGGACTTTCATCACAGGAGAGGAAAAGGAGATCTTCAAGTTAATGGGGGAGAAGAAACTCCAGGATGATTGTCATGTGGTAGAGCTAGGGAACTGTGTTAGAAAAGGAGATCAGAGGTATCTGGGAGAAATGCCTCCAAGAAAGTGAAATTTTGAAATATATGATATGTTCAGAATGTTGAGAAGAGACTTACACATGGAAGAAATTTTAGGGGTGAATTGGTGTTTGATGCTTTTAAAACTAGGCAAGTAGAGAACAAATTAATGATTAATGCCAAAGAAAAGGAAAAAATGCACAAGAAAGAAAATATGATATGAATATATTACAATACTTGGTTTTGAATAATGTCCATTTTATATGATTTGTACCCTAAAGTGGGAAAAGGGAAAGCTGGTTGTATTAATTTGCTAGAGCTGCCATAATAAAGTGTCACAAACTGGGTGGCTTATACAACAGAAATTTATTGCCTTGAAGTTCTGCAAGCTAGAAGTCTGAAAACAAGGTTTTGGCAGGTTTAGTTCCTTCTGAAGGCTATGAGAGAAGAATCTTTTCCAGGCCTCTTTCCTTGCCTTGTAGATGACTGCCTTCCTGTTCACATGGCATTTTCCCTGTATATGTGTCTCTGTGTCTAAATCTCCCCTTTTTATAAAGGCATCATTCATACTGGATTAGGGCCCACTCTAATGACCTCGCTTAAACTTGATTGCCTCTGTAAAGATCAGATCGCCAAACAAAGTCACATTCTGAGGTGCTGAGGGTTAAAACTTCAATATATGAATTCAATTCAACTCATAACACTGACCAATGCATTTCATGAAACTAGTATTTTCTTGATATCAAAATTGAAAAAGGGTTAAATTGAATAATTTCTGCTTTGCAACAGTATAATAAAGACATGTATACATCAGTTTTATGTATGAATATGAATGTAATAATTTCAAATAAACTAAATGATATAATAATAGTATACAATAGTATACTAAAAGATACTTCATAATTAAGTCAGGTTTACCCTTGGGATGGAAGAATGTATGAACCAGAAATTCTATAAATATAATTCACTACATTAATGGACAAAAATAAAAATTACTTCTCATCCCAGATGTAAAACATTGTTTGATAAAGTTCAATACTTACAGTTATAATTTGAGAAAACATTAAAAAATAAGAAAAGTAAATATGTGAAAACAATTAGGTTAAAAGAACAAAATGTAAGATAATATCTTTGTGACCTAGGGCAGGGAATGACTTCTAAAACAAAATTTCAGAAGCATACACCAGAAGGCTAATAAATAAATAAATAAATAAATATTAAAAAGAACTAAATTAAATTACATCATAATTAAGAATTTTATCTCAGTTGAAAGCATAATGCATAAAGATCATAGGTAACTACCAAAATAGAAGATATCTGTGGTATCTAAACCAACAAGGGATAATTTGTTTTGAATACACCAACAGCTCCTAAAAATCAATGAGGTAACAACTCTAATAGATAAAATGAGCAAGTAATTTATAGAAGAGGAAACCCAAAAAGTTAATAAGCATCCATCAAGATGCTCAAAATCATTGGTAATTAGTGAAATGCAAATTAAAACAATTAAATTGGCAAAAAAAAAAAAAAAGAAAGTTGGATAATGCCAAGTATAATGCCAAGTGAGGATGTGAGGACAGAGAGACTTTCATGAACTGCTGAAGTAAGGGAAGGCCAGGGGGCACTTTGTCACTCCTCAGTCTTATTAAGTAGGCATTTGCTTATGAGCAAGCAATTCCACTCAGGCATGTATCCTAAGGAAATGACTCTTTGGGTCTGTAAGGGGACATGTGAGGGATTTGGAAGTATCCTGAGTGTTTATCACTGTGAATGTGGGTAGGAAAATATAATTGGTACATACATGGAGTATTATGTAGCAATTAGAATTCAAGGATTAGATGTTCACATGCTTGATGAAGAAAGTTAGAAATAGAATGATAGGTATAATACAGTAAGTATTATTTTTTAAAAAATTTAAATTATGTATACTCAAAAATACATATATTTCAAAAACATTTTTACTTAAAAAGATATATTTAAAACACATTAACCTGGTTGGGGGAAGTGGTAGTTGTATAAGGATGAAATGGGATACATAAATAGAGTAAGGAAGGAAGGAAACAGGAAGGGAGAGAGGGAAGGAAGGAAGGAAGGAAGGAAGGAAGGAAGGAAGAAGGAAGAAAGATGGACAGACCCTATTTGAGTCTGTATAATGCACCAGAGGCAGCTCTTTGCTGCTAGAGGTATGTTTAACATATCAGAAGGAAAAGTCAAACAAGGATTTTATATAGGTGTTGCTAATGAAAATCTTTTAGTGGAAAAAAAAATTGATGGATTTGACCACATCTAAATCAAAGATTTCCATTTTTCCATAGACAAATCAGAAAAATATTAGGGAAAATATATTTGCAAAAGTGATATGGAATTGGAATATATAAAGAAGTTTGCAAGCAAGCAAAAAAGAAAAGAAAAGAATCTCAAAAGAAAAAAATGGGCAATGGACATGAACAGGCAATTAACAGAAGGGGAAATGAAAACAGCTACTGAGTTATGAAAGATCTATATCCTCATTAGTAATCAGAGAAATGCAAATTTTAAAAAGTGAAATACCATTTTACACCCACCAGATTGGCAAAAATTAGAAAGTGCTGGCAAGGATGTAAGGAAATTTTACCCTCACTGGTGGTGAAATTATAAATTGGTACAAACATTCTGTACTGCAATCTGGAAGCACTTAGTATGTGTATACCTTCACAATTTAGAAATTCTACTCTTGGGAATATACTTCAGAGAATTTCTTGCTCAGAGATCCACATGGAAACATGTTGATGGGAGACTGTAATATTATTTGTAATATGCCAAAGAGTTAAGCAATCTAACTACCCACTAGAGTATCCAGGTATCCACTAAGTGTCCACTGGGGAAATGAATAAGTGAAATATGCTACATGCAAGAGTCAGAAATGGTATATGCATATACTGGCATAATTTGCAGGGCTAAGAAGCAATAAACTGAATTTACATAGAGAAAAATAGATGTTAGAAGCACTAAGTTATATGAAAAGTAAGAAAGAGAATGAGATTTATAGCATGCTACCATCTACATAAAAAACCCATATATAAGTGACACAACACAATCTTCTTAATAAACACTAAGAAACAAAATAAACAATGGGAAGTGGATTGGAAGAATCTATGTAAAACATTTGAGGAGGTGCTGATGGGAGTGCCAGGGTGGATGGAGGTTAGAGACCAAGGCAGAAACAAAACAAAACATGATGAAATAAAATAATAAAATAGGAGCCCTGCAAGGTTGAATGAATTGTCTCAGTTCTGTAGACCTAAGATAATAAACAGCAAATTGAGTCCCTCTAACAATTTTCTCTACTTCTTTAAAAAGTGCTATGATGAGAAAATATATTTTCAAGTGCTTGGAGTCGAGCAACAGACAGCAAACTAGAATTAAAGCAAGCAACACCATTTATAGATTCTCTTGGCTAATCATTCATTTATATGCAGCAGTGGGATAGTGCTGATCTAGAGAGATACTCTATTGGTTTTGAACAACTTTGCAGCAGATGAGTGATTGAACAATGGCATTTGTGTAAGTTAAATTGTTTTCTCTTTGTTCACATGCAGTGACCAGCATTTGAGGACTAAACATTCTATCAAATAACTGCATTTCTGACCAAATAACAAATTGCCAGGAAATGTGCAGGCTGGAAACATTCCTGCACAAGTTGGGCAGCTCTAAATCTGCCTATCTTTTTTTAAAGCAAGTAGAGACACTGAGAAGGACATGAACTCTAAGCAAGTAGAAAGTTCGGACCCACCCAAAGGTGTTACTTCTAATAATTTTAATAGTCATCTTCCTACTCATAGGGAAAAATCAGTATAATGGGATTGCATTGCATTTTTTTATTTGGAACTTATGAATGGGCTGGTTCTTAATAAAGATAAATGGAACCCGTGCTACAGAATAGTGCTATGATGCCATTACCTTCCAAGCAGGTTTTCAACATAGGCAAGAATATCTACAGCTTTGGAGCATTATTAATACAAGTGAAATGAGATCCTTTTACATCTGGCTCCACTCTATTCTGGGCTGCTTAATGTACCAGTGCCAGCTCTTTGCAACTAGACGTATACTTAGCATATTGGAAGGAAAACCAAAAGCAAGGAGTTTACATAGGAGCTAATCTGATAATTACATGGGTATCCAAAAGCCAGACAGTAAAGGATAGTGAAAACAATATAATTAAATAATTTGAGTGAGTCAGGAAGACTAGAGGAGAGGAGCCTGCCTCTGAGACTAGATGCTGAATACAATTTATCAAAAAAGGAAATCAAAGGAAGAATCTGATGCAGAAACACATTCGCTCTCAGAAGATGGATGGTAGTTAATAATCTCAAACCTCCCATTTGACCCAGTGTTCAGTTTTCAGTGAGAACTCAAAGTATGATTCTAACTAAAAACAGGATGGTGAAGATTGGGGAGGAGTTAATTTTAACATTCCAGGTAAATTCTTCCAATTCCTGAGGTGTGAAAATGGGGATCAGGCATGAGAAATGTGAGATCCCTAAAAATGGCATTCCATCAATACCAATTATTTTCAGCTAATGTTTTTGCTGTCAATATGGCATTTCCATTTGCCAACGTCTCCTAGGTCTTTCTGAAGCTGTCCAAATGATTACTCCAAGGAGCTGGCCATCATTACCTCCAAGCCCCAGGTGGTAAGGCTGAGAGGTTAAGTGCAGTGCCCCAGGCCACACACTTTATTTCAAGGCATCAGATACCAATATGGGATTATCTCTCCGAGTTTCTGACTCTTTCTACAACAAATGCAGCTTTCCAGGGTAAAACGTATCATGTCACATCTGTTGTTTAGGCAGTGTGAGAAACTCTCCTGAGCAGTGCAGACCTCTTGGGATGTAGCATATACCTTTAGAGGCACCATAGCACATGTTCATCTATGAATCCCCTTGATAACATGAGGTGTACATCAGGTTTATTCAGCAGCAAGTACAGAAGACTTATTCAAAGAACCAGTGTTGAGTAGGCACCAGGCCTTCCGGGTCATTAGCAAGATTGAGTCATGTCATAAACAAACACATGGGTTCTTAAAAGGTACCCAGTGTCACTTAAGGAGCCAAACTACTTATTTTCCCGAGAAGGAAGAATAATAGGGATAGGAAGATTATAGACCTTGGAATGAGACTGGGTGTGATTCTTGTTCTCCACCGATTAGTAGCTGAGTGAACTTGATCCTCATTTTTCTCATCTGCAAGAAGGAAAAGGGAATACCAATTGAATAGAGTTGTTGTGTATACCCTCATCACCACCACACACTTAATCCCCAGAATCTCAGCATATGACTTTATTTGGAAGTAGAGCCTTTGCAGATGCAGTCAAGATGAGGTCATTAGTATGGGCTCTGATCTAATATGACTGGCATCCTTATAAAAAGGGGAAATTAGGACATAGAAAAACATGCACAGAAAAAAGACAATATGAAGAGACACAGAGAGGACACCATGTAAAAACGGATTGGAGTGATGAATCCACACACCAAGGAGGGCCAAAGATTGCTGACAAATCACCAGAAACTAGAAAGAGGCAAGGAGCCATCCTTTCCCTACAGGTGTCAGAGGGAGCACAGTCCTGGTGTCATCTCGATTTTAGAGTTCCAGCCTCCAGAGCTGCGAGAGAATAAATTTCCATTGTTCTAAGACACCCATTTGTTGTTATGGCAGCCTTGGGAATTTAATTCATTGCAAATGTTGAAAGCAATTATTTATGTAAAGTGCATAGTAGGCCCCCAATAAATTCAAATTATCTTCTTCAAAGAAAAGGATTTACACACTGAAATATAAATACTTTTCACTTTCTCTCTTGAATTTCACCATGATCTGACCCCAGAGCAGATGGATCTTTGCATCTGTTACAGCAGCCTTACATTCTATAGGTCAGTGCCAGAAATTACCTGGTTTCCTAGGGGAATCTCTGGGTTAGAAAGGACTGAGCACTGAGCCAAAATCCCTAGATCTAAACTGGAGGGGAGGAAAATCCTGACTGGAACATCAATTGACACTTATTGAAAAGACCTGAGATGCTTTTCTCCAAGGGACCCTGGGACATAGTGTCAGGCCAAGCCTAACTCCCATACCTTGGGTCCCAACCACCCCATAGCCAGTGCTTCTCAATACTCACCTATAAGTGATACCCTGGCCAAGGTTCTTGAACATTATGACATTAAAAGAGCATCTACCTGCTTTGAGGGGACATTGGATGCAGCGGTTGAGTCTGCATGCTGGATCCAGATAGCTAGGGTTTAATCTCAACTCTGGTACTTACTGTGTGTCCTTCTTATTCTCTATGCCTGAGTTTCCTCCTCGGAAAAATGTGTATGATAACAATAATACCCAACCCAGAGGCATATTGTGAGGGTTAGTTAACATAGCTGAAGCATATGGTGGATGGCATGTATGGTCAGTCCCATGTGAGTGTGTGCTATTACTACTATTACTAATTTCATTGAGACATAGTCCCCTCCTGCTCTCCAATCCTGGCAGCTGGTTCCTAACCTTAGGCTTGAAGCCCTTGTCCTCATAGTTTGCCTAGCATTTAGTCTCTAGAACTAGGGCCTGGGCCATGCTCCACACTCTCAACCCATTGTTATGAGAAGAAACCCAATATCTGTGCCCCCCCTCTCATCTCCCCAAGGACATCCCTGATGTTCCCCACCTGCCAGGATGTCCAAATGCTGTGAACTCTGTATCTTTGAGCTCCTCCCTTTTATGTTGTCACCTAACCATCCCCTAATGTGTTAAACCCTCCGGTGATGGGAAATGGCTGGGCTACCACCTTTTACCTGCCAGCCAGAATGTACTTCCTTTATATTTCAGCATCTGTACTGTCCCTGGAAAGTCTGAACAGACATCCACAAGCAGGCTGGATGAGTCCTGTTTGCTCTAACTTCCTGCAGAGAATGGACTCATATCTAAATGTGAGACTGAATGATTCCACTCCCACCAAAATGGAGTCTGTTCATTTTGATTACAAAGCTGCTAAAACATTAAAACTACATGGGTACTATATGGGCACTTGACAATGTCTATCCCATAATGACAAACCCATCAATCATAAGGTGTTCCATGTGAGTGTACCAAATCATAAGATTCAGCAGATTAAAAAGTCAACACTTGTATGACTTTATAAACATTTCTCTCATTCTGCAACATTCTCTGTAACTACTTCAATGGGCGGTATTTAGAAGAAACATCTACAACAACAAAATACAAAAGTCAAAAGTTAAATCCTTTCCTGCTCATTGTCTCCTCAAGGTAACTACCTATAAGATATTAGTTAAGTTCTACAAATGGAAGAGCTGAAGGGCAACTGAGACACAGGGACCTCGGAGGGAGTTAGGCTTGTTAAACTAACATTTGTCAAGTACTAATTGTGTTCCCCACTCTGTGCTAATTGCTTCACACAACTAATATAATTGAATCCTCATAATAAGCTTGTAAATTAGGTACTAATCCTGTGTTTGTTGTGCTTTGTTTTGTTTTACAGATAAGGAAACTGAGGCACGAAAGAGGTGAAATCACTTGACCGAGATTAACTTGACTGCTTTAGCTGAGATTTGAATATAGATCCTCGTCCAGACCCTGTGTGCTAAAGCTGAAGAAATAATAGGCTTGTGCACTTTTTCTTCCATTTCTCAATAGTTTTGATCCTACAGCATGACGGTGTCCAAGTAGCATGCTCTTTCCAAACACATGCAGTGACATTTGCTTGTGAGAGTGGCAGCCAGCAAACACTACTCTCATTGTCACTAGCATAATGCAAGTTACCGTGGCCAGGGTAGGAGAGGCAGCCAGCTCTGATCAGCTTCATCAACCAGCCTTGGGGGAGGCTGGGCGAGGAAAGCACTAGAACCACTGATCTCCCAGCGGGCAGCCCACCCGGCCGGAGGAAGGAGGTAGGATGTGACTGGGACCTGTCTCAGATGATGGTCCACCTCTGGATGAGGTAGGCACTGGAAGTCCATTTTGGTGATCTGGAGTGTGTTGATGAAAATGGGAGTGGAGGAGGGAGCTTGGTGACAATTTTTAGGAATGCTGGCGGAAAGTTGGTGGCCAAAGCTTCCAATAAAAGAAAATGGCTTTAGGAAGTTGAGTCTCTCTCCCTGTTCCTGTTTCCTCCTCATAAATCTAACCCTAAGTAATCTTTGGGGAGCTGAAGCAGTTGCTTTCTCCCTGGCAATAACGGGAATTCCAACTACAGACCAATTAGGATACACCCAGAACTGCCAGTAAAATGTTTCATTGACTTGACTTTATTGGTTTCATAAAACAAGTGAAAAGAATCGGAGACAGTCTAGAACCTTGCCAAGGCTCAAGTCTCTGTATGAAGCAGGTGGAAGCCTGCCCGGTGGACTCCTGATCTCTGGTCCTCCCTCTAACGCTCTGGTCTCAGCCACTGCCACTGTGCAGAAGGTCATGAACACCAGCTCAGCACGTAGTTGTCACGTTCCTGAATCCGTGATCTGTGCCCTCGAAGGGCTCCCTTTGTTTTTCTGAGCCTCGGTTTCCTCATTTGTCAGTTTCGGGTGCTAGCCCTTGTGTACCTATCTCAGGCACGGGTGTAATCGAAGGAACACTTAGAAAAGCAAGAGATTGCCTTCATCCTTTTCCCCCTCCCCACATTACACCTCCGCGTTGGCTTTCTCTCGGTATTTCAAGCCCCAGCATAAATTATCCTTGCTCCTGTTGACTCCCTATTGCAAGTGCTGCGTGTGTGCGTGTGTGAATGCGCGTGCCCTGCATGCCTGTATCCTCGGCAGTCCTTCTTTGTTCTTTCCCAAGGCTTGGTGAGAATAGCGAATAGCGAAGGGAACAGAATGTCCTTGACCAGCCTCCCCCCCCTCGCGGGGACCACCCACTACCACCCCCTCGCCATTCCCCCCTCCACCCCATCTTCATCAGAGCAGTCGATGAACTGAAAGCCGAGGAAGAGTGATTCGATTATTTGCCTGACCTTTGCCAGTGCCGGAAAATGTGTAGATCCACATGCTTTCCTCCAATACCCCTTTGGGGCCTTTCTAAACGTGTCCCCAAAGGAGCCCTCCTGCGGCTCCGCCGAATCAGCCTCGGAGGGCTGGCTGCGGTTCAAAGCCTAGCGGACCCTCCTCCCAGCGCCCCCACCCCAGCCTGCCTTTATCTCGCATCTTGTTCGTCACAAACAACAATTACTGACAGTAATTAGCTGCCCAGAATAACAAGGACGTTATCTTTGCTCAGCTTTACTCCAAAGGCGCATGAGCAAACCTTATTGTTCTGAAGCACCATCAAATACATTAGAAAACACCCTTTTAGAATCCTGGAAAACATGACCCTTGCCCACTTCCTTAGAACCTGTAGAACCAATTCCCTTATTAGGCTAGATTTTTCTTTTTGGATAGAGAAGAAAGGGGTGGAAAGAAAACTTCTGGCTAAGAAAATAGTCACTTTCTCCATAATTTGGGCAATCTCATTGCTTGCTTAAACTTATTGTACCATATACCTGCTCTTTAAGATGTATTTCTCGGGTTACAGGGCTTTTGTTTGCCTTAAAGGTGTCAATATGGTAGCAAAAGCAACAATCCAATGTGGAGCTAGAGAGGAGAAAGAGGAGAAGCTAAGACTTTATTTAAACCACTGGAGAGGTCGGGAAGCCAACTTACCAAAATAGCAGAATCAAAAAAAAAAAAAATCTGAAAAACAAATTCACCACCAAACAGTTTCTACTGCTCCATTTATTTCAACTAGTGTGGTATTAATAGAACGCCTAACAGCAGGGAGTTGGAAAATAAATGTATTCTCACTCACAAGGGAATGACTAAATGACTCACAAATGCAAAAATAAATAAATGGTTCCCTATGAAAATCTGAAACTATATTACCCTGACTGAAACAACTAAGCTTCTTAACTGTAACCTAACATGTTAAATTCAATCAGTTTTATTTGAGCCCATAGAAAGATCGAGTGATCAATCTCCATTATCCTGGGCTTTTTTTCATCTTCATAGTGCTATTTTTCTTCCTATGAGACATTTCAGTTCATTTCCTTGAGCCTTCCTCAGTTTAATGGCTGATTTTTAGACCAAAAAAAAAAAAAAAGGAAGAAGAAGAAGAAAGAAAGAAAAAAAATCCCCCTTCCTCTAGAGGGAATAAGGAAAATAGAGCAAGAAAAAAAAAATTCCGAAGGACTTTTCTTAATTCTATGTAGTAAAGAGAAGGAAAGAGGATACAGTGTGAGAAAAAGATAATAGGTAGATAAATAATGTGGGTTAAAGCTTGTTTCAAACATTAAATGTTAACAGGTGCTGCCTCCTGACACTATAAAAAGATCAACTTTTTGTCTCCTTTGTAATTTGTGAACAGGTAGGCCCTGAGGACTTGAATGAGGTCATGCCAATTAACTCACGGATCCCTGCAATCAGAGTGATAATGACAGCCTTAGCAACCTTAGCAACGGTCCTATCACTACAGCACCAGCTTGCTGCTGTGAAAACCCTTTCCATGGAGCCTAGTTTTAGTTTAGGTGGCCAAAGCTGTGATCCTGAAATCCACAGACTGAAAATGCACGTTAACACTCACCCCAGCCCCATCTCACTCAGGGGCGTGAAACTTTTCTTTCTCTAAAGAGGAGCTCTGAGCACGACATTTTCACTGGCTCCAAAAGCTAAGGACTGCGGCTTTCCCCAAACATCATATAAATCATTGGTTGGTTCTTCGGACGCATCTCCTATTAAAAGAAGCTAATGAACTTTATCTTTTCAACTTCATCCAGCCTGATTGCCCTGCACATATATACCCGCTACCTAAAAACTGCTTTATCAATAAAGACTTTATCAGTTATTTTACGGGATGAGAATTGATTACTCTAAACACAGCTGCATGAAAACCATTGGCAACACCTGAGGGTTTCTTCCCCAGAATACCTTGAAAATGTTTAGTTCCCTGGAGATTGACTGAATACCTGTAACAAACAGACAGCAGATCAGGAAGATAGTCAAAAAAATGTATTGGGTGGGCAAATCTATCTCAACAAGCTTCTCAGCTATAAGAACTTCAGTTTGAGCCAACATTTATTATACTGGGCCTCTCCTATATGCCCCTTGTTAAATGGGGTATTTTAGGAAATCCATAAAAATCTAAGATACTGTGTGTGCCCTTATTTCAAGGAACTTAAAATCTGTTTGAAAGAGAGAGGGGGGCATCGGAAGAACAACATAGTTCTATTTGGGAAAAGAAATCTTTATGATGTGAGGTCTTTATAGTCATTAGAAACTCTTAAAACCTCTGGGAGTATAAAAAATAGATAAGTAATAACATGAAAGAAGCAAGGACAAAGGAAAGAAAGAAGAAACAGTCTGATAAACAATCAGAGACTAAAGAAGAACTAAATGTTACAGAAGAGTAAAGAGAAGGCAGTTGAATAACCTCGGGTCCTTTGCACTGTTGTCCTCTAGGTGCAATACTCTTATTCTTTTCTCAAATCTTCGCATTACTCCTTAATTTTCACTTTTATATGAAAGTGTCTCACTTTATACTTTTCCACAGTTTCCATCTGCCTGCCTCTCCCCCTTAGAAAACCACTAGAACCAGGAACTCTGTCTAATGTAAAATAGTGTTAGCACAAGGTAAGTTCTCAAGAAGTCTGTCGAATGAATGAATGAGAAGGGTTCGTTGCAGGAGATGGAAATTGCACATCAGGGAAGACGGTGTCTGATAAGAGCAGTGGGAAGCATAACTGAAATAAGCTATGTTCTCAGACGGATTCCTTCAACATTGGTGACAGTGCGGGGTAGGTCTACGACTTCAGAGATGATTTGCAGAGCTGACTTTATCTGTAATGTCAGCAGTTACCGTATATTTCTCATTGGAGGATATCAATTCTCCGTTTTCCTAATTGATTCCAGTAACATAGATACCCTGAGTGCTGTATACAGCTCACTGATTGCTGGGCAAACATTATTGACGTGTCAATATTTGTTCTTTTTCCTAGAGCATCATTTTCCAAAAGACTACCATTCATTTGGGGACACTTCTCTTATATTTAATGCACAGGGAGTGCCGATACAAACTAAATCTTCATTTTATTATTCTTTACCTTTGCTCTGCTCACAGGGGTGGCTTGACTTACTGGCCACTATGGCTGTCCTTAGGCAGCTCCAGAAATGTTCCCATCAACTGCTGCTATTGGCAACTGGTACACAATTTCCACCTCTTCTGACGAGCTTTGCAGTTTAGAAAAAGACCATCTGGAGTGGTTTGGGCCACTGATGGCCAAGGCTCTTGATCCTTCTCTTTTAGATAGGCAGCAGACTCTCCTGTGTGACTTCTTGGTTCTCAGCTTTTTAGGTTCATCTGAATCAAGCTCTGACCCAAACTTCAGACTGGGAACAACAAAGGAATCGTTCTGCCAAACACATGTCACATGCTTTGGAATATTCTCTTCCATTGTGGCCAACAAATATTCCTTTTTGGTTTGTTTATTTTGCCTTTGAGAGGGGAGACCTGGCCTTGATAGAGTCAGTGACCTTGAAGCCAGGTCTTTGTAACTCGTATGGAGGTGACTTTTCTACATTTGTTTCCAGATGCACATAGAGCCATACTCTAGCACTTTCTGTCTTCTGAGAAATTCTGGTCGTGTACTTCTCCTGGAGCATGTGCCCTGCTACCTTTTCAGATTAGGCTCTTCTAGCCTTGAACAGTCCAGTTTTCAGGGTGATTTTTTTCTCTACTCTCACTGGGTGAGAATTTCAGACTTAGCATCACACTGTACCAGATCATTACTTAGAAAATGTTTTGACCCAGGCCTTTGATCCCAATGTCCCTGGACTTTTGTGTGCTTCAATTCCTTGATACCTGAGTTGAAGATATTAATAATTGCTTCATACCTTCCAGCCACATTAATGGTAATTGAGGTGCTCCTGAAAATGAAAACAACCCATGATGATCCTGAGATAGGATCTAGTGTGGTGTGTCAGGCAGTCATATTTCTGATTAGTCATCACTGGGCCATCTAGACTTTCAGTTTACTTCTAATTGTGTTTCAGATAATGCTATTCCCAGTCAGGCAGATGATCATTGTAATTTCTGGTAATGAAATGGCTAGGGAGGCCATTCTGTGCTGGGAAGAGAGCCAGAACCTGGCACTTTGTAAGAAACAAGTGTTATGGTCTAGGATGGAGAGATGAAGCCAAGGTATTAGTTGAGCATTTAGAGCATGTATGAGATTGAATCTTTATCTAGTGCCCTGTCTCATTCTTAAGACTAATACATTTACAAAGGGACATCCCTTAGCCTGAAAGCAAGCCTGCAGAACACAAAGACACTAACAGTTTTTTCTTTCCCCTTTGCACCTTTTAATGTGCCAAAGAATCATCACTGGCCTTCCATGATCACAAAGTCATTTTCTTGCCATGGTCAGTAGTAGTTTGATCAATAACATATACAGATGGCATGGATAAAGAATAATGGAGCTTTTTTTTGGTGAAAGTTATTGAAATGATTATGGTTAAGGGCCCTTTAGGTGAGAAAAAAAAAAAAGTGGCTTCCTAAAAGGTGTGGGATTGTCATCCCCCTCCTTTCCCTGTGTTTCTAATACCTTATGTGTCAGGTACAGTTGTAACAAAATAATCACCTGGCTTCATACTTCTGGGTCTTTAGGCATTCCAGCTAAATGCTGAAACCCAGAATTTAAATTGCTTCTTTTCAATCTATCAAGCAGTTCCTCAGTCAATATCTCATAGGCATGAAGATTTCTTTTTCCTCTAAGGTTGGAATTCATCTCTTGATGACTCTGCAAAGACATTTCCCAGACTGCCTCATCAACGGGCTTCTGGCCAGGTTCAGCCAATGGGAGGGTGGAGGAGGGTAGGAGGAAGGGAGGACTCAGGGTAGCTCTGTCAGTTCCAGGTGATAGCTGACAACCAGGGCTTGAACTCTGTGGTTCAGCCATCCTCCTCATAGCCCCTTTCTCTGAGGTCCTAGTTTCTATATGGTCCTAGTTTCTATACCGTAGCACCTGTCTTCTGGCCTCTCTAACATCACTTTGTCCCGTATTTCTTCAGTCCTAAGGGTGGCAGCGTCTTCCTGCTGTTGTTGGCTTGGGGTAGCTCACCATCTCTCAGTTGGCTTCTTGTCCCCTCCACCACCTTCATAATCAATTCTTGCATTAAATTCCCTCCTTTTAAAATACTTAGAAATGAGGACTGATTTCCTGACTTGGTCCGCCCTATCAGCCCATTCTATTCTTTTCTGAGACACGACACTAGATACGGATACAGATAACACATTTACTCAGATTTCAGGTTATTTCATCAATAATTAAAATTAATACTTCAATCACAACAATAACAGTAGCATCTCTCACTACTCCACCAGAGTATGTGGTGTCCTTAGAGGAAATCAGTACTATACTAAGCACGTTATTCACATCAGCTTATCCAATTATCACAAAGCAGTCTGAGTCAATAGTAGTAGTGTCACCCCCATTCTCTAGGTAAGGAGACTGAGTCTAAGAAAGTATAGGTAACTTCATCAGAGTCACAGAGATAACAAGAATCAAACATTGATTTGAAAATATGTTCAAGTCCCCAGTTTCTCGGCCCTGTGATAATTTCGATGACCAACACCACACTGGGAAGGCACAGCAACTCCAGGACAGTCATTAAGGGGTCCAAGCAGCATGTCTCTGGATAACACTGTCCACTCCCTACTTTAACCTCTTGGGGTTATTCCTTCTGCTTAGAGCTATTAAATGCATATTTTCTACACATCAAGAAAGAAAAAAGAACAAATGCCCAATGCTGAGGATGGTTATTAATGTCCCTCAGGGTGCTTGTGGGGGTGAGGAGATTGTCTTCTTCTCAGGAAGGGCAGCCTGGGCGCCTGCCAGTCTCAGCCGCTGAATGTGCTCTCTGAGCTCCCTGCAGGCTCGGCCCCCCAGAGCTTGCAGCCTCTGATCTTTCCTTACCTAAGGGCTAAGGGATAAACTGCAGAGAAAAATTAATAAGAGTGAAGGAAGAAACAATTCTAAGAGGAGGAGGGGAGGCTTTGACAACAAAGGGAGATTGTCCAGACACATTTTACATCCTTCCTGCTGGTTTTCTTTCTCTCTCCCTCCCTCTGTCCATGTGTTTTTTCTAAGCTTTGTTTCCAGACTGATTTGCCTAAGCATTCCTTCCCCTTCTATGTCTAAATATGGGGGGAGTGAGGGTCAGGAATAAGAGCCAAATTAGCCAAACATTTTACCTTTGGGACTGAATGATAAAAATAACAGCCCTGTTTAAGCTCGCTGAATCATTTCAATAGCACTGGAAGCATGTGGAGGAACGCCACAGGAGGGGGGCTTGGAGGAGAAGGGTTAAGGCTCTCACTCTGTTTTAGAACTTGATTTATTGCAGGGATCAAGTTCATGTTCCTCTCAGGATCTGGTTTAGAGTAAAAGCAATGAAAACCTGCCAAGACTGAAGTCCAAGGTGGTCATGCAGCACAGGAACATGCTACTTTTGCCTCTGGGAAATAGGCATTGGCGAGAACCTGCAAGCCCACAGCTTCCTGGGGGGTATACAGAACATCTCTGGTCCTTCTGCCCAAGGGTGTGTCAAGAAATAAGAACAGTTAATTTTCTATTATTTGAGGCTGCTTATCCAGTTTGTGGTTGGCGAAAATCTCATTTTCCTATTTTCTCCCACTATCTGCTTGCCTTCAACACCCTTTTCGCAGAGACAGAGAACATTAGCAGATTGGTCAGTGTGGCTGCTTGCTTCTAAGCAACCCTAGGATTGTTTGCTGAGCTGTCCTTTCCCTTATTTCCCTCCTTCCTTCTTTCCTTTCTCTTCCTTCCTTCCTTCCTTCCTTCCTTCCTTCCTTCCTTCCTTCCTCCCTCCCTCCCTCCCTCCCTCCCTCCCTTCCTTCCTTCCTTCCTTCCTTCCCTCTCTTTCTTTCTTTGAATGCACAGAATGTTTTTTGAATATTGAAAAATCAGAGATATGGATAACCCTTTCATAAAATCTAGTTTAGATCTCACTGTGTAACAGACCCCAGATTTTTAATCTGTGTGTGTGTGTGTGTGTGTGTGTGTGTGTGTGTGTGTGTGTGTGTAGGGGAAGATAGTCTTATTTACCTTCTTGGCCAGACTGGTAAAAGGTACATGATGTCAGTGCTCGAGTGGCTGCATACCCACATTTTTGACACCCAGAGCGAACAACTGCCATGATGATTTAACACTGCAGTCGGAAGAGCTATTGAAAATTCAGCTTTTATGAAAAGGGGACACTTTTATATGAATACAAGGATGATGTAAAATGAAAAATGCAAAACAAATCCAGGGATACTTCCTACAAAAGATAAGTGTCTACTATGTTCATTATTATTAAAAAGAAACAGAAGAGTAGCAGATGGAGTAAGCTGAAGGAACATGCCTGTGGACTGAAAGACAAAGGAAAAGGGGAATAAATGATATCTTAACACTGAGCTGTTCGCCTCGGTGGCAATTATCACTGGCATATTCTGCCCTGACAAGGGGAGACATGAGTTGCATAAAAGGGCTTTTTCATTTCTACTTCATGGAGTTCGTGGATAACTGGCTTCCCAGGTAACAATTACTCTGCCTCCTCCAAACGCTTCCCTACTCGCTTCGACCCCTCGCAGCCCAAGCACCTAACACATAAAAGCCCCACTGTCTCCTCCAGTGCTCTTCTTTCCTTCAATTGCAAGCCTGGCCTTGATGGACCTTGAGTTTGGAGGGTAAAAATAGGAAAAGAAAGGCTACCTTTAAGGCCAAAATCTCCTTTTCAGCACCAGTGGACCTCCAACATCAGCTGACATGAAAACATACTGCCCTGCTCTGTGAACCCGTCAACAAAAGACCCAGACAAAGGACCACGTGCTATCTCGAGCCACTTCAGACCTGCAGAGTCTGCTGGCCGGCATCCGAATGTCCCTGAGATGAGAAGGAGCTCCAGGAAAGTGCTGGTGTTCTGGCTTCAGGCTCTCCCTGCAGGCACTGCCTCTATAGTGGCTTCACCTGAACATATCTCCCAGAAGTGCCAGAGATTCCATGATGATTGGTTTGTAGCACCAATGAGCCATATTTGCAGTTTGGAGCATGATTTTAGAAAGACTGGGCTAAACATTTCTCCTTCCCCAAAGAACTTTCTCCCTTTTGGGATTCCAACATCATAGGGGTAGTTGTCATTAGTGACGAACACCCAAATGTGGATTAGTTCAAATTGCATTCCTAAAAGCACATTTTTATGAAATAATATGCAAAGTTCACTTTTCAAAGATGCTAGTGATCTCTTGGGGGAAAGATTGGGGATGAATATAAAGGTTAGTAAAAGTATAGAGCACTGCATTTGTGCTAATGGAATTACATAAATATGAAATTTCACAATTCAGGATAGGGGTAAATCAGAAATTTTCAGAGAGGAGGTAGGACTCAAGCTGGAAAGGCAGATAAAACAGAAATGGAAAAATGTAGTAAGCACTCTACTGTTCACAACGTTCACCATTTGGAGACTTTTCTTTGAGAGAATGCTATTGACTGAATTAAGACTTTTAAAAAATTAACAAGAAGTACACCGTTTTGGCTCATGCTACCCTTAGGTTCTCACAGGTTGTCCTGCCCTCTATGCTACTCTTCTCCTATATATTATACAAAGAGTAGCAGAGGAGGAATCTAAAACTCTAATTGGATCTTAATGTGCTCTGCTATTGAAAAATCTTCATGGCTCCTCATTGGTTTTAGGAGAAAAATCCAGACTCACACACAGAGTTTACAAAGCCATGCTCATACCTCCAGCTCCAACTCTCCCCTTTCCAGCATTGAAGTTTAGCCATGCTCTCTCTCCTCTCAGTTTAGAGCAATAACTCCTACTCCACTTTCCTTTCTATCCCTAAGAAACCTAGTTAACTCCTACATATCCTCTAGGCCTCAACCTAAAGATCCTTTCTTCAGGAAACCCAATTTGACACCCCCCCAACTCAGTCCCTTCTAACTGCATTATATATCAGCACTTTTCTGGATCCTACCTCCATGCTGCTGATGAATTAGCCATTGTTTCCGCTCTTGGTGGAACACCCATTCTGGTGGGAGAAGATACAAAACCAAAAACTAAAACCATAAATATACCTGATCATTTCAGAGGTGTTAAGGACCATGATGAAATAAAACAAGATGGTGGGCCAGAGAAAAATGTGAACAATGGGGGAGTCAGTGAGTAGGGCTCAGTGTGTCCTGCTTCGGTGGAGTGGTCAGGGGAGTTGGGGCCCCTCCAGCTGTTTCCCTTATACCTTGCACTTCCCCATCACAGGTACTAAGCACCCAATGTGGGAAGAGCCTTTTATTCATCTATATTCCCTATGAGATTGTAAATGCAGGGACAAGGCCTGTTCATTTCCTCATTTCCCCCTAATGACTTAACATGGTGTATAATAAATATTTGTTGAATACATGAGAGATTAGAAGGGGAAAGACTTGCGTTGGATTATTAGAGTCACCCAGTTAGTTTATGAAGGCCTGAGGTAAGATGATGGTACTGAGGGTAAAAAAGAGAGGCTGGATATGCTCAGCAGCCTTATAGAAGAAATATTAACAGGACTTGGGGACTAACTGGACAAGGGAAGGCAGTCAGAAGAAAAAGACATAAGGGATACCCCCTTCAAGGTTTTGGACTCCGGTTATAGGAAGAATAGGAGACAACTACTCACTAAAACCCATCTCCTTCTGGGCACATGGCTCGATAACATCATCCAGCCTCCTTGGCAACTAGGCCAGGTGACCAAGTTCTAGCCAAGGGAATATGAACAAAATCGTGCATGCCACTTCTGGAGTTGGCCAATGTAAACCTTCCATACAGATCTTTTCAGTGGCCTTTCTCCTCTTGCCATCTGGGTGTCAGCCCCCGAGACTTCCCTGGAAGCCATGCACTGAAGGTGGCAGAATCTCTATCTGCCTGAGTCCTGAATGACTGAACAGAGCCTACTCTTCTTCCCTCTCTGCCCATCTTGGTTTGTGGGGGGAACGTTTCTACCTTGAGTTCTTGCTAGATCAAGAAATGAATAGAAATATGTAAGTTGGGACAAAAAGATGGTTTGGGTTCGGTGTGTAGAACATGGATAAATTTGATTTTAGGAATGTGGAGTGTCACGTGTCAGAAAAGTATTCAGTTGACAATGTCTCAAAGGATGTTGGAAAGAGATTTGACCCCAGACTGACTCTTCTGGCTGCATAGCTGTGAGCTCTCTGCCATCACTCTCTTATTCTTACTTCTTTTGGAGGTTCCTGTTTGCATATCTAGTCTTACTTCATCAGCTCCGTGTGTTTCTCACTCACTAAATCATAAGATTGTGTCCATTGTCATGGACTTGAACCCTCAGTGACCCCCAAGCACCCTAAACAGAGATGATAATTATGTGAAAGCCAGTAGACTGGCTGGAAGTATAGGAAAGAGCTGTATTTCACACTTTTAATATGATTAAGAAACCTATTTGGAAAACAGTCTTCTTCTCTTGAATTGTAAACTCAAGGGGACCTGGATTCCTGGGATAGGAAAGAAAATCCGTGTTCTGCTCCTTGCACAGAGCCCGAAACACAGTAAGAGCTCAGCAGATGTTAGCTGTTCTTATTAATATCATCATTAACCACTCTCCCCTGGGGGGTAAAGTAGCAGCCTAGAGCATTACAACCAACTTTCGACCGAGGGGTCATTGATCATTACAGCTGAAGCCCAGGATTTTCATGGTAGGACCTCCGTTGGTGGGGGAGGGAGGAAGCAGAGGCAGCACAACTGTGTGCCTGGGCTCCCTGCCAATGAAGAGGGTCAAATTTATACTTTAATCATTTCACCAAATGAGGAGGTATCTTTAGTGGCAGAGTTCCTCCGACAGGACTGAAAGAAGCTATTCATCATACAACCTCAAACTTGAGTTCCATTTTTGGATCAGACTGCTTATGGTTCCCTAAGAATAACTATCTTTCATAAATCTTTAAGTATCTTGTGAGATTAAATTGCATTGCAATCTTATATTAAGTGTTATTAGGTTAAATGTAAACACAAATTACGGGTTCAAAATATGCTATTTAAATAATTTTTAAGCTCCACTTGATTTTTCTATTTACAGAGAAGCCCCCAAAGTCAAATATGAGTCTGATAATTCCTGGCTAGAGATTTCCTAACTTAGTGATTTTTAACCAGAGGAATACATCTGAGCCACCGGTGGTATTTCTTGAAAAACCATGCCCCCATTCTCACCGCCACCCCCCACCAAGAGTCTGCTTCACGTGGGCCAGGATGTGTCCAGATCGGCCTCTCTTCTGAAACTCTCTGGTATTCTGACCTACAGTTCTGATTAATATCCTCTGATGGAACCCAGTTGTCTCTTTTGACTCCCCATCCAGGGCTCCTCCCAAGGGTTCACAGCCTGCATGTCATTTATAAACATATGGCCTGACCTGGAGGGCCTGGGGCAGGTGTATTTGCCCTCTTTCAATATTAGCAAGTGAGTCGTTTGTTTCTTACAATTCTTATTAAATCAGCGCCCTGAAGCAGGACATGATGTGGTGCCTCTTAAAAGCCATGTGTATCTGGCTACAGAAACAATGAAGGAAAAGAGTCCCCCTCCCCCTTTTACTCTCATGAAATTTGGTTTGGGAGACATATGTCCCTAAACTTGAATTACTGATTAACTAAGAAGCTTGCTTTATGAATGGGACTTTAGTCCCTATGCCACTAGGCATGGAAATGTGATGGATGCATTTTCACTTTCCTAGTATAGCAGCCTGAATCCCATGCTCTTAGGATCCCGGAACTCTGTGTCTTGCCCTTGGGGCACTCCTCCTGAAGAGGGACTGAAGTCAAATGGTTTGGCTCCTCCCCTCCAGGATGTACAGGACACTGGGACAGCTGGCCTCTGGTGCTCCAGGAAAAGACTGAGCATTTGTCGATGTGCCTTAGACTCCTAGGGGACGGTACAGGACACAGATGCTGCCTAGAAAAGGATCGACCATGTGTCATCTCTGTGCTTCCAGAGGGTCACGGCACATTAGCATTGGTCTTGGTGCCTCGCAGAGGGACAGAGCATTCTGTCTCCAGATTTCATTCAAATTCTGGACTTAATGTCAGCACATTTGACACTAAATCGTATCCCGTCTCATGAAATCGATGATCTTATCTCCTGTTGTTCTATAACTTTATATGAATGTATCTCATCTCCCCCATTAGATTTTAGGTTCTTTGGGCAGGAAACTGTAAGCTGTTCATCTTTGTGCCCCCACAGTCTAGGACACAGTGTGGGTTCACTGATTTCAGATCAAATGAACAGAGAAGCTCAGGAAAGTAGCCCCAGTATAATTGCTAGCTCCTGGTGCTATTAATATGAAGTCACATCCAGATCTGTGACCCTCAGGCCTTGTCCCTAATTGGCAGAAAGATGAAAAGTAGTCAAGCTGATCATTGAATTGATGATCATTGATCAATCAATGACCTCTGTTGTTGAGGGTGGCTCTCTGCAGTTCAGGAGCTCGGGCCTTTGTCCAATATTGGGGAATCATTGATGGATATAACCATTTTGAGTTCCTGAAGTTTTTAAAATATTGGGGACACCAAGAAGAAACATAAGAGTGTTAGCAGATGGCAAATGAGGTGTACAGATTGGATTTTTCTTAGCTGAGGTCAAGGCTAGGTTTCAGTAGATGTTATATCAGTTACTAAGGAAGTGAGCACTGGGAGACTCAATCGCTGAGTAAACCAGTATCACCTGGTGTAAACAGGATTTAACACTCTTACTCAACCCACCAGTCCTGCTTCTAGGAATTTACCTTGAGGAAGTAATATGACAAGTGTGTAGAGATGCGCATTAAAGTTCATAAAAATTTGAAAATATCGGTAACAACACAATGTCTGCTTGTGAAGGATTTGTTGAGTGATTTATGACATGGCTGTAACAAGGCCATATTTTGGAGCCATCGAAACGTTAAGGCAATTTTTTAATACTCTCTTTCATCATTTATAAACTGCTTTTTAAAAATTTTAACATCTCTGAAATTAAGGTATGTCTTATCATCTACAGGGCCTGCCTATTATAATCTGCAGCATTTTTTTTTTTTACAGGTACATAACCTTACAATTACAAGTGTCTTTAATTCGTGGAAACATGGCGTATTGACACTAAAATATGGCCATGATACATGAAGTTAAAAAAGGATCCTACAGAACACTGCATAGAGAAGATCCTATTATAGTATATATATATTGATTTCTAGAAACATGCTTCAAATTCCTGATAGTGATATTTGGATAGGGTTATAAGATTATCTGCATAGGTTTTAACTTTCTCTGTATTTTTTTTAAACTTTACAACATTTCTGTGTTATTAGGAAAAAATAAAGATTTTCAAATGAATCAACTGCTTTGTTTTTTCCTTTCTATCCACTATGAGGCCATTACTCTAATTAAGAAGCTCTGGACTCGTTCCCATAAAGGAGGCAAGTAGGCAAATGCTGCCTTTCTCTGCAGCCTCGGTCAGCAACATGGTCATGGCCACAAATCCATGGCTCTTGGCTTTCTATGATGCAGTCCAGATAGTTTCCTGTGGGATGAACTTGCGTGGCCGAGCTCCTCCTTGGCCAGTATTTTATTTAGCCCACTAGCACTGAAGCTACATTTTCTTATGATGCAGGAAGGGGAAGGTGCTGTCAGGGAACCTGCTTGGTGAGGGGAGGAAGGAGAAAGAAAAAGTGGTTATTTGAGGAGAGGAGCTGCCTATCCTGATAATGAAAAATAAGAGACAGAGGAGGAAAAAAATAAGGCATTTAAAAGCCATTTGCCATTTGTCTTCTTCTGACCTGACAACTATCTACATTTGACGGAAGCGTGGCCATCAGCAATGCCTCCACTACGACTGCAGGATTGAACAGAAGCTGCTCAAAAGGAGGACTAAGAACACGAGAGTGATCATTTAAAATTATCAGAGCTTTTTCATTTTCATTTTTTTAACATTTAATTGTATTACACTATTTAAACAACCGTAATTAGATGATAACCAGAATCATTTAAATTTATTTGATGTGTGATTTTTAAATTCTTAAGCATTGGGCTAAGTATGTTATTATCAGTGAAATTAGCATCCTCACCACTTTTGCTCTCAATAACTTTCAGCTGCTATTATCTGGAATTTTAGTAGCGTCTCATCAGTAAAATCTCATTGTGGCTGCCCCGTCTGTTCCATTAATAATTTCTTAATTAAACGAGATGACAGCTGTCCCTCCTTGTCCTCACTACCTTGTCACTCTCTTTCTTTCCGAAGTAATTTTTTTTTTTTCTGGTCTTCCACATTTTTGCTCCTTATTTTTCTCCCCCCACAGACAGCTCCTGGTGTCGTTCACAAATGGATCTGGAATTTCTTCTCTGATCCTCACCCCGCCTACCCCCATCTGTTCCCTCTCTGTCTTCTTGATTTCAGTTCCATATTCATTTCTCTACTTCAAAAGCTTTTCTCACTCCTTGCCATCCATCCCCTATCTGGTCCTTTTCTGTTGTCTTGGGTTTCTTTTCTGCTGAGCTCTCATTTTTGCCGGAAACAATTAAATCATGTTACCTTCCTTCCATGTCCCTTCCTCTCCATATTTCGCCTTATGTTCTTAAATATCCAGTAATGGAAACGCAGCCCTTACATGAAGAGACAGAACTCATGTCGGCTTCAACATGAAAACCCCTGATGACCTCATGGCTGTCAGCCTCACAGAAACAATCCCATTGCAGCCATCCGCATACTTCTTCAATTCCAAATATTTTCTCCCTGGCGATTTTTTCTTAATGAGAAATGGGGAACGTTAACTGTGGAATAAGTAGTCTACTTGATACCAAAATACAACTCCCGGGAGAATGTGTTTCTAAAGTAGCTCATCTTCCAGAATCGCTTTTTCCTGGAGACTCTATTGCCATCATTTTGAAGTCTTCGCTCTTGTTGATAAATTAACCAGCTATGAACTTTAAAAAATAGATTAAGGACTATCTTTGACTCAAGAATAAGAAAAGCGACTCAGGATTCAGCCCTTATTTTATTCAAATTGGCTTATCTATTTCTGAATTGTGTATGGAGAAGCACAGAAAGAACTAAGAAAGTCCTCACTTGATAGGTGAGGGCTGTGAGAAAGAAGAGTTTTTGGCTTTGTCCTGTTCAATACCCACTAGCACATACAGCTATTTAAATTTAAATTTAAATGAACTCAAATAAAAAAAATAGATGTACCATTCCTTTATCATAGTAGCCACACTTCAAGGGCTCACTAGCCGCCACGGCCATGGGTCATCATATGGGACAGCACGGGTCCCCAGCAAGGTCTGTGACAGCACTAGTTTGGACTATAGGAGGCAGAGGTTTAAGAATCTGGGACTCAGTCTTCTTCGAAGCTGAAGACCCCAGTGCCCTATAATAACATTTATTTTGTAATGCTGCCTTACAGTGTAAGACCCCGAGAGGTCACATACAAAGGGAAACTGAATTAAATATAATTTCATATAGTTGATCGCTCATGAAGAGACACTTTTCAGCTTACAAAGCATTTCACATCCATCATCACATTTGAAGCTCATAACAGTCCTGTAGGATAGAAAAGACAGGTGTTTACATCTTCATTTTCCAGAGGGGGAAACAGTAGTTCAGAGAAATGAGGACTTGTCCAAAGCCACCCTTCTTTGAAACTAGAATGTAAACCCAAGTCTCCTGCTCCAAATCCCTTGATCCTTTCACTGTGTTGAAAGCAAAAGGAAGATGGATGCTATTAAAAAAAATACATCATGTGTAGTAAGAACATTCTAGAAGCCAGGTGCTATGCCACGTGTTTATGTGCATTATCTCATGCAACCTCAGCCTGATCTTTAGTCTTAAACGTCCAAGCACCTCTCTGATCACCGCTCCTCCTTGAAAATCTGCTACGTTCCCACACTTACAGGGTGCAAAGTGGCATGGCAATCTCCTAAATAAGAGAGAGGGGCTGAGTTGAAGGTGGTTTTAGGAGAGGTGGGGAGAAAGTAAGTTGGTTGCGGTATATTTTAGAGAGCAAGTTTATTGGATTCGCTGATAGAAAGGGGGAAGGAAAGTGAGGATCCAAGGCTTCAAGATTTTCACAGGAGCAATGAAACGGGTGCTGGTGCTCTTTACTGAGGCAGAGTGCTCGTTTAAGGATGTAGATCAGGTACAAGGACCCCTATTGTGTAAATTCCCCTGTGAATCCCCAGGGCTCTTAGAGCAAATCCCTAGTTCCTGAGCTTGCTGCACAGAGCACTTTGCGTCCTGGTCAATTTCCAACCTCTCCTGCCTCCTACCTCCTTTGCTTCCTAGGCTCTGGCCCCAGAGCCTCCTCTCTGTTCTTCCAGCTCTGCAATCCTGTCCTCTCCCTTGGCTTGGTCCTTGCCTCCTCTGCTCTTCCTTAGCTCTACACCATGTGGAAGCTTCCTCTCCTCTCCCCAGGTCTTAGTTCAAATGTCACGTCCTTAGTGAAGCCTCTTCTTACCACTCCATCTAAAGTCACCTGCATGGCCACGGCAGAGTCCGCTATTTCCTTCATAGTGCTGCATCACATTTTTAATTACTTCATTTACTTATTTCTTTTCATCTTAATTGCCTAGGAACCCTGTCACCTGTGTTTTCTGAAATACCTTCGTGAACCTTGAGCAGGGCTTGGCTCCTAGTAGGTCCTCAATAAATTTTTATTCAATAAATAAACAACCTTGGGAGTAAGTTCCATTATTATTTCCATTTTACAATTAAGGAAGTGGAAGCCTAGACAATAATTCCCTGATTGTTTCACATTTAGTATGTGGTACATCCTCACACTGATCCCAATTACATCGGCCACGAAGACTGTTAATCAGAGATCTATGCTGTGTCTTTGTTTTTTAAAATCCCCCGTGTTAGATGGTCTATTTATTCATTCATCAAACATTTATTGAGCATTTACAAAGTAAGTGCCAGGAGCAACAGGACACTGAGCAAATACTGGCTCTTCAAAAGTGTGTCTTCATGTAGCTTAAAATCTAGCAGGCAATTCTTCGGTGAGGTGAAAAATGATCACCAGTTCATTTTATGTATTTATCTGATTTGCTTACATCTGCATGTACTGATTCTAACAAAAGAATCATAAGAATAAGTCAGTTCTCTTTTCTTAAAGATTTTTATTTATTTGACAGACAGAGTACAAGCAGAGTGAGGGGCAGGCAGAGGGAGAGGAAAAAGCAAGCTCCCTGCTTGAGCAAGAAGCCTGACACTAGACTCCACCCAAGATCCATCCTGGGATCATGACCCGAGCCGAAGGCAGATGCCCAACTGACCAGCCGCCCCGGGAACAAGCTGGTTCTTGAGAGGTTATTTCTTTGTCTCTTCCCCCTCCCCCTCCAGGTGAGAAGAATCGTTTCTTTCAGATAATCTTCTGGAAAGAAGGTTTTGCAAGATATTTTAGTAACTGACCAAAAGAAAATATACATAGCTTATGTGGTATTATCCAAGTGGCTTGTCACAATAGACTGAAGTATTAATGACACAGATGTGGTCCCTTATGCTGCCATTCAAGGAAAGCCTGAGGAGGGGCAGAAGAAACATTGAGTTGGGACCTAAAAGCCTGAGTCTCGTCTTAGTTCTTTCCCTGAACTAAACTTAGCTAAGTCACAGTCCTCTAACAATTTCTCTTCATCAATAAAAGGGGGTGGGAAATGTATGTCTGATCTACATGATGCCAAAATTCTGTGGATTCAGTGAAAAAGTTTATGTAAAGTGCTCTAAGAAGGGGCGCGTTGGTGGCACAGTCAGTGAAGCGGCCAACTCTTGGTTTCAGCACAAGTCCTGATCTCAGGGTCATGTGATGGAGCCCCAAGTCAGGCTTGGCACTAGATGCAGAATCTGCTTGGGTCTCTCTCTCCCCTCTCCCCCCACCCCTCCCTACCACGTGCTCTCTCTTTCTCTCTCGAAAATACATAAATATATCATTTTAAAAAATGATAAGAAACCAAAAGTGCAATACAATGTTTCCTCTCATTTCAGGATGTCCCCTGCTCCTTAGAGGGTGGGGAAGGTGGATGGGTCATAGGTACAAGGGGACATGGAGCGCTATTCCCCTGTGCAACCTCATCTTTCACTCTTCCATGTCTTGGTTCCACACTGCTGAGCCTTTAGACATGTAGCTCCCTCTGCCTGAAATGTCCTTTCCCCACTAACAATTTTTTTTTTTTTGGTCATATTTCAAGACTCAGCTGGAACCCTACCTTCCCTGTTCCTGATGTCCTCTTAGGCAGAATCATTGCTCCTTCTTCATTTTTTTAGAATGATCTGATATATTTCTTTTATTCAGCTCATATAATTATAGTGTCATTATCTGTTTATAGATAATGACATTGGGCGTCTCATGAGAGTTGGGACTGTCCATCCTTCACAGCCTTGTCTTCTCCACACCCTTCCTCTACTAGTAGCTCGTTTCCACCTTCACCTACACGGTAATCATAGGAACCACCATGCTAGTCCAGTGTAATATCACCCCTTGCCCCACTGGCTAGTTAGGAGTGAGTACTTGACCAAAGCAGAGTATCCTACTCCAAAGGGCAGAGTCATTTGGCTTAAGGTAAGATCCTGGCCCAACCTGAAAACTGGACAGAGAAAAGGAGCCCACTCTCTCTTGGTTTTAAAGCAATAAACTCCAGAGTTATTAGCAGCCATGTTAACTGACGTGAGCACAAGAGATGGGGAAATGTTTAGAAAGAGAAGAATGAAATAAATGAGCTGAGAGGAATAGAGCTGGGATGGAGGATCCTGAGCTCTGGAATCCCCATTTCTAGTTGTTCTAGAAGTCATGCCCCACATCTAGTGCCAAGCCTGACTTGGGGCTCCATCACATGACCCTGAAGGCTTCCACAAATGTAATCTAAAATCCCTATTGTGAATTATACCCCAATCTTTATAATGAATTCCCCCTTGTGCTTAGACCACTTCAAGTTGAATTTCTGTTACCACACAAGATAAATAAATAAACACAAAAATATAATTCTCATTAATATATTTACTTAGGCATCTTTGAATCCTCACCATAGAACATAGTCTTTAGTTATTGTAGTCATCAGATAAGTTAGCAAATTAATTAATCCTTATCCAACGTCCTGTGTCATGTACTTTTCCAATACTAAATAAAAATCTTATAAATAACCGAACCAATAACACAGTCATGGCTTTACCTTTTAACTAAGTAGAAGTTACTTTCATAAAAATATAGAAAAACTGATTGTTTTGGACCAATTTTCACAATACTAGAATAATTCCATCATAAACATACATATCTGTTAAATGAACCGAACCTCTGGGCGTTGCATCACAGTAGGGTAACACTGGCTTCAGAAAACTCTGATTGGCCCATTGTAGGTGGAAACAGAGAAAATTAAGAATGATCTGTTCACTTCAGCTCTATTGCTTAGCACATTTGTGACTCTGGGCAAGTTACCTAACCTCCCTGGGTTTCAGTTTCCTCATTCAAAGACAAAGAAGGGATAGGGAGTGAGGCCTACATAATATCTATCTTCTTGATTGCATAAGTATATTATGAATATTAAATGAGATAGTATGTTAAAGCTATGGACAAGCTATTAAAACAATAACCAAAAGGCGTATAACTCTGTTATTATCCTATTATGTCACTAGCAACTACTTGGATAAGTCATGTTTCTTCATTTTGTACCTATGGAGAGCTGCCATTAAAAAATCTAAATAATCAAGTCAAGTCAACTGGTCCTACAAGCCTATCACAGTTTTACAACTCTGATCACTGCCACTTGTGATTGGCTGGTGAAAAACACCAAAAAGTTCCTTTTAAAGAGAGGTGGGGCATGTGGAGAACATCTCAGCATATTTATCTGTAACTCTCTTTGGTGCTTCTACCTTTCGAAAGTTTCCTTTCTTTTCCTCCTTCCCAAGACAGAAGCCTTTTACAATAATAATAATAAGTCAGACTTGCTTGACATTCTTATTTTGAAGGAAATCCAAATCATTTATCAAACAAATATTGTCTCCATTTAGGAGGTGAGGAAATTAGCCCGAGGAGATGAGGCTCTTGGAAAGCCACTGCCGATGAGTGACAAAACCGCAGGGAAAATTATGAATCTTCTGTCACATCATCTGGGGCCCCTTAACAAAGGCCCTGTTCTTTCTATACAAAAATAACCAATGCGGAGCATCTCGGAACCCTTTCCTGCCGTCCTGATGGAAATGAGTGAGCACTTAATCACTGCTCCCCTCTGTGCCGAGTTTCCTGACCCTTCTTCCTCCTAGTACTCTCCAAGAATTGCAGGAAATCAGAACTCTATTATGGAAAAAATAACACTTAGCAAAGAAAATGGCAAACATTTCCACCGGGGTAGTGTTTTCTGAGAACACGCTGATTGGCTTTCGGGGCTGAAGTCTCTGGACAAAGAGAAGGACTGAACCTGGAAAACACTCAATCCCCTTAGACCCCACCACCTCCCAGCCCCTCTGGCAATTTCAAAGTTAAGGAGAATGTGAGTCAGGGCCAGGAGTGGGGCGCTGCAGCACTTGGGGTGGTTATGGGAGAGGAGAGAAAAGAGAGAGGCCATGTGCTGTGCTTGGAGGTCCTTTCGTGGTCTTTCTTTTCCAAGCCCAAAGCAGAGGGGGCCAGTGAGCAGCGTGAGTCAAAGACTATGATTAGGTTCAGATCCAGGAAGCCCTCCCCTGAAATGTTTAAGCTTGCCATAAGTGATGATGAGAGCCAGCACTTAACTGAGCCTATGGCTTGTGCTGGGCATGTAGCGTATGCCAGTCCCATTGTTTCCATGTTGTTTCCATGTTGTTAATATGTAACATGTAGGACACAGCAGGTCAGTACATGCCGAGCATGTAACAGGTGCCAGTTCCATCATGTCCGTGTATTAACTCACATCATTCTTAAAACTATCGTCCAGTTGTTAACAGAGGCTCAGACCGTCAACATGGGGGACCACTCATAAATGATGTCTGATTGCGTTTCACGATGCTTTTCCATTTATCTTTGGACATAAAGGCTAGTGATGTTCTTAGAACTTACTCCAAACCCAGAAAGGAATCTCTGTTAGAAAGACCTGACATAGAAGGAGATGACAAAGCAGGCCAATTTCTCTATACAGACATTTCCATGTTTTTCTGTAGTATCTAAATGTTAGGGTTTCTGAGTGTTTCACCGAAAGTGAAGGCTACATTCCCCGTGCAGCAAAGAGAAAGAGGCATCACCAGTGCATGCAGAGTTGTATCACACAACATAGCATTAAACCTAAAAGGAAGGTTTGCCTCAGAAATCTGGCAATGCTGGTGGTAAAGGTTTTCCTTAGTGTGGTCAGCTGGCTTTAGTGAGCGTAGGGATCATATCTGTTTGTTGCCATTTGCATATCCAGAGTCTCACACAGAGATTAGCTAGCATTAAAGAATTCTCAATAAATTTTTGTTTAAGAAATGAAGACAATGAGTGAAAAGAGGAACCATTCTACATGGCTGTTCTATAATTGCTGTATCAAATGTTTCTTGAAGTTAATCACAGAATTGAAGAATAAGAAAGGACTTACATATTTATCTAATCTATTCTCCTGATTTTTTAAGAAAAGAAAAGGAGGCCCAGAAAGGCTAAATGATTTATTTGCCTCAGGACACACAGCCCACCAGAGGCCTAGTTAGAGAACTGGGAAAATGTTTCCTGATCTTCAACCACTGTTCTTTTTGCTTGCACTGCCTCATACATGAATTAATAGGGAAACTCATCTTTGTCTTTAATAGAATTCTGTGTTTTTCCCCATTGTTACAGCTTTTCTCTTGGTTCTCCTGGTGCTCTAATTTTTTTTTTTCTCTTTGTTCCTCAATCTTTTGAAAGGAGATGTAGCAGAAATGTAAATGAGGAGGAATTGGTGCTTCTGGTAAAGTGAGTGGGTCAAGGCAAGTGTGGGAGTGTATTATAAATTAGGAATGTAAAAAATAGGACTATTTGCAAGGCTGTGTTGGATATTCTGAGACACTTGATAAATGATGAGATAGACTCTTGTACAGGGCCCTGAAGAAGTACACCAGAGATGCCTTTTCCTTCTTGCCTGTGGCCACTCACAGCTCTGAAAAGACAAACATTATGGGTTTTTTGCCTCGGTGCCCCTCTTCCTCTGGCAATAGCTGATAGCCAGCGATAAGCCCTAGACCCAAGCTTGGCCAATTACATTTTTCCTCATGGGAAATTAGACTGGGGCCCAGAGACCATCCATTCGTGTGGGTAGCCAGGTGACAGGTCCTGTAGAGTCTGGGATGAAGGGAGTTATCGGGGGCAGGTAGGAGGGAAGGTATGTGGGACCATATGCAATGGTTGAAGAAGCAAAGAAGCTCGTGAAAGGAAGGGCAGAGCAGAACAGAAATAAAATATGGGGCTGGGAGTGGGAAGCCCAATGACTCTCAAATTCCCTCAGGGACAACTGACCCACACTGAGTTGTCATGAAATTCCCCTGCAGCATTTTATGAATCTTTTTATCTTGATACAATTGTAGTAAATTTTCTTCTTTGCAAAGAGATGTTGACTTCTGAGTTAGAAGAACTGGGAGAGCAAAAGGGCAGGTGAACTAGTGCCGAAGAGGAAGAGCACCTTGAGAATGAGGGGAAGCAGAAAAAAAGAGAGCCTCCAGAAACGGGGAAGGGGCCCAGAGAAGACCAATGCCCGGTGGAGTCAAGGCGAGTTGGGTGATGATGGCTGCCTTCCAGATCCCCCATTGACTCTGTGCCCAGCCAGCCTCATTTTCCATCCCCAAGAGCCAATCAGCCACTCATCGCCGCTGTGCAGGGAGAGCATCAAAGGGATTTAATAATGGTTGGCAAATGTCAAATTACATTGAATCTAAACCAAATTCCAGACATTTGGGGCTGCATAGTCATTAACAACCAATTAGTGAACTCACTTTTCAGTCAAAGCATTTTTTATACCCTCTCCTTTCCATGACAAGGAAACACATGCTTTGGCAGCTGAGGAATGCATCACTCCTTGAGGTTACTCAGAGAAGGAACAATCTAGTCCCTGTTCTCTTGTGGTTTTTGGTTCCTTGCTTGCTCCCCCAATAGCACTTTCAGGAGTGGAAGGAAACATTAAGTGATGTTTGTACATCCCATCCTACAAACATGAGGAACTAAGAGAAAGAGAAATGGGTCATTTTCTCTCTTTCTTGAGAATCATGAAGTAATAAAAGTCAAAGAGGATGCAGAGAATCGCCTAAAACCTTTTCTCTAGTGACTTTAGATGCTGTACATTGAGGAATGATGCATACCAATTACATGGGGGGCATTAGGTGAACTCATTTCACCTCTAATGGCCCATGTTCTGATGTAGCAGGATTACATTCCAGCAACAGAGCCGTAAACATTTACCACAAAACCAGACGAGGCTCTATTGATTGCTGAGTATTTGCTTCATCCTTCCCTTTCCAAATGAGCTCAGATTTATGGCAATTCCCGTCCTGTTCCCAGAGCCAACCACTTCATCTCTGGGGTGCTACAGGTCAGAAGAAGGAGATAAACAGGAAGCTGTCTCCATAGTTTCAAGGAGAGCTTTTGCAATCATTTTGAAAATTCCCTTTTCCTCCTACTTTTCCCTGTTAGGTCTTCCACTGGCCTATTTTTGGAATAACTTTCTCAGAATACAGAAAAACCCATATTCTCCAACTGTGACATGAATTTCTTCCTCTAGTTCAGGTGATAAAACCTGGCTGTAAAACTAGGCCCAGCTCAAGGGCTGTGAGGCAGCCGTCCTCTGGGGCCCTCAAGATCTTAGTCCCCGGCGACTTCTGCTTAAAAGATGAACTTCAATGGCATCAAGGGACAGTGATGAAGGAGGCAAAGTTTTAAAAAGACAAATAGGACTTAACACAGAGAGGGTGTTGTTGGCGTCTCAGAAGCCAAGGACAGGGCCTACACTTTGGTCTTATGCCCAGAGGGGGTGAGTCACCAGGGCCCGATAATAGGCTGGCATTCCTGTGCCTAGGTTAGCGCTTCCCTGGAGATCATCTCAGCACATGGCATGAGCAGTCAAGGCCAGATAAGAAGATCGAATCAAACCAACAAAGAGGAACCTTATGATTCCCAGAAAGTTACTGCCAGAGTTCTTTTCTAAGAAAACTCCCAGAGAAAGTCTGTTTCAACACACATTCAGGAGAGGGTCCCTGGGACTTCACCTGATCAGTGACACTGTTGGAGGTCCCCCAGCAGTAACTGGTGGGAGGGTAATTCAAAACCAATGAAGTCTGATGAACATACCATACTGTGAGCAAATCATAAGGGCATATGAAAATCTATATTTTTACAGATTTAAAACCAGAAAACACTTACATGAAATTATAAAATGTTGCCTTGCCTTACATGTGAGTATTCCTCAGACTCTGAGGTATTCTGAAAAAGACCCTGAGAGAACATGTTAAAATGTGGATGTCTATGTCCTATGCCCCAAGGAATCCAATTCAGGTTTGGGATGAGAGTCAGAAAATTGCATTTTTGAAAAGAACCTTTGATGATTCTGAGGTGGGTGGTCACTGGTTCACACTCTGAAAAAAACTGTACACAGTTGGCTTCTGTATGCATTTAAACAGAAGTCAATTTCTGTTTGGGGGACAATGATGTTGCATAACCCCCCCCCCCCCCCCCGTGTTGTGATGGACACTACTTTGAGCTAAGAGAGAAAATTTACCTTTGGTATTTTACAATCCTGACTCTCTGAGGTTCATTTAAGTATTTTCACGATTGTTCGTGTGTCTTTGTAGAAACATGCAAATGGGTGGGCCTGTGGCCAACATGGCTTGTCCAGCACACATATCCTGAGTGACTGACCCGCCTGGACATCAAGTGTTTAGCAAATGAAGACATGTTGGAATCCTCCAGGTCATCCTACGGTTTTCTAACCGTACCTAGAGAAACCAGGAGAACAACCCAAACTGTTCTCTTAGTAGCACCATTTAAGTTATGCTGAAAAATATACACCCTTCAACTGACACAGTGATGCTATAAAGATAAAGAGGAAGCAGGAAGGAGGAAGAAGGGGTACCTGGGAAGATGAGGCCAGGTCACTGGGACAATGCTAGAGAGGGAGGACCAATATAGGATTTTCTAAAGACACCAGGAGGGAGACGGGAGGGAGAAAGAAAAGAGGAAAAGAGAATAAACGGGAACAAAAATGAAAAAGAAAAAAAGAAAAAAAAAAAAACAAGATTGGGAACAGAAAGGTATTGAAAGTTCCCAGAGCCAAAGACAAGATTCAAATTCTAGCCAGTCATTAATCTTGTCATCATATACAATATACATTAGGGTGTGATTAGTAATTTCTAAGCAGAGATGGAAAACGGTTTTGTAACAGATTTGACACTGAGAGAGTCCTGTAAGGTTTCAGGTGGCAAATCTGTGTCTTCTGTGAGTTTTCCAGAGCATGTAAAGAAGATCTGGGTGTTCATTTCTTATAGCCTGGATCCTTTGGCTGGCAATCCCATAATCCCAAGTCATGTGCTTCTCAGAACCATCTGCAAACTCAACCCAAAGAAGACAGCATGTTGTGGAGCTGCAGAAAATACATCAGCTTGCTTCATCTTTCATATTATTTAGAGTCCATCAGTGATGATCCTTTAAACATTCCCCCAAAGACTCAAGTGCCTTCCCATTTTTATGAAAGGAACTTGACTTTCTACTCAAGACCAGCACCCAGGAAGTTGGTGCTTTAAGGAAGAGAACCCAGCTCAGCAAGCAGGGGTCTGCCATTGCCATTATTATCTAACCAGAGGCCACCCATTTGCTGGCAGCTGTTTCCTGTGATAGGCTCTCCAGACCAGCTTCCTGTAAACTCTTACTTAGATCATACAGCAGACTTCGCTGGCAACGAAATATTGCTTCAGCCCCTTGACGGGGTCTTTGGACTGTCCTGTGGTGTTCTGCGGAGATGCCTGCCTGGCTGCTTACCTCCCACTTCCCAGGTCCCAGACTTAGCCGCCTGCTTCTATTTTTTCCCTATCCATAACCCCCTTATCTCTCATCCACCTTGAACTTGGAGACTTTTCTAGTGAAAAGAGAGAAGAAACCCATGCACATTACGTACACACGATGGATAAGGCATAAAGTGTTATTTCTTAAAAACAGGAAAGCTACTAGGCAAGAAATACATATTAAGGAGCAGACTATCAAGTACCTGGAAGATAGTCAGGAAAATATTTTGGGGACTGCACTGTGTGTGTGTGTGTGTGTGGTACACACACACGTATAGATGGTGGCCTAGGGATTTGAGACATACCATGAAGGTGAGCACATTTTTGAAATCATATTTTATAGCATCTACATTTGTTTCTAGGCATTGACTATTGATTGGGGCGGGGTGAGGGAGGGCATGAGGAAAAGGCGATTTCCTTGATGCAGTCAGTGTCTAACGTCCACGGCTCCATTCCCAGGATAATGGCGTGAACTGGCCATGAGCCCATCCACTGAGAGTGCTTTCCCTGAGGGAAGATGGGTGTTCTGAGGATGGGAAAAACATGGCAGAGAATGTACGCTCACTTCACTCACGGTCACATTATCTGCTTCCTCCTAAGAGACCTCTGGGTCCTTAAGTAACTTCCCAGTCATCAAATCAGTCTTTATTAAATTTTCACATGCACTTAGTTTTAGATTCAATTTGAAATGTGCTCCAAGGAGCATCATATGGACTAAATAATTAGCTAAAGAGAAACGAAACAGAATAGATTTTAGACTATGGCACAGAACAGTGTCTCTCTACTACCACCAGTAGTCATTGTCTTTTAATGCGACACAATGAGGAACATTTTTGTGTTGAGTTGTATATTTCTTTTCATTTGTACTGAAAGGAAAAACAGTTGAATCAGTGGTTTCAGGTATATTTTTGCTTAGGAGAAGCTAAAACAGGTATTTAAGGTTTCAAACAGGTTGATTTAAAATACATATATTAAGGAAGTATCCCAAGAATCCTGAATGTCATACTCAATGACAAAAATTTGAGAAGTTCTGAAAAATGCTGCTGTATGAATAGAGCATTATTACATATCAACAACCCTGGGTTGACTCTTGTTCTGCAAATGCTGGGCTATCTTAGATAGCCTTGTACAAGTTGCAACCTCTCTGAGCCAGTTTACTCAAGTACAACAGTAGCCTTGAAAGACATCTCTAACTTCCCTTCTAATTCTCATGTGTGATGATTTATCCACATTAATGGTTACCTTCTGTAACTAATGGGAGGAAATGGGGAAATAAAGTCAGTGTGGCCAATGGTGATGTCATGGCTAGACACACATAAGCATCAAGTTAGCTCCTGGATAATGCAAAAGCAGTGAGGTATATAGGTAAGTCCACTGGATTGCGGGTCAGGGGACCTAGAAGCTGGCTTTGCCATTTACTCTGTTCCTGGGCCTTCACAAAGTCATGTGCCCTCTTTGAGCCCCGAGGTCTGTACCTGTGAGGGCAAAGGGTCATCGTGGTGAATGATACCTATTCCATGACTATGCAGTCTTGTTGGACAGCTCAAATGCAGTGCATGTGAAGTGAAAATTCTATACAAACCTTGTAAATGTCATTGTCATTTCATTATTTTAAAATAGTATGGTGGTATGTGTAGCTATATTGTGATCAGACAGGATTGTTTAAAGAGTAAAAGGTTAAGGGGTGCCTGGGTGGCTCAGTCAGTTAGGCATCCGACTCCTGATAGCTCAGGTCTTGATCTCAGGGCTGTGAATTCAAGACCTGTGTTGGGCTCCATGCTGGGCATGGAGCTTATGTTAAAAAAAAAAAAAGATTAAGTTCAAGAGAGTCAAGATTGATCATTTTTAATAGCTCAGATAAAATGTTTAATATTGGAGAAGGAATCATGAATTGGCTCATCATGGATGCCCCAGAGAACCATCACCTAGCAGTCACCTTGAAATCTTGCTTCTCCTCTTATAAACCTATAATCAGAGTGGAAGATGAGCTAGATATGCTCAAATATTTATTAATTGCACTGAGCTCCGCTTTTTATGAGTTTCCTCTTCATTAGTACCAAGTACGTCCAACTAGATAATGCAAACCTCAGATTACAGGTGCCATGAGGTTTATGCACTTCATAGCCCTAGGATAGCCAGGTTACACTTTCAGACGATAGCCTGAATTGGGATTATAGTTATTTTTGCCCTTACTAAGTTACCAAGCTTGTTTCTCTGATCTGCTAGTTGATGAGGAGATAAATATTGCTAGAAGTTGACACAAAGAGCACTCAACTTCTAATAGGGAGGACACAGCAGAGAAGGTAGAGTCACTGAATGTAAAGTGTGGAGTCATTTAGTGTGAGGTTAGTGATCCCAAAGTCTGGAGTCATCCCTGAACTTACATTGTATTGCAGAAATGGATGTGCAAAGAGGTTGTAAAGTGGGTAGTGTATTTTTAGACATATTTTAAGCAAAAGTTAAGTCTCTAAATGTGGAAGCTTCAGTTGTCTAGAATAACCCCTTATGTAAACCATCTCGTTTCCTTATGTGAAATGATTGGGCTTACTACCCTGCCCTCATTCCAGCACAGCACTGGTTGTCCTCCACCTAAAATGTCCAATTTGTAGTCCTTTTATAAGTCAGCTTATTATTACAGAATAACCCTTGTTCTTTTTTTTTTAAGATTTATCTATTTATTTTAGAGAGCGTCAGCATGAGTGGGCGGAGGGGCAAAGGGAGAGGGACAATCCTCAAGCAGGCTTCCCTCTGGACATGGGGCTTGATCCCAGGACCCTGTCATCATGGCCTGAGCTGAAGTCAAGAGCCAGTCACTCAAACCAACAGAGGCGCCCAGGTGCCCCATAACGCTTGTTCTGGTACTGCAAAGCTATCTTACCCTTCCTCCTGCAAAGAAATTTCTAGGCTAATGAATTTGGTTATGAGAATTAAGTTACTCATCTGGTTATGAAGCATCTGAATCCCGGGGCACCAGGAGATCAGTCTGTGGACTCTGGGCCAGCACTTTCCCCCTGAATCCCAGAGTTTCTCCTCAGTCAACCTTGGGTTGCCCTGTTGCCCAGCTCACTTGTCTGCTCGGGAGATGTGGCAGCTGATATTTACAATTTTCAAAAACATTTTTCTGGCCCCCGCAGCACCTACTGGTCCTTGTAGCTTAAGCCTTATTAGGGTGAGGGCACACGCATTCAGCTCCCCTTCCACACCCACTGCAACCGTCCTTACACCTGCTTTCCTGTTCAGAGACTGGGGCATCTCACTGTCAATGTACCAAGTTGGGTCACTGCACCCACAGGTTTTTGTGTGTGTGTGACAATTTACGGAAGAGTTTCTTGTCAGATTCATTTGATGAGGGACTGAAGTTACTCACCGTTGTATCTGTTTCCAAATCCAAAGCGTGAAAAGAAAGCTTGAGGAGCGCCGTGTCCGTCCCCAGGGAGTGAAAGAGGTGTTTATTGTTGTTTCCAGTTACACCACTTCTCTTGGGGAATCGCCCTGCAAGGGATGCTGGGATAACACCCTTAGGTTCTCTACCTTTCTCCTCACTTGGATGCTCTTGCCTTGAGGTTGTGCATGAAAGAGAAGATTTTAGTGGGTGTTCTTCCTTGGGTCTGAGAGTTTTCCCTAGGGGTTCCATCTGCCTCTTCTCTTGTTTGAGGTTGCTTATATTCCCATCGACCTTCCTGCCCTCCATGGGGCAACGGGAAGTTCTCCCCCTCTGGTCAGCCGTCTCCTCCTCACTTTGTTCCCAACTATCTCCTGTATGCAGACATCCCCCCTCCCCTCACCTCACGTATTCCCTCCAGCCTTGGCCCTTCTTCCCTCCTCCACAAACGGCTTCCAGTTATCCTTTCCAAACACGCTCCTATTGAACATTGTCCCAGAACCAGCTTGCTCTGTCTCTCACCAAATAAACTGCTTTCAGTAAGCCTCTCCTAACCCCTGAAACAAACAACATCCCATAATCCACCTCATTCTAAAATATTGCTTTTCATAACCTCCAACCATTTGCTCCCCTCCTCTCAAAGAAACAAACTGTCATCAGAGTTCCTTCATATTTGGGCACTGAGCCACCTCAGTGAAACTAGAAAACACATACACACACACGACCAACAACCTCCCCAAGCAAGAAAAATGACCTAATATAACCGCGCCTTCCCTTTCTCTCTCTGAGAAAGAAAACTCTCGTGAGGTATATAAGGACCCATTTGTGTCTCTTTGAGGATTTTCTTCTTCCCGACGAAATAAGCTAAGGAGAAATACAGTAAGGCATTCCAAGGCCGAACACATTCTACTGTTTATTACACATAGTACATTCTTAAATAAAAATGCGTCACATAACATTTTTTGCATAGATATCTTACAATATACCAATTTAAAAAAGAATTATGAAACAGACCAGTAACAAAAATAAATTTTTTCTTCATTAATAATTTTGTAACATTAACATACCACCATCATATAATACAAATAATAGTTTTAAATCTTAAGACTTTTGTACAGCAAAAAAACTTGACAAAGTAATATATTTATATATATATATAAAAAGCTTAAAAAAAATAAAATGTCAAAAAAAGGCATAACCGAGGGCTATAAGACTGGGTACTTCTGTGATATATTATAAATACCAGAGAAGGCCTGAGAGAATGTGACCGGGGGAGGTGGGGGCGGGGAGGGGACTGGGAGGAGGTCTCTCCGAACACACTTGTTAGACACATCTGGCAAAAAGAAAATGTATAGTGCAAAAACAAATTTCTTCAAGCAACTGTTAAAAGAGTATAATAGAGACTGGAAAGCAAAGTGGGGGTGGCTAGGGAGTTGTGTGGTGGGAATGGGGACAGGGTGTTGAGAGAGAAAGGGTTTTGGTAGGGGAGGGGATTTACGGAAAGGAAGGGGAGGTTGCAAAAACATTAAACATTTATTTTTGCCTCTGTGTTAGCAAGGAGATCTTGGCCATAATAGGTGTATTTTTCCTCCCTGGAATGAAGCAGAAGTGAAAGATAAGGAAATTAAACCAAGTCTGGGTTTAGAAAGGAAATGCATGCTGGAAAAGTAAAAATAAAATAAAAAGATTGAGAACCAGCCAATGAGCCCCAAAGCCTTGCAGGACCTAGATTTGCAGAATGCATTCTGCCTCCAGTCCAAAGGCCTAGGATTAAAATGTCCCCACTCCCCACCCTCTGCCCCTCCCCTCCATGTGGAACTCCCAGTGTGGTTTCAGTATACTGGCATTATAAGCATCCAACCCCCCCAAAAGATATTAGGCACTGGTGGCTACTCCTCTTAAATGTCAGTAGCCTGTTTTCCTTCTGCGAAGGTACAAGAGGTACATCTGCCCACGTACGTAGGCGTGTGCACACATACCACCCTCATTATTCTGACGTGGGGTCCATTTTATGGCAGTAGACAGAAGCTGGAGTCAAAGCAATTTAGGATTCCAAAGCTTACAGTTGAAAAAAATTGTATAAACAGTCCCCAACAAAGAACGGATCACCCTTCCCTCATGACCGCTGAGAGGGAGCCCTGTTTGAAAAGAGTATCTGGTTTGGGATATTAGTGAAGTGGCGGCCTAGGATTTCGCTCTGCCATTTTTGATACCTGTTTCCCGAGGACTTAGAAACGCAAATACAAAACACCTAAAGAATACAGTACTCTATTGGAAGGGTGCGCAGAAGAAAGTGAACTGCAGCTTCATTTTTCCCCCTTTTCCGGGATCTATGAGGAACCAGCAGAGGGGATTTAAGAGTGTTAAAAGCAAGAGAAAACCCTGAAGCCTCAGGCCATGAGTCACGGGATCTCACACTGACAAGCAGTTTTTTGTTGTTCCAGCTGAAGTATTCCCAAAGATCCTCACTGAGGAAAGTAGGACATCAAAGAGGCATTGATGTACGCTCAGGCCAGCCCCTCTCGTTTCCAAACTGAGATATCACCATGTTTACCGAAATGCAACCCAGCCTCGCAATTCGAACTCTCTCCTCCTGCCCCCACCCCACGCTTGGCAGGTGGCCACTTCCGGAAGAGGCTGGGGAAAGCTTCCACAAGTACATTTCAAACAGGTTCTACTTAGGGAATTTTCACTTTGGCAAAGGTCCGGGTGCAAAATTATGGCCAGGAATGCCGGCCCTCGTAAGATCTTTTAAAAAGAAAGAAACAATGAACCTGGTTTTTACAGTTTAACTACATTGCATCTCTCTGACGAATTCCCCTACCTTCTTCCTTCTCCTAAAACTGACTCATGCAAAAGAGAAGACAAAAGCACTTCGCACTGGATTTTATATTTTACGAAGCGACTTCCTTCGAGGAAATCATTTTGAACGAAGGAAACTGATCACCAGAGGTCGCCGTCTTTGCCCATGGAGTTCACTTTTTTTGACTTTGCCATCCAATTCAGGCACAGGGGCTATGGGCGGAATGTTCTGAATGCACTAGGTGAGCTGCCCTGAAAGTCCCATTTAGTTCCCCTTTAATGCAAATACACATGGCTAATCTGGAAGCTTATCCCCAACTACAGTCCTTAAAAAATCTTCTCTGGCTTCTAGATTCAAAGAAGATTTTTTAAAAATAGGAATCAGTTCTGCTAATCGTGCGTGAGGTTGGCTGTCTTTTTACCCTGTTACAATCAGGCAACCTAAGATGTAAAAAGGGCATAAGGGGTGCAGGAGGGGAGGAGACGGGGATTTGAAGGGCTTTGCAAGGGAAAGCACACAGAGAGGAGAAGGAAATGGTCAGCAGGAAGTTCATTTTGGGGTTTCTGATATTTTTTATAAAATGCAGCTTTGTCATGGAATCTGAACATTTCTTTTTCTGGACACAGTACTCATCACCACCAGGCCTTAAGCTGGGCCAATTAACCATTAGTGGGGCAGGAGGCCAGTAGCTAGGAGAAGCATTATAATTTCATGTTTCCACGTCTTTGACTTACAGCAGGAGAAAGAAGCACAACTTGAAATAAAGAAAATTGTCAATGGCTTAGAAACAAGCTTTCTCTATACATCAAACCCTGAACCCTGGATCAAATGTGCTTGAGAGGACAACCACAAGAAGCACCATGCCAGGTTTTTCCTTCCAAATTTGGGATCCCCAGGAATGTCAGGAGGTAACAACTGAATCAAGAAAGCAACAGTTTAGTGTGTTTTAAATGTCCAGGAAAGCACTATTTTAAATAACCCGTCCTCCTGGAAACCAAGTATCTTCAGAGGGTTATTTCTTGGAGAGCCTTTTCACTCTCGCAGGCTCCTGCCAACCATCTCTGCCATTTCAGAGAGGATGGACATTTTATCACAAATCCACTTCCAAAATGACTGGTGCTACCCTCGTTTTTACGGATAGGTTATCGTTCACAGGTGTCAATCGGGCTAGAGAAGAACAGTTTCAAAGCCATACACTTAGCACCCACCCAAATTGAGGCCAATCCTCACAGTCCACAAAGGACTCTGACGCAAGCAAGCCCCACCATCATGGTTCAGCGTACCCTGCTCGGAGGAAGGTCAGGGGCACAGCACAAAGGACCTCACTGATACAAAAGAGAGAAGAATCACTGAACATGTCAGACACTGATGAGGACCAAAGGGCCTTTGTTCTGCCACATTCAAATGAGAACTTTTCAAGACCACAGATGACAACAGGGAGCAAACAAGCAATGATTACTCTTTTGCATTCTTTTTTTTTTTTTAACTTTCTTTTTAATAGAGCCTTGCATTGGTCAGTTCAAAAATTAAATTCAGTATTATAAACCCTTAATAATAGCATTTCGAGAGGCAAGAGCAGCTCCAGCTGGGGAGAGAACATTTGTAAATCGTGGCAGCCACGGCTGATGCCATCACTAGTATGCGTGTGCATTCATGCCGGAGGCCGCTACAGAAAGGGAAATCAACGAACCAACAGAATCTGGGGTGTCTAAAGTTTCATCTAGTGCACTGACTGGAGGTGCTACAGTTTAATACAGCCGAGGTTTAAGGTCCCTCACACATCCTTCATCCAGAAAGGATGCACCACACATTCAAATATAATCCCATGGTACGCCCCGATGGACTGGCCACAAAATGCAGTCAAATGCAGTAGAGAACTACGAGATTGTCAGCAAGCAGTGCTCCAGAAAATGTTTCTAAGTCATGTCTAGTTTTAAATCTTTGGAATAAAACTGATTTTTTTTTTTTTAAATACCCTCCAACTAACATATACAGAATTGCCTCCGGCAAATGGGCAGATTTCTATGTGTGTGTGTTTTAGGGTGGTTTTTCTTTTTGTTTTTGTTTGTTGCTGTTGTTGCTGTTGTTGGCTTTTGTTCTTGTTGTTGTTGTTGCTGTTGTTTTGTTTTTTGGTCTACATTGCAAAAGGGGAAAAGAGAAAGAAAACTTTAAGGGCCAGACCTCAGAACGCCCAGTGTCCCATCGGTAGCTACCGTGTCTGTGAGCAGGAGGCTCCTTTACCCTTTTACGGGCACTTGTCAACATTTCAGGGAAATCAAAGGTTGCAGAGAGCTGAGAAACCAAATGCCAAGGATCTTGAAGGTTGCTGTCAGACATGTATTTGTGTTTCTTATATTATTATTTCCTTTTAAAGACTTCAGTTTTGCATCCCAAATAGGTATGGGGTGGCATTTTAACAGTCAATGAGTCAAACAGTCAAAGGAGGGCAGAAGGGGAGCCAGCTGGTGGGAAGGAGCAGCAACCATGTGCGGACCAAATGCCATTTTTGTTTTTTAGACGTGTCTTGAAGGGATGGTCCCAGAATATACAAAATATACAATCTGTCCTAATAACCACCCCGCTTGCTTGCATAGGCCATTTAATGGTCCTAAAGGCAGTCTTTGGAGTTGAGGCCAGTGCCAGCTAGCTAAGAATGCGGGTAGATAAGAGACCAATATTGGATGTGTGTGGGATGAAGAGTGAGGAATGTGAACCCCCTTGGAGTCAACTTGCAGAGTAAATGGGAGACCTCTGTTGATCCTGGGTGCTCTAGGTCACAGGTCATGGTGGCTCTAGCCAAAAAGAATCAGAAACGTGTCTCTCCTTTTAGACAGACCACAAGAGAAACTTCTCAACCCTTTCCTTACATGTCCACCCTCATTCCCACAATGGCATTTTGAATTGTGTGTTTTAACAAGTGGGGGAGTATGAGCTCAGTGGGTATGAGAGGGGAAGATAGGATGATGTTTTCTGAAGCCACTAGACTCGGGAGGCATCCTCCGTTTTCCCCACTCCTGGAAAGAGTGGTATTTTTGGCTTTTTGTCAGGTCATAACCCAGAATCGGGTTAAGTATGCAGCTGCCCTTTGAGACTAGCGACATCTACGCTGAAACTGGTTAGAGGGTAGCAATGACACAGATCACGGGGTTGATCACTATGCGCTGAGGTCACGATGCCTCAAGGGGGATGAGAGAACTGTGATGTCCCTTCTGATTGGCCGCTTCGAGAGCTGGACATCCGGGTGCCGAGAGAGTCCTGGAGAGGTTTAGTCCATGGAGAAAAGATAAAACATTTAAGCTTCCAAATAAGCTTTTCAAGTTTTCGTTAGCAAAAACAGAGAGATTAAAAAGAAAAAATCTAGCACTGGCAATAAGGTGAGGCTCAAGGGATATACTGTGATTTATCATCAAGGACTTTATTCTCTTGGCCACTTTGCAGTCATGCTAGAAGTTTCCAGAATCCCTAGTGCATATGGTGTGCAAGAGTCAAAAAGTAAGAAAAGAAAACTCCTCCCTTGAGAGTGAAGTCTAGAGAAATGCAGGCCAGAAAGGTGTAAGCTGTTATTCCAGAGTCTGCCGCCGCTAAGGCCGTTGGTATCGACTCGAAAGATCTCAAGAGTACTAAGAAGAACCAAAACCGATCAACAGTTCTGTGAGGAAGTCGGACGCACGGAATAGTAGGACTTTTCACACACAAAGGACAAATAAACCAAGAGTTAATTTTGGCTACCAAACTGCAATTTGGTTTTCTAGGTCATTTTCCCCCAACTATTTAAAAAGAAACATTAGTGCTACACATATGCAACTTTACAACGTTGTATTCTCCTATCAAGTTGCACCGAGAAGCAAGTTAAATAAGCCCCTCTTACTGCCGTCCACCTGCAGAGACGTCACATCCATTTTCTTTGATTTCCATTGGCAACAGTGGGAAATAATTTCAATAGTGCTGAAGTAAGCAGCCAGTCTGCCTTGCGGAGTTCACCTGGTTTCCTTCTTCGTCTTCTACCATCTGGCAGGGGCAAGGCATAAAGAATAGACGTATATATTTTAAATATAGCTGAGTGCATGACAGTGCGTGTGTGTGGGTCTATGTGAGTGCGTGTGTGTGTGTGTCTGTGTGAGTGTGTGTGTGTGTATGTGTGTACACAGAGGTTTATGAGTGAGAACTTTCTTCTGCGAGGCAACGGATCCCCGCCTGAAGTCCAGCCCCCTGCCTCACGGCATTTCCTTCAGACAACGGCCGACGCCATGGCAATTCTGGCCTTTAGGGGTTTTAGATATGTCTCTTCATATGGAGGGCAAGATGGTCAGACCTGGAAAAACACCTAGGAAATATAAACAACAACAAGGATATAAGAGGGGTCCAGGCAACAAACTCAACTTCCAGCGCACCTTAGAAAATGACTAACCCTGCCTCAAAGACAGGCAGTACATATGTACTGAGAAACTAGGCACTGTGTATGAGCTCAGGGTCAGACTGCATGGGTTCAAACCCCAGCTCTTCCAATCCTGGTGTGACTCTGAGCATATTAACCTCTCTGTGCCTTCATTCCTCCTCAGTCCAATGGGGATAATCACAGCACCACCTCATAGACTGGTTTTGAGGATTAAAGGTGATGATCTACAGAAAGTGCTTAGAATATTGCCTGTCACGTAGCAAGATGTCCGTGAATGTTAACCATTATCATAGTCGTCATTATTAAAGAAGAACCTAATAGGAAGGTGCTTCAGAAACACAGGACATGCTTGTGTACCAGAAGAATGGCAGAAAACTATTAATTCGTTTCATCCGACAGTGCCTTGGGGTCTCTCTTAAACCAAGTCAAGAAAAAGAATGAAGTGAGCTCACATTTATTGAGAATAAGGTAACATGTAGGCATGTGCTAGGCATTTCCCCAACATGACCCAGCACCATCCTCACCAACCTTCCGTGCTGAGCATTCACACCTCTTGTGTGTGTGCCTGGTAGAGGAAATTGAGGTGAGACTCACGCAGCCAGTTAGTGATAGATTTGGGAAAACCTAAGCAGATCTGTAAGCAGATCCCCTCTTTCAAATGCCTACCCTTTCAAACACCCAGCTTTCTTGGCACCTGAGGGCCACCACTAAGTGCCTTCCTCGGCCTCAGAGCGAAGGCAGTGGTCATTTCACTCCTCTCCCTTTCCTTTGGCACCAGCAACTTGATGTTCTCTTGGGCAGCTGTGCTTTTGTGCTCCCAGCTGTATGGGGTGACCCTCATCCTAAAGCTAAAGCTATGTCCATGGGGGGTCTGCTAAGCGACAGTCAAGTCACCCATCAAGGTTCATGAGAGCCAGTCCTGGAACACTTGCTGCAACTATTCAAACAGAGACGCTCTTTTCCCACTGGGGCTACTGTGCTATTAAGACTGAAGCTGGAGCTGCTGGTGTCCATATGGCCATGTGGGAAAGAGCCTGCTTGAGAATAAAGTCAACAGAGAGAAATGGGTAGGAGGATAGAAAGAGAGAGAAAGAGGCTTGGTGACAATATCTGAGACCCTGGATCCAGCCAAACCTAAAGACCAGTTTAATTTTGTTCTCCTTAGTTAGTTGAGCTAATAAATGCCTTCGAAGCCAACACCAGCCTGAGTCAGGTTTCTGTATCATGTAACTAATAGAGTGGGTACTTCCATATCCCCCCAGCCTACAATCTAAGGCTCTAGCTAGAATCACAGTAAAGTCAGCACACGAGACAGCAATCATTCCTAGCTGTGTGTGTGTGTCCTCTCCCTCTGGATTCTAATCTTGAAACTGGCCATCTCTTACCTGTGAGGATATTCCCAGGCTCTCCTGAGGCCCCAAACATGCTCACAGCCCAATATTCTTGTTAGGATATTAGCAAGCTGCCCTGTTCAGGTTAGCAAGATTTCCTGTTCCATGTAGGATTTCCCCATGTTTGTTCATTCTTAAACAAAAAACCCACCCTATCTCCTGACCCCAACATTCTCCACCCAGTCTGTTTGTGTTCATTTTTTAAATAGGCACATGTACAGGATAGAACCCCAAGGAAATGAAGTAAAACAGAGCCAAGGCAAAATGGGAAACATGTAAGAATGAGAGGGCACAGTAGAAAATAATATAATCCAATAACACACTGAATATAATAATAATTCTAATTACACCCACTTAGTTCAGGCCCTAATTTAATATGAGCAAGATATTTGGATAATCCCTTAGAATGCGATCTAAAGGGGATTTAATTTGCCATAAAACAGTGATAAATATTCTTTAAAAGTGCGTGCTTGATGTCACTGGTATAGCAATACATCCTATGGGGAATTCAGCAGTTAACTCCCCTGACCTCCTCCCGTCCTAAGGGCACACTCAGTATTGCTCACTGCCTGTTCTCTTTCTTCCCTCCCTCCCTCTCTGCCTCCTTTCTGCCCTCCCTCCTTCCTTCCTTCATCCCAACAGCCTAGAGAAAGACAATCTAAGTTGGGAAGTTCTTTTTGTAGGCATTTCCTTTTTAAAGTTAACATCCTTAACAAGAACTCTATAAAGAAGATGCCATTCTTATCCTCTCTACCAGCTTAGATAGTCATTAGAAAGAGGCAGAGCTAAAATTTGAACCCAAAACAAAAACAAAACCCCCCAAAACCACACACAGTTCTGCCAATACCTTAACTGTAGTCCAGTGTGACTTTCTAACCTATAGGAGGTTACTTATTAGAAGGTTGGGGCACCTGGGTGGCTCAGGTGGTTGAGCAACTGCCTTCGGCTCAGGTCATGATCCCGGAGACCCAGGATTGAGTCCCACATCGGGCTCCCTGCTCGGTGGGAAGCCTGCTTCTCCCTTTCTCACTCCCTCTGATTGTGTTCCCTCTCTAGCTGTGTTTCTCGCTGTCAAATAAATAAAATCTTAAAAAACAAAAAAAAGTTACTTATTAGAAGGTACCTATGAGACAAGTCATTTGTAAAGTTAAATAAATATGATACTAAATTTGTGGCGATTTTTAATGGCAGCAACTAGAAAATGAATTCAGAAGTCAGTTTGGTAGGGCCTGAGCAGCGAGCACCTATGAGAAAGCAAGAAAGCAGGCACCAGGAATCCTGTCTGTCTAAGGGAGGGAACAGAGGGATTAGAGACAGTATCGGGGAAGGACAGGCCTTGGCCTGGGGACAAAACATCTTTCTTTTCCTTTCTATATCCTGGAAACCTAAGGGAAAATAGCAGGCTTCATACAGAATTTCATCTGCAGACACCATTCTGTGATATATGCATTCCAGACTTTTATTCTGCCCTTCCCAATTGCCTACTGTGTGCTGGGTATCTAGCAATATATGTGCAAACATCTAATTTTATGCATCTAGATCTTATAGGGAAAAAGAAAAGTTAAAAAAAAAAACCAACAAAAACCAAGTCTTTAACATAGTATGAAATCTAATTGCACTCTTCCTGAATTGAATCAGCATTGTTATTTCTTCAAATTCTCATAAGTATATGGTGCTTAGAATTTAGACTAGGCCCCTCACCATTGGGGTTTTATTTAAATTCAATATACCAGCAAGATACTTAGTCATGATTGATTTATACTTATTAATTTACACTTACTGAGCTCCACATAGGAATAGTAAAAGGTAATAGATAAACTCACCATCTGGAAATGTGGAATCAAATAATTTTGAAGGTAATACACCTCCAGAGAGTAGTTATGACTATGCAGTAGTCAGATGACCTTAAATAAGAAGGTCCTTAATGATTGAAATTTGTTCATTACAGAGAACTAGTCAAACCACTATTGCCATTTCCCTTAGCTTCTCAAGAAGGCACAGTTAAGTCATGTGGGCATTAAGCCAACAGCAACACTCCAGGGCACCAAAGGAGCTAGACATGGGTTGGTTGTTACCAGTTACAAGTGGGTTGACTCAAAGATCAGAATGCATCCTCTCAAATGCCCAAGGTCTTGAAGGTACTACTTTGATAGCGGTCTCCCTAAATGACAACTGAACTGAGTTGACAGAACGATGGCCCATGAATTCCGGCCGGTAGAAACAGCTCTGTGGACCACCAGCAGTAGCCTCATGCTGTATGGGCTGAGCAACAAGCCTCATCCTTCTAACAGCTGGTCAGGCCATGGGCTATATGGTTTAGTCTGATGGCATGGACGTGGCAGAGCCTTACTGTTTTCTCCCTCAATGCAAAGGTGAAGCCAGAGATCACAAAACCCAACATCCTCAGGGGCCTGGCCGATAAAGTAAATGAGTGTAATGGGTCAAGGACTATTAGATTTTGCTTTTCATAAGGCATAGATATGAAGAAATATCGCTCTTCTGTAAGAGGACACAAGTGGGCAAGCGTGATGATACATGGCAATGTGTGGTCTGGCTTCATATTGGGGAGAACGGAGGCAGCGGTGGCAAGAGTGAGAAATTAGTGATCACAGGGTCATCATAATGGGGGAGTGATTACTATTTAGCTTCAGCAAATTATGGCCACAGGGCACCTGGGTGGCTCAGTCGTTAAGTGTCTGCCTTCTGCTAAGGTCATGGTTCTGGAGTCCCGGTATCGAGCCCCACATCGGGCTCCCTGCTTGGCAGGAAGCCTGCTTCTCCCTCTCTCACTCCCCCTGCTTGTGGTCCCTCTCAAGCTGTGTTTCTCTCTGTCCCATAAATGAATAAAATCTTGAAAGAAAGAAAAGAAAGAAGGAAGGAAGGAATGAAGGAAGGAAGAAAGGAAGAAAGGAAGGAAGAGAGAGAGAGAGAGAAAGAGAAAGAAAGTTAGTTATGGCCACATGAGAATGTGAGCCCAGTGTTACCAGGTCTTCTGATTTTTCCAGGCAAAGCCAGAGATGCAGACATTTTTGTGGCATCTAGTAATTTTAAATGTAAGCAAAGCAAATAAGCAAAGAAAAACTCCTTTATTTTTTTTCATTCTACCCCATATTAAAGATAGGAAGTCCCAGTCCCAGCTTAGCCTCTAGAGTGGTCTGATTTCTCAAATTATAAGAAGCAAGAGGGAGGTTTCTCACGCTTGTACACACTGTATTACCTACAGGACTCAGAGTCCTGCTAAGGGCTACAGATGCCCTCTTTTCTGAAGGTAAAAGTCCTCTAAGGAATGCCAGCTCCCAGTCACGCCAGGCTTTCCTTTCATCTGCTTTGGGACCACTCCAATTCCCCACACCACCTCCCGGACCTGCTCTATTCTTAGCACAGTCGCTGCAATTGAAACGTAAGGTGCTGCCGGTCGTGAGACACTAACGAGAATCCAACCCCTTATTTCTGACATTGTTGAAAATGCACCAACTCTTAGCCAATGCCCACAGGACTTTGACCCAGATCTCCCCAAAATCAAAATCTCCCCCAAATACCATGTCACAGAATTTGTACCGTCTGCTCAACAAATTTCTAGCTCCAGGAACTGTAGATTTTGGTGAAGAAAAATAAAACAAAAAGGCTAATCAAATTATCCACTTCTGACACCCCCTTCCCTGAAATACCCAGTTGGCTTTAACTATTTCTCCATATAAATCATACAAATGGTCAGATTTAATCCTAGTATATCAACTGCTGGACAGTTGTAAATTCCTCAATAAGTCAGTTGATCTGCAGAGAGGAATATTAACTCTGGAAATTTCCCAATGAGAATTCTTTGTCCATTTCTAAGGATGAATGTAATCCATAACACGCAATCTCCACCTAATAGCCTTATCACCCTTCAGGGATGGGTGACTTTCAAGTATGCCTACTACCACCATACTTTGCCAACTCACAGGGGATTCATCTTTATCCCAGCTGATATAATGCTCTTCCTCAAAGGACTGTAGACAGAGAGTCACCCTCTGTGCAGCTTCTTTATTAGTGGCTGTGGCTAAAGAGAAATGAACTTGAGGTGGCCACTGAGGAAACATGTCAAATAAGGAGAAATATTACCCAAGTATAATCCTATAGCAAAACAGCCACCGATTCACATAGGTTCGGGGGGCCTTATGTAAAGGGATAGAAATTTAAAAAACAGGTTGTGTTCTTGGGGAGCAGAGGAGAGAGCTCCAAGGGAATGAGAGACAATAGCTTTGTAACGTGGACTTCCTCAGCTCTGGGGTGTGAGGTTATCTCTGAACTCCAGGAGGCATGGGGGCTTTATTTAGTTCTTAAAGAATGACGATAAGAGGAAAATAGCCTCTTCAGGAAGCAGGAAACAAGAGAGGAAAAACATGAATCCCTCTTTTATAAGCATCGTAAGGGAGCACCAAGCCAACTGGCCACCCATGAGATTTGGCCACTCCTGCTGTGCTACACACACACACACACACACACACACACACACACACACACACATGCAGCAGAGGAAGGCCTGGTGCAGGGAGGGGCCGGCACAGGCACAGGGAGGCAGGATGGGAACGGGATCACATTTCCTCCCATGGACAGCCAGTCCTCCACGGACATCCTGCACACCCCTCCTGCCATCCTGCGAGCTGGGGAACCCTGAGGCTTTCAGGGCTTTTATCGTATTAGAAGCATTTTTCTCATCATAACTAAGACCTTTAGTATTGCATTAAAAAGATGGTTAATTTTCTTAAGCTTCCTTTTAAACATAGAAATAGGATTAGAAGGATAGCATGCTCAGATGCAAGCCCATTATTTGATTATGTCTAAACCTAATCCTGCCTTCACCTTGGCCTGCAGAGTCTCCATTTTGGGGTTTATTGGTTGATAATGCCAGGGCTGTCAGATAGTATTACTTGTTTAGTATCTGTTGCTGCATGCTCTTTCTCCCACTATCACATGCTGAAGGTTGGAAATTGAATTACAGGATAAGTTCTAAAGCCTCACCATCTTTTAGAACTTCGTACCTATTTTCAAAGGAGAAAGACTGATTCAGGCCCCCAAAGAATGGGGACTCTCTCCAGTAAATTCATTTATAATAACACTTCGGAGGAAAGCCTTGTGAGTAACCTTCTTTCCGTTAAGCAGGCTTTCTAACTCTTTCACGTTATTAAGAATCAGGAAAAGTGGTATTGATGTTAAAAAAAAAAAAAGATCAGAAGAAACAGCTACAGGTGACCATTCTCGATCCTATTACTTTTCATATTATAGTAAAATCAACTGTCACATCATCTCCTCGAGGGTAGGAACTGTGTCTTATTACCACTCAGCGGCTCACATGATTCCTCGCCCAAATCTGGTGTTCAGTAAAGACTTGTGGGACTGAACCAAGAATTTATATCATCTCTGGATTATACACAAAAAGGCACCCTTTCTCATTGGTTTTCTCAGTAGAGAAGTAAAAGGTATCCACGGGGCCTGAGCGTCTGAGGCAGAGGCTTGGGATAATTCCAGGAAGCATACAGATACCCCGCCCCCCACCCCGGCCCCCCTCACCTCCTTCCCTCCCCTCCCCATTCCAGCAGCTTCTATGTTTCTTTACCTGTCGCAGTGGTTGCATTTAAAGGGCTTTGCACCTGTGTGTTTCCTGTAGTGCCTTGTGAGCTCATCGCTTCGTGCAAAACGCCATTCACACCCTTCCCATGAGCACTTATAAGGCTTCTCACCTGCAAGAAGAGATGGAACGACCATGGTCAGCAACAGGACCAAAATTGGCCACACACCGGATCAGGTTCTGCTTGACCCATCCATCATCTTGGAAAGGGGCCGTATAAATCATTCTCGAAAGACTACATTTCCTAATACGGTTGGTCACATTTTCTTTAGGCTCCTGGTATTTTGTTGTTGCTGTTGCTGTTTTAACCTTCACAAGTGGTTTCAAAGGCTCCTCTAACCTGGAGCCGTCGTTTCGGTTCCCAGAGTCAGAGCATTCCCTTCAGCGGGTGAGGGATCAATTTTTATTTATTTTCTATTCCCTGGAGCACTCTGACCCCCACTGTCCAAGCAGAAAGGAAATGTGCTATTTTCATCGGAACCACAAATGCTTCTAATTCTATTTTCCCCCAGAACCTACAGTAATTTACCATTTCAGCCTGTTTTAGCCTTCTCCCTCCTGCCACAGACTGCGGCCAAGGTGCTGATGGACTAGGCAAGCAGCTCAGGTCTCCCAGAACCACTGATCCTTCCAGTAAATGGGAGTGGATGGACAGTCAGGAGAAAGGGCTACGATTGGAGGTCAAAACAAAAATCACCTGACGATTCCTGGTGTTTATGTAAAATGCAGTCACCAAGTTTTATTTAAGAAGCCCCTAACTTAATGGCCCCAGTCACCAAGTCCTATTTAAGAAGCCCCTAACTTAATAGAGAGAGACAGAGAATTACCAAATATTTTTAAAGCCAATTTGTGGAGCAAGGTTTTAGCCACGGTGAAGCTGCTTATGAGCACGAAATTCGAGCTCTTGTGCTCAAGTGACCTTTTTGCACAGTAAATACAGATGGAAGGGGTATGTAAGAGAAAGTACATGATTTTCCCTTAGACCTTTTGCTTTAACCCATCAACGTCTGTCACCAAACATGGCAAGTACTGACCGTTCCAACTGTATGGTGGGCTGGTTCTGATTAAGAAGAAAAAGAAACTTAAAAACCCCATGAAATCATGAGAGTTACTGAGCCCTCGAAGCTGAGAGGCCGGTTAGAGCAGTGGTCATAAGCTCTGAAGACCACCTTCCGGGGCCCCCGCTTTCGGTGCTGCCCCTACCTGTCTAAGCCCGGGCAAGTTCATCAGCCTGTCTGTGCCTCTGTTCTTCTAGAGACAGTAACAGTACGGAACTCAAAGTGTTCAGAGAGCATAACTTAATATCCACAGGTATTAATATCAATCAGAATGTTGACTGGCTCACTTAAGATTCACAGCCCTGGTAAACGTTATAAATTGCCAAACCCTGAATTTCAGGATGCACAGGTGCCAAAGTAGTACTATGGCTGCCCCATTATTGCTCTATTTTTAATAGCCAGACCTTCACAAGGCAGGGCTTAAGGAGACATTGCCCAGGTACTATACTTGACCCACTTTCTTCTTTCTACCTTTTCCCTTCCCTTTAAACCTGACTACAAAGTGCTCACAATTCTTTATTTGTATCACCTAGAATTGAACCAAACATGATTGAAATTTTTATTTCATTAAATCGATGCCCTAGTGAGCCACTGCTCTATAAGGCCCGTAGAGAAGAGGAATGAGAAACAGGCATTTCTTTTAAAGGGAAGCACGAGGACATGAAGGAGGGCTAGAAGCACAGGAGGAAACCCATTCAGTTTTGGAAACCAGAAAAAAAAAAAGAATCACTGAGCAGTGTTAAAAGTTCACCTTCTGGATCCTTAAAGCCAAAATTTTAGAAAATTGCACCTGCTGAAGAGAAAGTAGCAGAAGGAGGGGTGTCAAATCAACTTTGGAGTTAATACACCTGGGATCGGAATTCATTACAGGATATGCCTCAGTGTCCTTTTCTGCCAAATGGGGCTGAACTTCTCATGTTTGCTGTGAGGTCTGAATATGTTGTCATGTATAGGACACATATCCTGAGCCAGACACAAGGTAATCTATTAATGTCAACTTCTCTTCCTCCCATGTACACCTGTGCTCTCACAAACTGTCTGAAGGTCTCCCAAAACTTCCGGAGCTCAGGTTCCAGACAGCTGAGTCTGGAATCACTCTGGGCAACCTAAATACTCAAAAACCTGTTTTTAAGCTTTAAATATTTTCTTAGTATACTAATGGAGAACACGCCAGAAAAACTGGGTGCTCTTCTATCTACTCTGAAGGAACAGGATGCTAAGGGGAAAGAAGAGACCCCAGTTGGAGAGAGGTGCGCCCTCCCTGAGAGGCGTGTTGGCATCATTTACTTAACGTGATTAAATGCCCACCAGGCTTCATTACTTCAAGGAAATCTGGCACAAACAAACAAAAAAGGAGAATGAGGCATGTCAGTGACTTTAGAGTGTCACAATGTCCCCCCAGCCCCGCCCCCAGAGGCTTTCTAAGGCAAGTAACACTGGAAGTTGCTGGAACCTGGGGGACACAACACCACCTCAAATGCAACAAGGCACCTGGACACGCCACCACATTCTACAGCAACAAGCACAGACATCTAGTCCTCAGAATCAATCTCACAATCAAACTAACCTGTCCATCATAGGCAACCATATTCTGAAGGACGGAAGAAGGACAGAGAGAAAATGGAGGTTCAAGTGGATGTCTTCAGGTATTTCTGAAAAATTGTTATTTCAAACTGTTTGGCTTTTCCCCTTGGTGAATTTTTTTAAAAATAGTTTTGTTGTGATAATTCTATTAAGGATTTATTTACTTCCCAGAAAATAACACAGACTCAATTAATTCTGGCACAAACCAATTATACTATCCCGTGACTATTTCAGTACCCCTTTTGCCATTGTAGAGACAGAAACTACAGATAGTTTCACTTGGCCTTGACTTGTATCACCTAACATTGTTTCCTGCGAGCAGAAGCAGCTCCTTTGTGTCCTGATAGTTTAGCCAAGATATATTATGGTGCTTCATCAAGCTCTTTTTCCAGTGTCTGATTCATTTATCTGTAAGTTGCCATTCCTGCAAATACTAACTAACACGAACTTTAAAATAACCAAGAGAAGAACTCGACCAAATGAAGGAACAGAATCTGATACAGGCAGAGTGCATAAATCAGAGGAGCAATATATATATAAAGAATTGGGACTAACACTTCATATTTAGGGCTCAGAGATGGTGGGGTTAGGTTGTCCTCATTTCTAGGTTCCATAGTTGCTTCTGTAAACCAGTGTCTACTTGAAAGGCAGCAGTGAAAATCCTCTGTCAGTACTTTGCATGGCCAAGATCACACCTCCCTAGACACTAGCACCCACTGCTTGATGTTGGGGACAGAACCATCTAGATCCGCGATGCATTCGTTTTCATCTGAACAGCCTACCTAAAGATTTCTGTGTATTTCACAAAAAGTTTGGGTTTTTTTCTTTATAGAAGAATAGCTTACTTTCTAAAAGAAAGAAGAAAGGAAGAGAAAGGGGACAGAGGGAGGGAGGGAAGGAGGAAGAAAGCAATGAGGGAGGAAAAAAGAGAAAAGGGCAGTCAGTTGTAACTGGAGCAGACTTCATGCAAAATCAGCTTATTTCCTTCATCCTGCCCTGTCTTTCACCCTCCTCTCCTTGCTCCACTCCAGGCACCTTCCTGGGTAGAAAACAGGAAATGGCATACCCCTGCCCAATGCTATATTGTATGGCACCCGGGATAATACCTGCCTTTCAGCTCAGGGCGACTCAATACCGACCAGAAATGTTCAGCAGAGGTCTGTAGGAGACAGGCAGATGGGAGAGAGGCTTAAAACATTAGGACCCCAGTCTGGAGGGCGAGTGTGGACGAAGGCGGGCACAGCACAAAACGGATAGATGAAGGGGCATGCTAGTGCCTGCACGGTTCACGGGGCCAGAAACAGAGACGCTGTCAGAACCCCCCTGAATTGCAAGGGGAATATCAAGATCTACTTTTCCTATCTGGAAATTAACCCCAGAAGACATGTGTCCCCCAGAGGTAATGAACGTAGGTCTAATCAGGTGTAAATACATTTATAGCCATACGGGGGCTCTTAAGGAGAGCTGAGGATGTTTGAGAACAGGACTTGACATTTAGCAAGGTTGAATCATGGCAAGAATTCATGCTCTCCCACAGAATGGCCTCTGAAATGGAATGTGGGCTAAACCAGAATGGCAATTTTTTTTTTTTAAAGTTTCTTACACAGTAACTCTCTCTACATCACGATCATCAAATTTGACTGGTCAGAATGCACATAAATACCTTTGAACACGCACCTCCTTTTTTAAACTACAAAGGGAAAACCAGAATACAAGGGAAGAGTTGAAAAATGAAAGGAAAAATGCAGAGGAACATCTAGAAGAGAAATACGGCTGGAACTTCACACATGCACACACAAATACATATATACAATATAAGAAGACTTATTCATGAAATGTATAAATGTACGATGTGCTAATATGTTAGGATATTATAAAATATGCTTTCAATACAGAAATTAGGAGGAATAGAAGGTTTACATTTTTTTCTCTCTGCACTCAAAAAGACTGTGTTGTACGCGCTATCTTAGAGACTGCCGCCCCATGGGGTAAGTAGAAACAGCTTGGCTTTAAGCCCGCTGGTCTCAGTGCTTCCAGACGTGGTCCCCACCGTCCACTCTCCCTGCAGCAGTCCAAGGGATCCTTTGAAAATACAATCAGTGCAGGTGGGTCCTTCATAGGGAATTTTAGTCTCTATATTTCCATATAACTGAATTTCTCTGAGCTCTCCTGGATTCTATTTTGTGCATTTGAAAACGTTCTACAGACCTCACCAGACTCCAAAAGAAGTTCATGACCCAAACAAGGTTAGGAAGAAATGAGAGTGTCAATGTTGTCGTGGCTTCCTCTCATTCTCAGAATTCAAGTCAAAAGCCTGTGCAGCCCTGTGGTATGGAGTCTATATGATCCGGCCCCTCATCTCCTACCCCCATCTCAGGGCCTTTGCACTTAGCAACCCCTCTGCCTGGAACCTCACCTCATTCAGGTCTCTGCTTGAGAACATCTCCGCCTCAGAGAGCCCTACCCTCAACCATCTTCCACAAAACATGGATTCTGTACCTTCTCCACGCCATTCACTTTGAAATTAGACTGCATGTTGTTTGTTTTGTTTTATTGTCTGCCTCCCAAACCAGAACGTAAGTTTTCTCTAGGCATCTGTTTTGTTTGCTGTGATACCAGCACTGAAGCAGGGCCTGGCTCAGTCCCTTAAAATACAGGGAATGAATTAAGCACCTTGGTTTGCAACAAAGAATCAAGTGACACAGAGGGCAGGGCCAGCCTGTGTGATTTCAGCCCCTGGCTTTCTATGCAATGAACTGGTTTAGGAATAGAAAATGTTTATTTGCTGGCCAATCCTCTACTCCAGGGAATGAAGTACGTAACTACAATGGCTTATATGTTTCTTCATCATCAAAGGGCACTCCCACTTCTTCTTGACCTGCCCAAGTCTATGGAAAGGTATATCCTGAAAATCTTCTTGTAATATTCAGCTCACATCTGGGACCACAGTCTCCTGAGCAACAGCCCCTTTGGGAAACCAAGTGCGTCATTTTTATGGAACTCATTTGTAAAGGTCCTCGCAGAACATGTGTTTGGGAGAGCATGGCTGATGCGTCAAAAGCACCTCACCATAAATTTGCCTTTAAGATACATATTGTTGTGGAATAAAATATGAACGTGAAAGAATCATGCATTCCAGATTTAAAAGTCCCTTGAAAATAAACATTGCTAATGCAAATCTTCTGCATTCATTTCCTGATCTGCAAATTTTCAAGTTTCTAATCCAATTCCTAGAGCACTAAGACCTTGACCTGCCCAGATTTCTGTTAAAATTAATTTTTATCTCTTGCTTTTTACTTTTTAAAAAATGTTACTAGATTTCTGTTATCTGGGCATGTCAAGGTCCTGGTCTCCTTAGAACTTGGATTAGGAGCCTGAAATTTTGCACATCAGGAAATGAAAAAGTAAAGTGGAAAGGAGGAAGAATACTTTACAATGAGTTTCTATTGCCACTGAGTACATCTAGAGGAAATCAGCAAAGACCCAGCAATTCCTTTCATATCACACTCAGCAGCATTAGAGAATTTAAGCCACCTGGGGAATAAAGACACTAAGAGAGAGGAAGTGTCACTAAGCTCTTTTAAAGCTGGGAAAAGAGTAAGCAGTAAACATCACTCCACAGTTTGACAATCTCTTCTCAGTATAGGAGTTACAAGTAAAAAACACCCCAAATTATTAATTCTGCTTTGGAAAACTAGCTGAGTTCCTCCTGGATTCCAACTGAATCTTCACGATTTTCTTTTTTTCAAGGAATTTTAGATTAGGTGATTGCTGGAAAATGAGACAAAGGCTTTCTTTTCTAGAACTTCAAGAGCATTTACAATAACTACATAAAACAAATGTGTACTCATTTATTTATATTCCATGTTGATTATTTCATTCATCCATTACTTGCTCACCCAAAATCCTCCACGGTGCTGGGACCTCTGAGTGGCTCAATTTGCACAAAGCAGCAGTCATTGCACTGAGCACACACTTCCTGTCTTTTCTTTTATTCATAAAACAACTAAAAAACCAATAGCCGGCCTAGATCAGGTTAAATCCATTACAGCCTGGATGACCACCTCAAAATGGTTGTTTAAAATGTATAACCTAAAAGTTAAATCATACCCTCAATAAGGGCTAGCTCTACTTCTGAATATGGAAAGGGGTGGGAAATGTGAATTTTGCCATAATTCCACAACTACTGCTGTCTGTGGTTTCTTGGACACAGCCACTCACTACATGTGGCTATGAGCACTTGAAATGTGGCTAAGGTGACCAAAGCACTGAACTTCTAATCTAATTTTAATTAAAATTAAAACTGAAACATTATAAAGAAAATTTTATACTCTTGTTTTGGTAAAACTACATTTAACTTGAACCACTGAAAATTTAGCATATGGATTTAAATATGTTGTAAGTACATATTACACACTGGATTTTAAAGACTTAGTTTCAAAAAAGAATGTGAGATAGAACTCATTAATTTTTTTCATATTGACTTCATGTTGAAATGATCATAGCCTGGATATATTGGTTTAGGGAAAATATTATTATTAAAATTAATTTTACCTATTCCTTTTCACTTTTTAAAAAATGTGGCTACTAGAAAATTTTAAATTACATATACAACTTGTTTTCTATTTTAGGCAGCACTGTTTTAAAATATATTTTCTATATGGAAGCGCCACCATCACCTTGAGCATAAACTTTCTCCCATGCCCAGCCTTAAAAACTTGTTACCACCTTCCAGATCCCTGAACGCTGATACGCATCTCTCCAAAACACCTCATCTGGGTTCGCGGCTGAGAAGGCAAAATCAAATGCCTAGACTTCTGGTCTCGTCATTGATGATGAAAATACAGCCTCTTCAGTGTGGCAAGTTGGATTCAATCTATGTTAATAGTTGGCTCAAATCCCTACCATGCGATGACCCTGCTAAAGATTAAAGCTAAAAGCAAAGGGTCTCTGCAGCAGAGGAGCTCCAAGGTGGGGAAGTCCCATGTGTGCATACCAACCACACACAGCCCACGTGCTTGATAAAGGCGGGCACAGGGCATGTGGAAGAGGACCTCCATTAGGAACATTTTGGGTAGCCATCCCTTGACGCCTCGATGAAACTTGAATCATGGCTCTATTGGGGAAAAATGGACTCATTATCAAAAAAAGAACTCGCCATTGAAAGCCAGATTCTTCTCATTCCGCCTTTGCTGCCTAACAGCAATGTGGCCTTGCGGAGTCAGTAAACTTCTTCTTAGGACTTATTGTTCTTAACTGTGTGGGGAAGGAATAGAAAAAAAAAATCTGTCCTACTTCCCTTCTAGTTATGATGATTCAGTGGAATCTAGAATATGGAAGTGACTGGTCAATTACAAAGTCCCAAACCCACAAAAGGTGCCATCATGATGGTGGTGATATCAGAAGCGGGTGTGTCAGCAAGCGGAGTTCCGGGAAGGCTAACGGCACAGACACCTGTCAGCTCTGTGGGCAGGGCAACGGCGCGAGGGCTTCTCCATGAGACTTAAAGAGCCGAAGATTTTCAAATCTATCTTACCTTGCGAAGCACAGCCAGGAAATACACAAAATTAAACAAACCTTTGGGGGCCAGCTTCTATTTTTAATGACTGTTACCTTCTACTTTGGAAGTGACGTTTTAGATACTTGGTGAATTTGTTTGAAATATTGGAGGAAGACTGGGTTGGTCATAGAAATTGGCAACTACCCCAGATGATGGAATTAAGTATAGCTGTTGGCAACCGGAGTTCTTTTAGTGCGCTGCCTGTGATCCTAATGCATGTTTCTCCTAGGCCAAGGGGTCTCATAATATTCTCAAAGTCAAACTGAATCTTTATTTAATTAAAAATATATATAGTGTTCTAATATTTTTAGTGGGCTGAGTGAAGTATAACTCATGACGTCTCCCCAACAAAACAAAATACCACAAGTCTTAGGACAAGTATTATTGTAATTCTCAAAAGATTGTAAACTCACTTAAAAATATAGACTACAACACTCATACCTAAAATGATATGTTCTCAAGCTGTGAAATAGGTAAGCATGACCAGGTAGGAAAACTACATATTTTTCTGACACTGAGGTTAATTTCTTTTTCTTTTCTTTTCTTTTTTTTTTTTTGCATTTTTTTCTTATTTTGGTTTTATCCTTTTTGTTGTTGCTATTCAAGATTAATATTTTTTGAATTTTTAAATAAGATTTTATTTATTTATTTGTTTGTTTGTTTGTTTAGAGAGCTCATGAGCGTGAGTCCATGCATACCAGGGGAGAGGTAGAGGGAGAGGGAAAAAGAGAATCTCAAGCAGCCAGTACAGAGCCAGTCCAACGCGGAGCTAATCCCATGACCCTGAGATCATGACTTGAACTGAAACCAAGAGTTGGACCCTCAACCAACTGAGCCACCCAGGCGCCCCTAAAGATGATTAACCTTTTTAAATTATTGTTGTCAGCTTTTTCAGAGATCAATCCAAAGAAAGTTCAATGTTAATTTGCAAATTACAGTATAGTTTGGTGATTACCAAAGCTACAATAAAAACAAGCTAGATATGAGCTAAATTTGAAGAAAAAAATGTTGTTAAACATTCTTTTTTCCTGTCAGGATGACAATGATGACACCATGTGAATTTGTTGAAAACAAATTTATATGATGCTTCTTCCACTTAGTACTAAAGGTACTGTTCTGTAAGGCAATTTCCCACAATTCAACTTGATGTATTTAGACAGGAACTTGATTATTTCAAACTACGCATTTTAAACTCACGGCCAATATTTGTTTTTTTGCATTCAAATATAAAGACAGCCATATGGCAGAGGATGTATGCAGGCACAGCCTATGACTACCACAATGACCAAGCCATTAATTTGTCAATCACTTTTAAAAATTTAATTTTAAGAATGAAGAGAAAGAAATGTTACTTTAGCTCCACACCTGTTCTAAGCTTAGTTACTATCAGAAGTTATCAACGAGCCACTCAGAAAGTAACATCTCTACTGCAGACAGGCACTTCTCCGGAGTAAACCAACCCAGAACAAGAACCCTTCCCTCAAAGATCCAATTCATCCCGGAGGTTGGCAACTCAGGTCTACGACTTCGAGTATGTACCGCAAGAAACAGATTCTTCTGTGTGGAGGGTAGTAGTAAGGAAAAGAACCTACATGGAGTACACAGCTTTGAGGGAAGGAAGGCTTATCTGCTACCTCCTAGAGGGGACTGGAGAGGGCTGGATGGCAGTGTGAGAGGACTGGTACCTGAGAGCCAGGGAAACAAGGGGTGAATGGAGGGGAGGTTGAAACAAACCTCACTAGACCCAAAACCTATCCGGTGTCATCTGCTGGCACATATTACAGTAGTTGATGATGCCTAATCTATTGTCCTAGGAATACTGAACTTTTCACTGACTAAAAATGAGAAAATATAAATCATTTACTATTTGTATGAAAGTTAACTTTTTGCTACATGTTTGATAAATATGAAAAGAGATGCATCAGTGGTATAAAAAACCCATGGTAGTGAATAATCCAAAACCCATCGTAGGTATGATTTTGGAAGCTATCAAATGTCTGGCTTCAGCATCCTGAATTTGTTCTGATTACACTAAAACTAATATTAACTGTTATTCCCTGATTATACAAATGCAGATGGTGGAGAAAAAGTGACCCAAACATATGGTTATTTAAAGGGCAATTTGCCCTAATATTTAAAAAAAAGAAAAGAAAAGAAAGAAAAGAAAAGAAAAGAAAAGAAAAGAAAAGAAAAGAAAGAAAAGAAACGAAACGAAAAGAAAAGAAAAGAAAAGAAAAGAAAAGAAAAGAAAAGAAAAAAAAAGAAAAAAAAAAAAGAAGAGAAAAGAAAAGGAAAAAGAGGGCGCCTGGGTGGCTCGGTGGGTTAAAGCCTCTGCCTTCTGCTCAGGTCATGATCTCAGGGTCCTGGGATCAAGGCCCGCATTGGGCTCTCTGCTCGGGAGGGAGCCTGCTTCCTCCTCTTTCTCTGCCTACTTGTGATCTCTCTCTGTCAAATAAATAAATAAAATCTTAAAAAAAAAAAAAAAGAAAAGAGAAAGAAAAGAAAAGGTAACTTTATCAATCCCCAAGAAGCCCAAATTGGATAATTTACATAGAGATAATAAAGAGATGGGCTCTCCCCCAACCAGCTACTATTCAAATTGAATAGATATGGATCTAATTCTCCAGAGATTTTTAGAGGCAAATATTAAATCAGCCACGTTTTAAAACACCAATTTGTCTGCATAACTCTCTTCTAAGATGATCAAACACTGCTTTGCAGAGACTGAATTTCCTCATTAGCTAAAGCAACCTAAATATGTATCTTATCTGACTATGAAGTGTAAGAAAAAGGTAACTCAGAAGGGAAACTTAAGTGTCTTATTTTCACAAATAATCACCTAAGACAGGTGCTCTTCACATATCACTGCCTATGTACTTAAAAACAGATGTCCACGAAACCTTTTCACTTATTTTTCTACTCTAATCTACCTTATATAAAGCCCCTAGCTCTCCAGCATCCTCAAGCAGCCCTCCCCACCCTGTCCCACTTACTAGAATGCCCTCTACTAGACTATATCCATTTTCCACATGTCACCCAGCCTGAAGTGTTTCTCCTGCTTAGAAATCTACAGTCTTGTCAGAGTTTGCAGTCTTTGGCTACTTATGTACTATGTTCTGTGAGATATTTAATTTCTTATGCCTTGATCCCTCACCCTGCTTGCCCCCACAACACAGAATGAGCTTTTGACACTGGGACACCTAACACCGCCAATTCAATCAATGTGATTAAGAACCCAGCCTGTGTCCCGGCACAGGGCTAGATGCTTCTCATTTGCTTCCTTGTCATCACCCACAAACATCTAGCCCAGGCTCAGGCTCAGGCACATCAGATGTACACATGTTGTGCTTGCTAATTAATAGACTGGCGATCAATCAAACATCAACAGTACAGAAAGCGTTGTTACCACCTTGCCTTCCAGATTCAAAAGCCCTAACATGCATTATCTCTGAAATACCTCATCTTGGTCCATGCGTGAGCAGGCAAAGTCAAATGTCTAGACTTCTGGTCACATTTGCTCATGGTGAAAATAGAGCCTCTTAAATGTGACAAGCTGGAGTCAATCTACATTAATTATTAGTCTAATATGTTCTGAGCAATGACAGTTGGAGATTCAGTCTAAAAGCAAAGGATCTCTGCATTAGAGGAGTTCCCAGGCAGGGAAGCCTCATGGGTGTATATAAACAGCATGAGGCCACAGCATACGCAAAGGTACAGTGGTTTGTGAGAACTGAGGTAAAGGATGAGTACAAAAGGAGGAATTTCAAGAATGGCTGGAGAGGTGGTAAGAGCCAGACCCTATGGGGCCTTGATGACAAGCTATTCCGCCCAGGAGACTGACTGCCTTGAGGTGAGAACCCATGCTTCACTGCATATTTATATCGTCAGAGCCTGGTCCAATGTGTGGCACTACTGCTTTAAAAAGCACATCCTCTGGTAAGTGATTCTAGACCAGCTCTGGTAGAGTTGGGTGCTGCTTCCTCTCTGTTCTTATAACATCCTTTAGAAGAGCCTTACCATATTGCTTGAGTCATTTTTTACCTGGTGTAACCTCACAAAACCCGATGGTCCCCTCAAGGGCAGAGACCAGGTTTATTCACTTTAGTATTTCCAAGACTCAGGATGCTGAAGACATGTCAAAGACCCTTGATGAACTTGACTGAATGAATATGCACATATGTTACGAGTCCTTCTTCAAACCTTCTTTAAACACTGTAATCTAGATCCTCCTACATCCTCTTTCTGCTGCTCCAGTATATGAATAATTAGGAAGAAAACACAATGATTGAAGCCATCCATGGAATCTACATTAACACCACACACACACACACACACACACACACACACACACACACGACATCCCCCCAAATCTGCAAACAACTCAGCACAAACATATTGACACCCACATATATAGAAACACCCCCACACAATCTGTGAGCCTGTATACCTCTAACCTTAAACAGCCTTAATTTTGTCTGTGCTAAACCCACAACTACAAAATTCGTTCTCTTTATTCTTCTACTTAATTTTCATCCTGGGACAAAAGTGTCAAGTCAATGTGACTTTTTAATTTGTTGGGGGGGAGGGAGAAGTGCAAGAAATACTAAGATACAGTTATTTTGATCCTAAAAGCTTGCCCTTTCAAGTTATTAATTTCCCATTCACTTCCTGTTATTCCAGTAATGCACTAGTCTCACAAAATGCAAAATGTAAATTAAGTTTCCATTCAGAACTTCTGGCATTCCACAGGAACCTAGTTTTCGTGCAGTTATTTTGATTTTGCAGTGTGCCACAAACTAGAATATACTAAAATTTTCCCCTTACCATGTTATACATTTAGAATTTCAGAACTCAAGTGTTTCACGTTCAAATGTCTGCATTACAGGCTAAAAAGAAATTATTCTTAAGACGGAGAGCATAGTGCTACTGCCAATTGACTTGCTATATTCACTCTCCCTTTTTCTGTAAGAGAACCCCCAAATTCTAGTTGGGCTCATTGCCACCCAAAATTAAGACTACTTCCCAGCTCTTTTGCAGTAGTGTGTTGACATATGACTAAGTTCTGGCTGATGAGATGTGAGTGGAAGTGACAAGCACAATTTCAAGCTGTACTTTAAAAGGTTGGGACATCCTCTCCCCTTCCCGCTTTCAAAATAGCTGCATGCAAAGTAGGTTCCTGGAAAGCGGGCTTGGTGGCAGCCATCTTGAACTGCGTGGACAGGGGCAATTCCTGAAGGACGGAACCCCTAAGGAGAGGGGGCAAACAGGACAGAAGGAGTCTGAGCTTCTGACAACTTCTCAGAGCACCGCTGTCTGAGACTCTGGATTTTTATATGAAATAGAAAAAAAATTCTTATATTCTTTTAGAGCCTCTGTGAGCTTGTGTCTGTTACAAATAGCTTCATCTATGTTCTTAATAATTCAAAGGGTAACAGAAATTGATGAATGAAAACGATGCATGCCTACATGACCCAAACTTCTAGTATAAGCATTATTTCACATCTCAGTCACACTTTTTTTTATTCAAAAAGTTTACCACAGCTTCTGTAAATGGTGTCTTTTGTGTGCAAGTACAGTTTAGTAGAACACACACACACACACGCATGACTCACAATCAGGAGATCTGGGTTCTAATCCCAGTTCTTCCTACTTACTATGTCTTCTTAGGAAAGCTACCCACTCTCTAAGTCTCACTTTCCTCCTCTGCAAAGTGTGGCTAACCCCTTCTTCGACGTTGGCCTTTTCAGACTAGTGTGAAGTCTGAAGAGAGACGATTATCTGTGCAAGGGCTCTGTACAGTGTAAATCACTTACAGGCAAGGTGGTGATTAAAATATTCCAAACAAAAATCCTCCTTTTGCAAGGTGGCTCATCTCAACACCTAGTGCCTGGACATACTTTCCTTGTGAATAAAGGGCCGGCAGTTACTTACTGTTTTTAGCTAAAATGGCCAGAGATCAGCGTTATGGTCTTAGAAGCAGACTGCTTTTCATTTAACTCAATAACCCAAGCCCCAGTGCCTTACCGGGCAACATGTCACTGATTAGAAAGCCAAAGAGCTGAGACCAAACAGTACAAACCCCACACCACATACAGAAAGAAGTCCAAAGCCTGTGTCCCGATAAAATCTGGCATATAGCATGCCTCATATTTCATGCACTGAAATATGTTTGGCTTTTCCTACTGGCAGAATCAAACCTCGGTGAGGTGACTCTATCTTCCTTCCTCGCAGAGATACACATAGAGTACAAAACTAAATGTGAGAGAAAGACATAAAACCTTATACACAAACTAGACAATAAATGTATCTTTTCAGAGCACCTCGAATGACCACCCTGAACCAAAGACTGGGACCCCATTAGACATCCTCAATTAATGGTAGTGTTTTACAAATCCTGGGGCAATACTGAGTGAGCTCTCCTTGCGGTACCAGGCACTACGGGAAACTAAGGTCTACATTGTTTCCTTTAATCCTCTTAACAGCTCTGTGAAACACGCCTTGGTATCTTCCCCATTTTACAGATGAGAAAACGGAAGGTCACAGAAATAAAGCCACTCCAGCTTGTAGGTAAGTGGTGCAGTCAAGATTTAAACTCAGGCAACTTTACCTTCAGTCCACAGTCTTAACTACTACCTCACTCTGACTCTTACTGAAATGCCAGCAATTAAAATAGAATAAATGCTTACACTCCCTTTGGAAATATTTTCTGATAGAGCAAATCTTTCAATTGGAAAGAATGTCAGAAATATTTAGATGCACCCCTACAGTAACTGTTGCAACTTTTTGAAAGTGAGTAAGTAACTAAGTCATCTATTGCGACTAAAGCCAGGAGCGTGAACTACAACTCACACCCACTCCCCAGGCCCACCCTCGGCTCACAGAGCAGCACTGCTCCAGGGACCTCGGTGTGGGACAGGCAGTCGATTTCCCTCAGAAACTACCACACATCAACTTTACCAGTGTTTTCTCCATTTAAATCCCTTTGCTTTCTCAGAGAACATCTATTTAGCCTGACATAGTCCTAGATAAACCAAAAATGGAAACCCCCGAAGGCCAAGAGCTAAGCAGGGGCTCTTTATTCTGAAGCCACACCTCAGAGTGCCTGAGAACCCCGCAGAGAGCAAGTGTAAGATGAAGATGGGCCACTGTTGGGCTGTTAGCTCCAACTCCTTAGGGGTGAGTCCTGCTGCCCCTCTGCCACATCCTCTCCCACATCAGACGCCTGGCACAGAGGATCCGCAGTGTGTGTCCCGTGGGGAAAAGTCACAACAGGGCTGGAGAATCAAGCAGGGCTTCAAGATGTGCTTGCTCCAGGAGCGCCTAGGTGGCTCTTTCAACTAAGCGCCCAGCTCTTAAATTTCAGCTCAGGTCATGATCTTAGGGTCATGAGACTGAGCCCCACTTTGGACTCTGTGCTGGGTGTGGAGCCTGCTTGGGATTCTCTCTGTCCCTCTCCCTCTGCATCTCCCCATACCGCTCTTGGGCACGCTTTCTCTCTCCCTCTCAAAAAAAAAAAAAAAAAAAAAAATGTGCATGATCCATCTGGTAGCCACCAGCTGAAGGTGGCTCCCGGGCACTTGAAATGTGAGCAGTCTGAATTGACACATGCTTTAAATGTAAAATGCACACTGAATTTCAGAGACTTAGTATGAAAAAAAAAAGGCCGTAAAATTGGCCATTAACAATTGTTTGTACCAACTGGGTGCCGAAATGATAAGTTTGGATATACTGAGTTAAAGTATATTATTAATGTAATTAATTAGCACAACTAATTAATAAAGTAATAATGAATAAACTAATGAAAAATTTAAAAGCTGCCAGAAAATTTATATGTAAGAATACACACGGCTCACTTTATATATTTCCACTGAACAGTGATCATATAGGCCACATTTAAGAATTTGGACTTTATCCCAAGAACAACGGTGGCCATTGTGAACCGTTAAGCCGAGGCATAACACGATCAGATGTGAATTCTCAAAATAGCACTCTGGCTACAAAATGGAGAATGGGCTGCAGAGGGAAATGAGCTGACGCGGAGGGCCCCTGAGACTGGGCGGCAGAAGATAGTGGCCGAAACACGGATGGCATTGTCCCTAGTTGTAGAGATGTAGAGATAGAAACCATCCTTAGAAAGCAGTACCAACAAGATACAGGTATTGATTGAATAAGGGGGAAAGGAAAGTATATGGATCAGGGATGACCTCCAGGGTTCTGCTATGAAGACTGGGTGGTCATTCAGTTTCCACACCCTAGGAAGTACACATTGGGTAAAAATGGCCCACTAAGTTATCCTGGAATGGCAGCAGGCTGTCTCCACGAAGCTCCCCCGGAAGGGGCACAAATCATGTGGTCTGGGGGACTCTGGAACCAAGGCATGCTGTTCCAAGGGCTGTCCTTCTGAAGAGTTCCCAGAACAAGTAACTCAAGATTCTGCCAAGACAAAACCACTTTGGAAAGCTGCTGGAAAGGGTGACTGCTGCTGGAAACGCTGAGGGTAATTGCTCCCGGGACCAGGAAATGAGCTGAAAGCCCAACAACTGGGACAGGCTACAGTGAAAGCAGGGTGAGGTCTTCGCTCCGCAGGCCTCTTCCTGGCTTCTTCCCTAGGAAATTCCAGGAGACTACAGCAGGGGAGCGAGCTGTGGAGGCCGACCAGATTGAAAAGTCAGCCTCCCTCCTTGGGAAAAGCCCCACCTACCCTGGCAGGATTCCGAACAATGACACAGGTAGGGCACCAGCACTCTCCTCTAGGCTGGGAGATAGAGGGAGTGCCCAAACTGGGGCTGGGACCGCATGGCCTTCCTCCCAGATCACTGCAGCGCCTTCAACATCCACTCCACAGAAAGGGGGCGGCAGGTGCGTCTGGGACCTCCCAATCCTGAGCCGGCTCACCTTTCGGAGGCGAAAGCATGATCAAACTCTGGAAGAGGCAGGCAGGCTGGTTAGGGGTTCACCACACCGAGAACCGACCACCACGCCACACTGCACGGACAGCGGAGGCACGCTCCTTCCGGGGCAAGCGTTATCATGAATAATTAAAGTAAAGCTCTGCTTATCAAACTAAATGAACAAAGGATGTCTCTGACACAGCAGTCACTTTCTGTAGTTGTTGTTTTAGGAGGCCCTTTTTTCTCAGTTACTGCTGCTTCTAATTTGATCATCTTCAGAGGCCTCCCTATCAATTTGGGTAAATTAGCACGCTTCTCCTCTATACGGGGCTGCGGCCGTAAATCACAAATATGAGTGTGTGTAAAATTATATAGCACAGGCCCAGTGTAATAATAAACACATTTATATTTTATAACTGCTGTTTTCTCCTCATTCGAGCTGTCTCACTGCCTGGGCCCCAGGGGCTCACAAGCACTCCCCACCCGCACTGTGCCAGTGTTGCTTTGTGTGCAGGTTTCCTGCCCCCTCGGCTCAGCCCACTCTCCACCAAATGCCAGCCAGCTCCTCGTTGTGCCGCGGCGCTGGGCAAGAGATCATACCCGCTCAGGGCACTCTGTGCGGCCTCGCAGAGACACAGATGAGCAGGTGACCTTTCAAACCATGTCAAAATGGGCCCTTGACCCAGAGACCTCAAAACTTCAGTGGCCTCCCTGTCTAACTCAGCCAGCTGAAAAGACCTATGTTTGCACAATGTGATTGTGTTTACACAAAGATTTAACGCCTCAATAGAGCAAAAGCTGTTCAGTTAATTTTAATTATTGCTTTATTCTTCCCACACAGTTAAAAAAAAAAAATGGTTAACAGTGAGCCGGTGGTAACTGATCCCATAAGCTTTGTGCCTATGGTCCTTCTAGCTCGAGAAATGACAGTAATGGGAAGGAATTATGAAAGGTTTCCTTAGTTCAAAGGATTCTCTCCAGTTCCTGCCTTTGCTTATTAAACATCCTTTGTGAAGACGATGGACACCAAAGAAGACCAGAGAAAAACTTGGAGACATGAATGTGGGGAGAGGAAGGCACACAGGTGGGTTAAAGAAGCCTTCTGCATGATTAGTAGCAAACGTCGCAAGCAAGAGGCAGATATCAAAGGGAAAGGGGGGCCTTGCCAACTCTAACGATTTATGATGGATATTTCTTTGGCAAGTAAAATAAATAAAAGAGGAAAGTAAATTTGAAAATGCAAGGATATACAAGAACACAGGATCAGAGGAAAAAAAATAAATATCTATAGGCAAACAATCCTCAAAAAGTAGAGCCCGTTCCACCTTGCAGGGATTTGTCTTTCAGCGTTAAACCCTTTTCTCCTTGCAGATCTCTGGAAGACAATGCAAGTGCCCGTTGCTGGGAGGTGCCTGTAGATCCATCCCTGTGGCAGAATGTTAGAAACCAGCTCTGCTCCCCACTGTGTGCTTCTGTGAACACAGACGACAAACTGCTGCACACAGAAGCACAATCTAAACCCGAATTTGGAGTCTTTGCCCATTACAGGATTTATAATTCCTTTACGGAGCAAGTATTTTTCTCCAAAACACGTTTAAGAATACTCATTTATGGGCACCTGAGTGGCTCAGTGGGTTAAAACCTCTGCCTTTTGGCTCAGCTCATGATCTCAGGGTCCCGGGATCAAGGCCCGCATCAGGCTCTCTGCTCGGCGGGGAGCCTGTTACCTCCACTCTCTCTGCCTGCCTCTCTGCCTACTTGTGATCTCTCTCTGTCAAATAAATAAATAAAATCTTTAAAAAAAAAATACACATTTAATATCTTCCAAAAAGTGGGGCAAAAAAGGGATAAAACACGACTATCTTTAACTCCACATTTATCATAAAAATAGAAGCACAATTTGTTCACACCCCCCTAGCAAAGCTCTGATACACCCAAGACAACAATGGGCTACTTGTACACCAAGATTCATCCATTCATAGCTTCTTCCAACTTCCCGAAGGCACCTCCGTTTGGATTTCCCAGTTTAATAAAGGGTCAGGGAGAAGTGTCTGTTTACAACTTCTCTCCATGAATTTTCTACAATGCAGTGCACTGGTACTGAGATATCATTGTGAGAATCAATACCTTGTATATGTTTGCATCTTCGAAACCAGCTTTCTTTCTTAAAATGGAAAAAAAACAACAACAACTAAGACCAAGGATTTTTTAAGTTCAATCAAAATAGACAGGATATAGGAATATATGATACTCCTTTGCATTATATCATTCCATTTTCTCATCTCTTCTGAATTTGCTGTCGAATTTGACAAGTAAGATAATAACTTGTGTTACTTAGCATACGTGTGAAATAAGTAAAAAGGCAAATATTAGACCACTTGTTTTGCTGAACTATAACAATATACCTAAATTCATTTATATCATATTTTAACTCAGGCACCCCTGCAAAAAAAACGGGGGGGGGGTTCTTTCTTCCTTCCTTCCTTCCTTTCTTTCTTTCTTTCTTTCTTTCTTTCTTTCTTTCTCTCTTTCTCTCTTCCTTTCTTTCTTCTTTTTCTTTCTTTCTTTTTTTAAGATTTTTTATTTATTTATTTGACAGAGCAAAACACAGCTAGAGATGGAACACAAGTAGGGGGGAGTGAGAGAGGGAGAAGCAGGCTTCCCGCCGAGCAGGGAGCCCAATGCAGGGCTTGATCCCAGTACTCCAGGATCATGACCTGAGCTGAAAGCAGATGCTTAACGACTGAGCCACTCAGGCGCCCCCCAGAAAAGGGGTTTCTAAAGGAAAAACAGCATAAGGTTGGCTCTACAGCTCAGCAGAGAAACCTGTGAAAGATCATCCTCTGAGCCTCCACTTCCTCATCTATAAAATGGGAGCAATGAGAATATTTACCCCACAGGTGAGTGAAGGAGAAATGACATGCGGTACATGCAAGTACTCAGTAAACAATACGATTAACCCAAGTGATATTAGTGCCTCTTTATTTGGACAAAGCAGTAATATGGAGGCAGCCATTCCCAGGCTGGGTACCCAATTGCCTTCCTGTTCCCAAAGCCAATTTGAGTAGGAATGCCTCAGCCTACCCTTTCTTTAGCCCATCTGCTCTGGGGTGTGGTCTCAATAACCACTGCCTCTTCAGGTCATCAAGCTAAATATTCCTAATTCCCTACTGGGCCTAAAACTAAGGTCTGATAACAACTGTGATCCAAAACATGGCACTTACCATGACCCCAGGAGGCCAGCTCGCTAATCGCAATCCCTCCAAGAGGCAAGGGAGAAGCTAATCTGTGTGAAAGACACAGCTGTCCTGTGCTCCCTCCAGCCACATTCACATGTATGAGGGGAGTAAGCCAGCAGTATTATCTCCAAACAGCAAAGGCAATGCCATACAATTATAATAGCATATTGTCCATTGTATCGGCGATGACACGTTTGACAATGTTATTTTCTATGCATGAGAATGTAGCTGAAAGGGCCAATGCATAATTCACATCTCCTGACAAAATGTAAGCATAAAGTATGTGTCCATTAGATAATGCCATTTAAATCTCTTTACATTCGATAGCACCTTTTTCCCTGAGAACTCAGAATGCTTCACAGTACTTTCCACACGGTGTTGCTGTGAACTGGAATCGTGAACAATAGGAAAGGCATCTGAATGCAATGCAGTTTTCCTAATCAAAGTTCTCTTTTCAGCCTGAAAACACTTATTTCTGCACTAACAGTCAACCTTCTTTTTGATAACCAGCAAGCAACTGCTGTAATCCAGTGAGGTTGCTGTACGTCCGAGGACGGGTAGAATATGATCATTAGTGCCCGGTCGGCTAAGCCCACTTGGCAAAAACTCTCCCTCCCACACACGGGCCTGACAGCTCATGTGATTCAAATCCCTGCCTCAGCAAAATCTCAAACTGTTACAGGTCAGGAGCCTTCCGCAAGGCAGGGGCGGGGAGGATGTCGCTAGTGAAGAGTTCCAATCACAAATGTGAAATCTAGAAAGCTAAGCATCTAGCAGAGGTGGAGAGATTTCCCTCAAAAGGGGGGAGTCCAGCACACGTAAGTCCTGACAAAAATAATAAATTATATAATATTTATACTGAGCCAATGTTTAAAAGATCATAAAAGGGAACCAAGACCTGGTGACTAGTCTTGAGAGAATGAGGAAATATTTTGCACATGGTGCAGAGTAACACAAAGAGAAGAAGCAAAGGACAGCCAGGGTTTCCCAACCTTGCCACCACTGACAATCAGGGTGTGATGATTCTCACGGGGGGGCGGGGGGGAGGTGGGGCGACACACGCTGTCTTATGTCCTAGAGGATATTCGGCAGCATCCCTGACTTCCATTTACCAGATGCCAGGATCAACAGTCCCGTCCAAGATGGACAACCAAAACCGTCTCCAGACATTGCCAAACATCCCGAGAGGCAGAATCAGCCCAAGTTGAGAATCACTGCATCAGACAACTAATGATCTCACATTGGGGAGAATGGCTGGGCTAAAAGGTTTGCTCTCACACATAATGGCCTCTTTAGCCACTGAGAGGAGGCCCCAGGACCCCCCTTAGACAGTCATTCGACTTTCATGTTCCTGTTGGAACCTCATTAGCCTCACAAGTTCTTGAAGGGTCAGGGAAGGCCCGCTGGAGTGGCTCAGCTCCCGGGGTGAGCAGGCAGCCATGTGAGGTTGTGAGCACAGGGTGTCAGCTAAAGAGCGGAGGGTTGACCCCAGCTCCGCTCCTCCAGCACAGTGACGCATCTGCCCCACAGAGGGGGCACCTGCTTCCGATTCACACACAGGCATGATGTGGGTCACCAACAGCCCTGCTGGGCAGACGGCAGCCATAACGTTCCTCTTTTCCAGGTCTGCCAACTGATTTACCTCATGTAAGAGGCAGGAGTATTATGTGGAGATCAGAATTAACAAAGCACATGACTGAAGAGAATGGAAAAGTTAAAGCAGCTAGGTGGAATGCCTCCTTTCCTCAACCCGCAAAGTATGCCTGCATTCCCATGACTGCTTTCATCCAAAAAATAAAGATAGCCCACCCAGAAGAGCAGGAAGAGAGGAGGTTCAGCAGTGGGTGTGGTGCTCACTCATGGTTGGGGCTTTCCATGACTACTTCAGCATTCGAAAACCCCTGTTTCTCAGCTCTTACCAGAGCCAGAGGGCAGATATGTAACCACACCCAATGGATGGGGGAAGAGTGGTGGGTGGAGAAGACAAGCGCTTGGACATCTACGTACTTTTCACTCCGGATCCTGCTTTGGTGGACTAGGGATGATCCATAATACACACACAGGGAAAGTTATTCTGACAATCAACCATCAACAAAGACTAAATGCTCAAACAACTAAAACCACTCCCTCCCAAAGTCAGAATATAAACCTTGATAGAGCAATGTTCTGACATCTGATGGCTCCCGGAATCAAATGGCTAAGTCCTTCTTAGGACTTTATAAATAAGTACTTAGGAAGTACTTCTGAGTGATTAATAACTGGTAGCAGAAATAATATTTTGTCTGCTCTATAGTTATCCTCTGATGATAAGGTTTTCTTTTGCAGTTGGAAAGCTACTACTGGTAAGCTGGTTTAAGGTCTCTGGAACACCACGATATTCTATCATCCTAGCCTAGTTTAAGGTCTCCCACCCATGTTGAGGATACTTTCTGCAGAAATAATCACACAGAGCCTGATCTGGTCTGATAGTGGCTGGGCTTGTTGCTTGGAACAGAACTCTCCCTGCCTTACTTCCCATAGGGACTGGTAGATCTCATTAGTATGGACAGCCAGTATCAGCCATTAGCGTCAAATAAGAGTTGCCTTTGCTAACTATTTCCAAGCACACTCACACAACCTGCTCAGAGTTTTCTCCATAAAATAGCTCCTCTGCAGAGCAATGAAGTACAAGGAGCCTCAATTTGCATACCCCTTCTTGACCATTTAAAGTGAAACCTCACTTCACTTCTGAAGAATCCTCATCCCCACACTTCCAGTGAGAAATGGAAACCCCTACTTAAATAGGAGATACGATAGATAGAAAGTATTTATACTTTTTTTTAAGATCACAAAACTGATTTTAGGTTTATTTTGCCCCACATTTGTTCATTTGCTCTAAGGAAAGAAAATAAGGTGTGCAAAACAAGCATTACTTTTGGGGAAAGTCATGTACTCAAAAAGCATTTGAGACATTTATTGTGCATATCAGAGGAATGCAATCCATAATGAAAAGTCATGGCTCTAGAAGTCTCCTTTTACTCCTTCTTAATGAATAAAACAGTTGGGAAAACCCAATAATTGCTTTTAGGCCATTTTATTTCTTACTTTATATTCTGGATGATATCAAGAAGAATGGCTACAAAAGAATCTGGTCCATTTAAGAGATAGAGTGGCACAGCTTTTAAGATGTTAAAGATGCGGCTTTGTTATTAAGTAAGTAATTTTAATGTTTTTGCAATACTATTAGTGCCTCTATCAAATATAAATGTGTAACAATTTACCAGTTCTTCTTTTAAGAAGACTAAATCCATCATTTAAGTAGTCTTCAAATGTCTTATTTCTTTTAAGTTACATTCAAAAGGTATGCAGAGAAAGGAAAGACTCCAAGATTTGAATGTGTTTTCATAGCTAAAGGATTTAGTTGGGAAAGCAGGATGAGGGGACGCAGGTGCCAGACATTGTGTAGAATTTGCACTTATGCTCCATTAATTGCCAGCGTATCTTCCTTTTCCTTTTTCCTCCCCTCCCCCCTTTAAATCCCTTTGGAAAACAGCAGAGCAGCAGGCCCAGACTGGTACCCAGCAGCAACACCAGGAGCAGAAGTAGCCAATTAGCCTCCAGAATACAAAGAGGGGGGGAAAAATGATGCAGTTACCTAGCAACCAGAAAGAGCAGAAACAGCTGTGTAGCAGGCCCAGGCTGGTACCCAGGCAGAAACAGGATAGCCAATTAGCACACTGTATTTAATGCTGATGTGGTTTCCTAGTAACAGGCTGTACAAGTCTGTCTGTTGCATTTTCTCCCTCTCTTCCTCACATTTTCCTCAATCATGCACAGTATTACTATTTGCCCTAATTACTGTTTCTCCACTGCTTCGAGCGGCCATTATTTTGTCCCCAGAGAAATTGGAAGAACTCAGAAAAAAATCTTCTGTAATGACAGTATTTAGTTTCAAATTTAGATTAGCTGTAAGACTTGAGACACTAAACAACAACAACAACAAAGAATGAAAAAATCAAAAAAGCCAACAAATTGCCTTCTGCCTAAATCTGTAAGTAGCCTATGGTACCTTTTCTATATGTTAATATTTACACGTGGGCAAAGCAAAAAAATATTTAATAATGCATACTGTCATTTGGTCATACGCTACATTTCCGAAGAGGCTGAATTCTCTGTGTACTTGAATTTATTCATATTGATTTTCTGACACTCTCTCCTGAACGCTAGGAACATAAAATGTCTTATTACCTATATCAGAGAAGGGAGATGTATCTTTTGTTGTTATTTTAAAAATACCAATACTAGGTTCAACAAGTTCATGACCAACTGAGAATTCAGTATGAATAATCATTATTTCCTTTCTACAAGAGAACTTGAGTCCAGGTAAAGAGTGTGTGTGGCCCACAAAAGGGGATTCAAACACAGTAAATTTATAATCCCAGTAATGAATTCCAGTGAGGTGACATTAAACCCCATGAACACACAAAATGAAGACAGAAAACTTTTAAAAACCACTACTGCACAGCTATTATCAGGTATTCCTAGTGCATCTTGCTGCTTTTGGACAGTAGACTATGTGTGCACCAGTCAAACTTTTCCATGGGTTCTATTCATCGGGGATAGATTATATAATTCTACATTTTTTTTTTTTTTTAGGGCATCTATTAGGCTCCTAGAACCTCTCTCACTTAACAGTGCCTTCAATTGTGAAACAAGTTATAGTTCTTCTTACAAAATATTCCCTGATACAAAAATAGCAAGGGCTCCAGAGGAAGACATTATACACCATAACACACTTTACTGGGCAATAATCTACCATGAAAGGAGAGGACTTTCTCAACTGAAGGGTTTCTGGCTTCCTTCCCTAAAACAAAAGGATTCAAGGCTTCTAGCAACTCTAGCTAACCTAGTGAAACAGTTGAAATTATCCCATCCCAACAAAGTTGGGATTTAAAAAAAATCTGTACCTTGTTTGCCTGAAAACAGTATGCGCAACAGTTTGACTTTACCGAATCCCATAAATGAAATGTCAATTATAGTAATGAAAAGAGGACGCATTCTGAAAGCAGAAATAACAAGAGAAGCCTAACTCTATGTTTTATGATATCAGATGAGTGGCTTACAATATAAAATGAATTTTAAATTCTAAATGCATTGTATTTTGCAAACAAAATAAAGGGAGTCTAACATGAATGCAGGTAACTTTTGAAGGAAGAAAGGAAAAGATGTAGGGTCAAGAAAAAAAAAAAAAAAGCGAGGGCCACGAAGATTCTGCCAACTAGGCCCAGTTCAGGAACAAAGCTGGACCTATGCTCTCTCAGGAACTAGTAACAGGGTGCCCTGGTCTTCCATCCTTAAAAGCTTCTGTGGTCCAGTTCTGGATCAGTCCCTGACTCTCCTACCTCAATAAGCACAGATGGGGAAGGAGAAGGAAAGATGACAGAAATATGGGACAAAGCATGAGAAGCTTATTCTCACTGCAGACACTCTGAAATAATTTGAGTGAGTTACCTCCATTATATAAGCGGGTCAGAGTCTAACAGGACCCTGGCAACCCAACATGGAGACGCTGCAGGAAGGGGGAATGACTCTGTCACCGTTGGCCAAATAACCAGCACAACAAAAAGTCACTAACTTTTGATTACTTTGAACGCTCATGCTTCTACTAACATTAAGCTTAATAACTGTCATGTCAATACCTGACTTTTAAAAATGGTTGAAAAGAAGTTACTCTTGGGAAAAGTAGAAAATCCAGTAGCAGAAGAGGGAAGGGCAACCTGCCCCACCTTCCCTCCCTACTTGCTTGAAGATTCCTGAAATTCCAAAAAAACAGCTTCCCATAATCAAAGATTTAAAAAAAAAATTAAGAAACTTCATTCTGACATAAGGAAAGGTAATAAAGGAAGGCTTCAAAAGCAGGATGTGACTCAGTGAAGGCAGGAATCAGGTATAAGGTTCTTAGGTGGGGCATGAAGGAACTGAGATTTTGGGAAACAGGTTTGCCCAGGGCCATCCAGTTCAACTCCATCAGGGTGGGGACAAATAGAAATTGTCTGGCTGCAAAGAGCCAGGCTCTCACGATTTAATACCTGAGTCACCGGGCAGCTCTGAGTCCCACTACACATATGCCCACAGTAGGCTGGATTCCCAAAAAGTCTCACCTGCTAATCGGAACTAGCCTCCTTACATGAAATGTCTGTGCTCTCTTGATCCATTTTCAAAGTTTCAACTATAATTTCTACTAAACTCCAAGTGGCTATTTTTCAAAGAAAGACAATCATTTTATAAATATATTTTCATCTCTCCTTATATTTTATCTAAGCGTTTTTAAAAGATTATTCTAGTTTAAAAACTGTTTTGGTTTTTTTTTTTATGACATATGACCTTCTTAAATGCCTTTGTTGTGTGATTCAAATGGAATCTCATTATTGTTTTAACTTCAAGAGACATAAGACATAAGTACTGTCTACCCCCAGCGAATTCTTATAATGTCACTTAGCCTGTACTCTTTACAAAGCTCCCCTTAATCTCCTAGAACCTCCCAATATAATATGTACAGGATAACCATGATCATTACCATCATTAACATTCTTATTATAATAGAAACAGCCTCTGTACATTATCTATTTATTAAAGAGATCAGTTATTTTTTTTAAGTTCACACTCGGCCTTCCCAATGTCACTCAGTCATTTGCACAGACTACGCATGACCTTCTTTTCCTCCTCTATCAAACAGAGCTGGCCTAACCTTTAAATCTTATAATTTATAAAATTCTATTACTTCCACTGCCTTTTCTGAAATGAGTTCCTCTTTTCTCTTCCGTCATTCCTACTTCCCACCCCCAATCCATGCTCTCTTCTCTTTTGAAATCAGGTTCCAAATATAGTGACTCTCTAAAACCATTTTCAGGTTTTCTGTATCAAAAAGTAAGGTCTTGGGGGATGGGGGAAGGAACGGTGTGTAGTGTAATGGGTGTTTGAGAAATATTGTTTATGATGAAACACTTATTAATTTCATGCTTTTTTCTTTTCCTTCCATTCTCATTTTAACATGTTTATTTACTTCATGACTACCAATTATCCATTAAAAAGGACATCTGGAATAGGCATCCCATGAAGCCTACATTTATTACCATATTATAATAGTAAAATAAATGTTCTTGCTGTGTATATGCTGAGTTTACACCATTCCATCCAATATATGTTTACCAAAATTTATCTTCATAAATGTAAGCAGCTAGCATATTGCTAAATTATCATGTGGTGAGGCTCTAAGAATTTCTTGAATCATAAAATTCTCCCGTGATTGTTTTCCCTCATCTCATCCACACCCCTTCTTTTCAAACTCTTTCTCTTAAGCTCTTGAATATGCTAAATCCAAACTATCACACCCTTCTATTAAACTCTCTCCACCTTGTGAACTGAACAGTTAACCCTTATTCTAGTTTCCATCCCATAATAGGGCTTTAATGAGTTTCTGCCTCAACACATGGATAAACTTCATTAGCAGTCATGTGTCTCAGCATATTAAAGGCCCTTTAAAGCCTTAAAATTGCCCTATTTCAGTTGCTATTGTATAAATTCAAAGAATTCTTATCTATGGGGCTGAGGAGGTTGAAAGTGGTCGATGGGCCCCCTACAGTTCCAGACTGAGGTATTTAATTTTATCCTGCTGATACGCCTGACCTTGAATTAGGGCTTCTATTTATATAAATTAGTGTACTATCACATTGGCATCATTTGAAACGATGAAAAGCGTGAATAAGCACCCTGTCCAAAAAGAGAAAAGCAACTCTTCCTGAATCGTCCTCACTGCTTCTGACCTCTGATAAATGCCCCCACTCTCACTTGAGCTCTGTCTCCCTTTGCACTCTTTCTTAGAAGGGCCGTCCCTCTCCCAGGGACTGCTTACTCAACTGGCACAGGGCCTGGCATCTATGCGTACTTATTACGCATTTGGGGAATGACCAAGAGAACAAACAAAGTGAGTAAGATGATGATCTATCAAATAAGGTGCAAGCCCAAGGTACAGGAGGCCTCGGTCAAATTTTCATTCTTCCAAGGGCAGGTCAGAGAACCTGGGCTAAGACATTTTACACTGCTAGTTCTCAGTTTCCCCCACATGTGATAATGCTTGCCCTAATTTCATAGGGATGGAGTATTAGCATTTGTCATTTTAATGAGTGAATTGGGACTATTACAAGAGTCTCTCTTTAATCCTAAGGTAAAAAAATGGTTTAATAGTCATGACTATAATAACAATAACTATAACCGTAACAATAATGGGCCTAGAAACGGAAGACCATTCCTTTGTAATTTCCTTGTTCTGGTTCTTAGTCACTTGATGAGGCAGTATGTTTAAGGACCCTCCCAACTTGATTCTATTTAGAAGACACTCAAAGTGGTTTTCACTGTCAGTTTGTACTTAAACTATGTTTCTCATTTCCTCTTCATAATGAGTTATTAAGAGAACATCTACTTGATTTCTTTTCCCCTTGCTCGTTAGCATAGGAGTTAAGTGCTCAGACTTGAGCAATACTATTTGGTTTGAATCCTGGGCCAGCCACCCAGGAGCTGTGTGACATTGGGCAAATTACTTGACCTCTCTGGGCCTCATTCTTCACAACTGTAAAATAAGAATAGTACCTACATCATTAGATTAAAAAGGTTAATATTTGTGAAAGACTTAGAACAATGCCTAGCACGTAGCAACTGCTTTATCTTTGTTAAATAAATTATATTTCAAACTTTAAAGAACTTTATATGTATAAAATAAACACTTCTGTTTTCCTTTTAAACATGACACTCATCTTTTTATTTATAATATTTTACCTACCTTTTCATTTGAAAAGGTGTTTCCTGTTTCCCTAAATCCGAGTTAAACTTAAAAATGGTTAGCACCTTACGGACCTGCCCCACAGCAACAGCAACTGTTATGTAAATTGCACCCTTGGGTTGTCTTTCCACCTAAAAGCACCCTTTACACCCTTTACGTTTGTTGGTGCAAAGTCCAGAATGTCCTCATCCACACCCATGGATTACACTAAAGCTGCTCCCCCCCAACCATAGCCTTTTTACTCCCTCTGTGACCAAGGACCAACGATCCAACGATTTCATTGCTGGCCTTCATCCCGACGTTAACAACACGACTCACTCTGAAAAGTGTAAGTGTGGACGTGGTTTTTATGAACTTCCATATTAGAAAAGTCGTCTCAATTAACACAAAGTGCCATTTCAATCACAGGCTTTTTTTCCTTCTTGGATGTGATCAGGAAGAAATTTGGAAAACAGTTCTTTCTCTTTTTATGTAGAAACTACTAACATTTCAATAAATTGACTTGACAAACAGGAGCATCGTAAAGTGTTTTTTTTTTTTAACTGAAAGTGAAGATTTCCTTTGTATCAAAATATCAGGATTATTTAGCTGATTCCAAGAAGATGAAGAGACCTGCAATCCTAACGACTGAATTACTAAGCAAGAAAAATATGTGACACAAAGACCAGAAAACAGAGTGGGAGAGAAAGGTCTGCAATGGTTTGGCTGCTAAAGGCCATTTTTACGCACATGCCGGCACTAAGTGCTCTTTGCAATGAATAAACCATATGTCTATTTTTATATGCTTCCTTTCACTAAGATCCTGCGACTTCACAATATTCCCTTTGTCCCACTCCCTGCCTTCTTTCCCCCTCCCTCAGTTCCCCCATCCCCAACTTCACCTCCTTGGGCAAACAGTATTTGTGCCCTAGCTACCAACTTGAACATCTGCCACCTTAAAAAAAAAAAAAAAAAAAAAAAATCACCTCATTGCCTAACATCCTCCAGGGCAAAAAGTTTGAAGGATTCAGCATCCTCAAAAGAACAGCCACAGAAGGAGGGGTGGGGGGGGGGGGAGGCATATCCTTTCCAGCTCAGTAAATTCTATCTATATAAAGATTAAATGAATAACATTTAAAAAAATCTTCAGGGCAAGCAAATCCATGTTACCAAGAATGTATTGTCTTTCTTATGCATAGAGGGAGACCCACACATTTTATTTTATTTCATTTTTGCAACTGTGTCTCTTTTTCAACATATTACCATATAGAAGAGATACAGCGTATATACGACTCTAGAGAAAAGAATGCCAATATTTTCCCTCTTTTTACCCGACATTTTTCTCCTCTTTTTTTTTCCTGTCCCCAAACACTTCCCCAACTGAAAGATAAGAAATATTTCCACTGAATTAAAGTGAGCCCAGTGTTAAAACAGCTCGCCCAGATACAACCAGAGTCCATTTTTTTAAACTCCATTTCAACATCTGGTGGGCACTTCTGCCCCTCCACTCACTTATGTCAGCCACTCCCCCAACCAGAATTCCCATCGCCATACACCTTTGCCCTCAAGCTTTTCCTAGTCCATTGCCTTTATATGTTTGCATTTAATTTGATTCCATCTTTCATGCTTTTTTCATTATTCTTAGTTCATCCACACCACATAAATTATCACCTTTGTTTTCAGTTCCCCATGTGCCCTATTCACACCAATTCCAAATAAATACTTCTGATCCTCATCCATTTAATCCAAATTAATTTATATTCCCTCTCCCCATCCTCCATCCTCTCCTCTAAGTCCCTCCTCTTTCTCTTTCTTACAGCACCTATTTTTCCTTCCATGCTGATCTCTACGTGAGGTTTTATAGGCAAATGCTTCTGGAGGATGCATGGTGACTGCTCTTCTGTATTGTCTTAGGAAAGCCGAGGTCTACACCACTGCCACCTTCAATGAGCCAATGCCTGCACATCCATTTGCACTCTCTACAACTGTTGACCCTGAGCATCACAATCCCCACACAGAGTGAGGAAAAAGCTCCTCGCTTTTCTTGCTTTTTGATGGTATTTAACTTTGGCTAACTGCCTTATTTCTAGCTTACATAGAGCTGTTTTTTCACACATTCGTCATTAATCAATATCAACAACTATCGTAATAACTACAACCAACTCCACTACTATCTTCAACGAGCTCTTACGATCTGCCAAGTATTTTACATATATTGATTCACTTAGTCTTCAAAACAATCTAGGATATAGATAAAATTATCCCTATATTTTACAGATGACTAAGCTGTGACTCAGGGAAGATAAATCACTTAACCAGGTCATAAATCTTAGAAACAGCAGACCCAGAACTCAGACCCAAATCCATGTACAACAAAGCCTCCACTCTTAACCACGTTGCAACTCTCCCTTTCAATAAGGCAAGGTACCTCCTTGAGTCTATTCCCCATGGGGAGGAGTCTTTCCACATCAGTCTACCATAAGGCAAGTGGTTGCAGGTGCTGGGGAACATAATGAGCTCCAACTTGATAATCACTCTGAGTAGACAATGCCCAAAAAACAAAGCACCAAATAAGGCATTCCTCCTGAAAAGGTGTCCTTCTGACACATCTGCTGAGAGAAGGGGAGAGGACAAAGAAGAAAAAAGATGCTCTGGACTCCCCCTTGAAAAAAAGCATCTTGCTTCCCCAGAGCTGTCCAACCTTCCTACTAGACAGGATGTAGCCTGTCTTCGTGTCAGTAACTCAGAAATATGTCCATAATCACGACTTCCACACCCCCAACAAAGCTCAACATTCTTGCTTCATCCTGCTTTCTCTGGTTTCCTGGGGAGACTGGGAAGTGTGTCACCATCAAAGCCTGGGAGCACGGCAATGACTTGTCATGACTTTCCTCACTGACTTGAGAAAGAAAGACATATAAATTTAAAAAATGATCTTCAGGACAGTATCAGAAAGGAAAACAGCCGACCTCAGCAGGAAGCATTAGCCTTGGTGTGTGAGGAATGGAGCACTCAGACTCTTGGGAAACCCTAACCGGGACTCTGCACTTAAGTCACAGGGTTCAAAAGTCATGTTAGGAGACCTTCCCCTGAACCAGGCAAGAGCTAAACAGGAAGTTAGGTGCAGAACTGCAGCACCTGCCTAAGTCCTGCATAGCAGGGAAGCAGTTGTGTTCTCATCCTCCCATGCACGGGACTGACTCTGAGGTTCAAAATGGTGATTTCCTCCAGACAAAGTGCTTCTGTACCGCACAGAGATATTTCATGCTCCCACACCCCAGAGCATTAGAGCTGGAAGGGACCTTCAACCAGTCCATTTGGCGGATCTAGAAAATGAGGCTCAGTGAGGTAAGGGACACTCGCAAGGTCACGGAGCTAGTTAGTGGCAGAGTTAGAATCAGAACCCAGGTTCTTCTGCTTTTCCAGCCAATTAGCTGTGCACATTTCCCTGGTTGGCACAGACCTCAACTCACCACAGAGCACCAGGAAGACAAGCCTCGAGACCAAAAACAACTCCCACCAGCCACTTCTCCTGGCTCAAATCCCACCACCCATCTTCCCTGATCTACACTCGTACTCTGCTGCTCATGCTTTCGGAGTTCTTCCCTAATTCAGCCATACAGCACCAGCAGTATGCAAAACAATGCAGGCAACACAGCCGGGACTCATTTAAAACCCACCGACGACAGTAATTGCTCCTAGGATGCTAACATCACCAAGAAACATCAACCCTAAGCTTGCACCTCATAGCACAGAACAAAGACCACAGTTTCAAGGAAAATGCCAATCTCACTCTTTTCTCTATAAACCCCACTCTTCCAAATTATCCCATTGCTCCAAAGATCAATATGATCCCTGGGAATCACCATAGAAGTCCTGAGGAAAATATACAGTCCCCGTCGGTCCCCACTCTCCCTTACCACACACATAGCAATGTAATCACTTTAGCAACTTCTCAGTAACAAGCTCATTAAAAAGCAATTCTGCCATCTCTCCATAAAGCACGCGCCAGAGAACAATGCAAAAGAGGAGATGCCAATTAATTATAGAATGATCACATCTAATGAACTCTGAAACCCTCCTGCTGTTGGTGACTTTGATGAAAAATCAGGGATGCTGGGAAAAGCGTGAATAGGGACACCCTGACTACCTTGTTTAACTATGAGTTCTTTCAAATGTTCCTCCTCAGATTCCAGGGTGGCTCAAACCTGCAGAGCTACACTCATAAAACAATGAAAAGTGTCAGGGAGGTGACAAGCGCGTGTACGCTGTACGGCCTGTGAGTCACACTGCCAGGGCCCCATTCAGGCCTCCTTGCAACCGTGTGCTTCTACCCCGCAGCTGGCCTTGACCCTGAAAGGATCGCCGACGGCCTGTGCTGGGACATCTGCAGAGCTCAAGGTCACAGGCATCACTCTGCTGGCCCGCCCCGGCCCTCCCGCCTGCCTGCCACCTCCAAGTCAGCGCGCTGCCACTCCTCGGGACACGGGAGCCCTTCCCACCGCGAGGCTAAGGGAGGAAGGAGAAGAAGAAGAAACCACGTGCGGCCAACTTGTACCACTACCTGTGTGAGTCCTCTGGTGGGCCTTTAGGTGGGAGCTTTTTGTATAAACTTTGCGGCACCCGTTAAACTGACAGCGGTGAACCCTCTTCTTGTTTTCGGGGCATGCCTCGGCCCCCACCCCTCCTGGCTCACTGTCGCTCTGTCCACTCTTAACTGTCCCAGCTGCCGCCACGGCCGCCGCTGCCGTTGCCACCCCTCCCACCTTGACTGAGCCGAGTGCAGCCTTCTTGGCCACCAGTTTCAACGTCACCGTGCCATCCACGGCTGAGAGAGTCTGGGAGGTTTTGACCAGATGGCGGCTGAGCTCAGGGGACGATGGGGGCGTTAATGAGGTCACTGCGTTGAGCTGGGCCTGGTTGACGGCTGTGTAGCTGTCGAGAGAAGAGCTGGTTGGCTGGAGGCTGAGGCAGGTCTCAGATAGCAATTTGTCCCGAGAGAGCAGAATGTCCACTGCCGAGCTCTTCTCGCAGATGGTAGCTTCCACAGGGAGCAGCAGCGGGTCCAAGCGCCGGAAGCTTTCCTCGATGCACGGGGGAGGAGACGCATGGAGGAAACAGTCCAAGTCCTCACCGAAGGTCTCCGAGATCCTCCTAGGCTCTGTCTGTAGGTAGCGTTCCAATTCAAGGCAAGTCTGCAGAGGGGAAGGAGGGAGGGAGAGAAACAGCCATCAGAGGCAAAGAACACTATGAGGCCATATGCTGACAGGCAGAGCAGGAAGAGACACAAGGAATGGTTTTGTGGCTGACATCTGAAATTCTCTTGGTGGAAGGTCTGACCTTGTTATGTAGTCCCTGAATTCTTCTGAAGGGTTCGTAAGGGTCACATCATGCAAGTTTAATGAAGGGGAACTAGAGGCCCAGAAGGGCTGTCTCATACCATCAAGATCCCAGAGAACTTTCACTGATAAAGTGGTCTCTTGCTCTACAACCCAAGTCAGCAGGAGAGATGCTCCAAGCATTGCTAGGAGTTCCCACATAAACAAGAAGCAAATAGAATCAAAATTTTCAAATCAAAACCAGACTTCCCATAGTCCAATCTCATTTTCAAACAGACTTGAGTAGGGCGCAAAAATCAATTTTCTGACTTGCTCCAAAGAACAAACCATACCCACCCCAACGATGAGGTGACCTCAGCCACAATTAGCCAACAGCAAGCCCTGCCTTGGCGTCCCTAACCAGCAGGAATGGATACTGTTTGAAAGAATGCCTCTCACAGAACCTCTGATATACAAGACAAGACTCCCACTGTTTATAGCAAGTTACTCAAAATACAATTGCTACCTATTTTGTGGTAAGGAGCATAAGTAAGTCCGATTGCAATGGTTTAGCATTTCTATGTGACAAAAATAAGTTCAAACACAGCTATTTGACTTGTTGGAGGTAGGACCTGATATATTTCAACTTAAAGCATTCACAGAAAAAGCACTGAAAAGTTCAGAGGTGGAACACATCTTCATCCACGGTGGTCCTTGTAACATGGTGGAAACACTCTTACGGCAAAAGTGGATATTTAAGCTTATACTTGAAAAGCTCGCCTCACTTCACAATCCTACTTTTCCAGAACCTTGTATAAAACCATGGTGTTAATGTGCACCATCAGCTCAATTTGCTCTGGCTTCTGGGCCTCAACAAAGAAATGCTGATGGCAAACTGGAAATGAGACTAGTTCCTGATTTACTGACTCCCTAGTAGAACAGCTTTGATTTCAACCAATGTTTGGATTTTAGACTTTTATTCTGTTAAGAATATATTTGAATGGGCGCCTGGGTGGTTCAGTGGGTTAAAGCCTCTGCCTTTAGCTCAGGTCATGATCTCAGGGTCCTGGGATCGAGGCCCGCATTGGGCTCTCTGCTCAGCCGGGAGCCTGCTTCCTCCTCTCCCTCTGCCTGCCTCTCTGCCTACTTGTGATCTCTCTCTCTGTTGAATAAATAAATAAAATCTTTAAAAAATATATATATATATATTTTAATGATATACCTAGTTGTGTTGTATCTGTTAAGGATTTTAGTTGGTCACATTTCAAAAGATTGTTTTTGTTTTCTCTTTCTCAACCCATTTATTCTCCCATAAATTTCTCTATTAGGAAATGCACTAGCAATGGGGTTTACATTTTCCCCGATACAGAACCACAACCATGGAGTTTCAGAGCTGTTTGTCTAGATTTTATGTAGACTGTGCTTCTCTAACATGTTCATATGTCAGCATTTTACTTGTTTTTCTTAGACTTAAAGGATCTAGCTGGCTACCTAGGGTTAGCATTTAACCTCTAGGACAGAATCCACTGATGGTCACTGCCTTTGGTATTCTCTTCATGGCTACCAAAACCCATCTGTACCCTTATGACATTGAAGGCCCAACTACTCTTACCCTGCCTGTCTCACTCCACTCCTGTTCTCTGAATAACTCGAACTGTACCTGCAAAGTTTTCTTTCCTATTTGCCAAAGTATCCAACACCACCTTATATACGCTGACCTTCAGAATTATATTCTCCCACTGGTTATATATTTGCCTTGTTTCTTCTGTTTATTTTTTGTTATTATTTTTTATTGAGGTATAACTGACATATCACATTATATTCATTTCAGGCATACAACATAATGATTCCATATTTGTATACACTGCAAAAAGATCACCACAGTAAGTGTAGTTACCTGGAGATTGGTTTTTAATCAGCCTTACAGTAAAACTGCATTAATGAATAGGAAAACTAGATTTTTAACTATGAATCAACTTTGGGTCTCACTTTTGACTTTTAACAGCATAAACTAATGAATGATTCTAATCTTCATTCAACACTCATGGCACATGTTTTTGTTCAACTACTGTGTCCACAGCAAGGTACAAGATTTTCTGTGTGTTGGAAGGAGAAGACATTAACAGATCCATTTGATGTAGGTGCAGAATAAATAATTACAAGCTAAAACTGACATGAATTTACAAAGCAAACTGATACCAAATAACATACTATAAATAAAGTGTGTTGATAAGTTTTTAGGGAATGAGTGGGCAATGAGGTCTATACTCTATAATAAGAATCAAGGAAAGCTTATTGGAAAAGTCAGTTTTGATTCTATTTTATGTATTGATTAAATAATAGCTGTGGCTGAGTAGCTTCCCACCACTTTATACCCGAAACCAATACTACCAGCTTCTCAGATTTGGAAATTTACCTTATCCTCGGTTGCCCCTTTCTGAATTCCATGTCTCAAAATTTTTTCCTTTCCTTTTTCCATCTCATTACTAGAAATTGTCATTTACTTCTCTCCAATACTGAAACCCTCAAGCTTAGCTCCAGTCAGTTCACTTCTGAATTATGAGATCTTACTCCTAAAACCTCCCTTAAAGTTCCCCTTCCCTTTTAAGACCTCGCCTACCAAGCACAGTGCCTGGCAACCAACAGGTACATAATGCCTATCAAACAAAGACAAAATCAACCTTATACTATTGCTTTGATTATTCTAACTCCTCCATCCACAAAAGTCATCTCCTGATGCCCTATCCTGGATGATGCTGAGGCTAGCAATCTTAGAAATGACCACTAATACACTTCTTCTGGAACACAACTGTAATCCTTCTTTAGCTTTGCCCAACCAGATCTTTGAGACACAGATACGTTTCAGGTAAAAATCAGCTGAATCATGGGTTAAAAGTTGTCCTTGAGGCACTTCCCTGACTCACATGCAAAGACTATTTCACAACCTAGTCACTGTTGTCTTTTGATAGAGTTTTTGTATTTCATGTTTTCTTACATACTTTCTAGCTCAAAGATTTGAAAGCCACTGAGAAATTGTTGTGATCGTTAGGAAGCTCAGCTCTCTTCCTATTCAGAGTTCTGGGAAATTTACATACTTTTATGGAAAGGTTAAAAAAGTAACCTACCCAGTATGCCCTAGTTTAAATCCCAGGAGCACACAGGTCACACTAATGATCTAAAGATAGAGACACATCTACTAAAATGTGGGAAATGCTGGACCACTTAAGAGCAGCTATCACTTGCAACCCGAATACAGGGAATTCTTATTCCATCCAAGAATTACAGAGGCATGAGCACCCATCAGGATGCACTGACTAGCCCCATGAAATCATGTTGGAATGGCTTTTTTCTCGAGAAATCCACTTCTTGTAACATTCTACTTAAAGGAGAAGATTTTGTGAGTCAGAAACTCATCAGAAGTGCCGGAAATTAAAATGCCAAGAATGAAAAAAAATTTTAATGTTAGATTATTTCTAAGCCAAAGAGAAAGTTTATCTCCAATGTTTTTCTTGAATGATTACAAGGACTCCCTTAAGAAATGCCTATGACACTTTATTAAAATTTGAGGTATTTACTCACAGATATTAATACATACATAAGAGAGGTATATATAGAAATAAACGTGTATATATTCTATGAGTATACATACATATATTTCCTAGCTCTGTCTTTAGGGAAAGTTTACAAGGAAGACACCCCAACAGCAGTGAGCACACCTAATATACAGATCTTGGTTTCTAAATATCATTACCCCAAAAGGGGAAACCAGGGCACCTTGGAGAAATATTTGATTCAAAGTGTAGGGCAAAGAAAATAAAAGATGAGTCTAGCATATTTTGTGGTACTTTAAGAAGTGTTCAGAAAGTGGCAGAACTATGTCAAAAACAAACAAACAAACAAACAAACAAACAAACTAAGGAGCCAATTTAAAGGAGCTTTTAAAAGCTCATATTGTCCTGGGGCGCCTGGGTGGCGCAGTTGGTTAAGCGACTGCTTTCGGTTCAGGTCATGATTCTGGATACCCGGGATCGAGCCCCACATCGGGCTTCCCGCTCGGCAGGAAGCCTGCTTCTGCTTCTCTCAGTCCCTCTGCTTGTGTTCCCTCTCTAGCTGTGCTTCTCTCTGTCAAATATATAAATAAAATCTTAAAAGAAAAAAAAAAGCTCATATTGTCCAAACCTGGACAATGTGAGCAACAGAAATGAATGGTGAGGATGGATTTTAATACATGGAATAAAATTAATACCTATAAATCCATAGTGATAGAAATAAATAGCTGAATCAATAAACAGAGACAGTTACCTTCTCTTTACAGTAAAATTATAATTAATAAACACTGAAAGGATGATGGAAATAGAAAATCACCATTAATTAGGCAAACAAAAAAGTAGTAATGACTACAGGCAAGAATCACCAATGGATGCCAAAATTAGTAAGTGAGAGTATAATGAAAAACAAGATATTTGCATAGTCTCAAAGTATCCCCCTCAACAAGGTATTAGTTAACTACAAAAACAAAAACAATAATTTCACAGTGGAGAAGCCCAGCATGCACCACTCTAAATATATGATCAAAGTTAGTAGCACCCATAATAAGGCATACTGGTATCGTGTAACCTGGTAAAAAGACTGAAAAGGATACAAAATTATTCTACACCATTCCTGCCCAAAATACATAACCTCAACGTAATTATGAGAAAACATCAGAACAATCCAAATGGAGGGCTACTGTACAAAATAACTGGCTAGTACTCTTTAAAAATATCAAGATTGGGGCGTCTGGGTGGCTCAGTCAGTTAAGCAGCTGCCTTCGACTCAGGTCATGATCCCAGGATTGGGCTCCCTGCTCAGCGGACAGCCCACTTCTCCCTCTCCCTCTGCCTGCTGCTCTACCTATTTGTACTCTCTATCTCTGTGTCAAATAAATAAAACCTTTAAAAAAAAATCAAGATCATGGGGGCGCCTAGGTGGCACAGTCAGTTAAGCATTCGACTCTTGGTTTCAGCTCAGGTCAGGATCTCAGGATCAGGAGATCAAGCCCTGCATTGGGCTCTGTGCTTAGTGCAGAGTCTGTTTGAGATTCTCTCTCCTTCTCCCTCTGCCCCTCCCACTTGTGTACTCTCTCTCTAAAAGTAAATAAATCTTTAAAAACAAATATCAAGATCATGCAGAACAAAGGAGATTGGACAAGAGATTGAGAAGCAGTCCCAGATCAGAGGAGACTAAGGAGATATGATAACTAAATACAACGGATTTTGAAGAGAAAAAAGACACTGATGAGAAAAATAATTTAATATAAATAAAGTGTACAGATTAGTTAATAGCGCTGTGTCAATATTAATTTGCTGGTTCTGATCATTGTACTATGGTCACATAACTTTAGGGGAAACTGTGCAAAGTATATACAGGAACTCTGTGTGTACAATTTTTGCAGCTTTTCTATAAGTCCAAATAATGTTAAGAGAGAGAGGAAGGAGGAGGAGGAGGAGGAGAGGGGAGAAGAAGAAGAAGGGGAAGAAACAACAACCATTAGCAAACTAGGAGTGTCTCCAGATTGCAGATTTGCATATAAAGTTCAAATATTTGTTTATCTACCAGAACCAGAGATTTACTCTGTCCCAATGACACTCTAGCCAGCAAATTCCAACTCAGAGTCCACAGATGTCAATTTAATTACATAAATTATGCTTTGCCAATATTTCACCTTGGGGATACGAGGCTTCCCTCAACCTGACCTAACAATACAACTTAAGACTTGAGCAACTGAATCAACCCCCTCAAAAATCCATTACAGTCAGCAATGGGAAGAAAATGTGCTGAAGTGCAAAGTGATTTCTTACTATTTATGAGCTACATTTGTGAAGACTCTCCAACATCTCAACTTTGAATGTGGCTCCTTCTCCTAGTTACCTAAGAAGTATCATCTGAAATTGGTTTTGAAATGATCATCCTACAATCTTTTTAAATACTCTCTCCATTTTGTTCATATTACTTGCTGAAGCATGCTTATTATAAGTGATAATCTGGGATGCCTGGGTGGCTCAGTTGGTTAAGTGTCTGCCTTCAGCTCAGGTCATAATCCGAGTCAGGGGATCGAGTCCCACACCGTGCTCCTTGCTCATCAGGGAGCCTGCTTCTCCCTTCACCTGTCACTCTCCCTGCCTGTACTCTCTCTCCCTCTCTGACAAATTTGCTTATTTTATTTACTTATAAAAATTTTTAAAAAGAATTAAAAACTTTGAAAAAATAGAAGTGATCATCTAAGACCTAGTTAGAAAATTTTAAAAAATCTCAAACCTATTACTGTCATGCCTACTACTTCTGTGAGAGGCTCCAGAGGCAGAAATGACAGAGAACAGGATTACCCAAGTCTTATAGCACAAATTTAGATCACCAAAATCTCCCCCAATGTTGGCAAGAGGTAGTTACTCTCATGGGATCAAGGAATACATAAGAAATTTGGCCATGATGTGGGCATGATGATGCCAAGGTTACCAAATGGTTTTCATTAAACCTGTCCTTCTCTCTTCATATATTAGATGAAATTTGCCATTCAGGACTGCAAACATCTCCGGTCTCTTTGCCATTTCCCCCATAACTCTCTCCTAAAGGTTTCCTTTGCCCATTTTTCAGCTTTCTATTTTCCTTGTGTTCATATGCTTCACACAATCTTTCATCTTCCCTCCCAACTAATCACTGTTTCATTCAGAGTTAGACATAAAGTCTATGTGCTTCAGGAAGCTTGATCTAGGATAAAAATAGAGTTAAGAAAATATGCTAACTGCCACGTGTGGAAAGCACACCTCCTCAATCCCGGGCAATTAAACAGTATCTCCAAAATGAATCTATGAGTCCACAGATTGGTGGTATGCCTGGTTTATTAAGATTATAATCTCCTCGTGATTTTAGTTGCATTTTCCTAATAACTAGTGATGTTGAACATCCCTTTATGTACCTGTTCACCTATTCAGGTCCTTTGCTCATTTTTTAAGTGGGTCATTTGTTTCCTTGCTATTGAGTTATAGGAGTTCTGTATGTATTTAGGGTATTAACTCCTTATCAGATACATGGTTTGCAACTACTTTTTCCCAGTTTTCAGCCAGTTTTCTTTTCACTTTGTTGATGATTTCTTTACTTTTTAGTTTGACATAGTTCCACTTGTTTTTGTTACTTTTGCTGTAGGTGACATATCCAAAAAAATCATTCCCAAGACCCACGTCAAGGAGTTTTATTCCTATATTTCCTTCTAGAATGGCCATCACCAAAAGATAAGAGATAACAAATGCTGGCATGGATACAAAGAAAAGGGAACTCTTTTGCACTGTTGGTGGATTGTAAATTGGTGCAGCCACTATAAAAAACAGTACAGAGGAGCCTCAAGAAATTAAAAATAGATCTACCATATGATCCAGCAATTCCATTTCTGGGAATATATCCAAAGGAAATAAAAACACTAAGTCAAAAAGATATCTGCACCCCCATGTTCACAGCAGCATTATTTACAATAACTAAGATATGGAAACAACCTAAGTGTCCACTACTGGAAGAATGGATAAAGCTGTAGAATATATATACAATGGAATATTATTTAGCCATCAAAAAAACAAGGAAATCCTACCATTTGTGACAACATGAGTGGACCTTGAAAGAACTATGCTTAGTGAAATAAGTCAGATGGGAAGAAATATGCTGTATGATCTCACTTATATGTGGAATATAAAAACAAACAAAAACAAAACTCATAGAAAAAGTGACCAAACTTGTTACCAGAAGTGGGGGAGGGAGTGGGAGGAGAGGATATTGGAAAAGGTGGTCAAAAGGTGCAAACTCCCAGTTATAAGACACCTAAGAACTGGGGATATAATGGACAACATGATGACTACAGCTAACACTGCTGTGTGATAATAGAAACATTGTTAAGAGAGAACATCCTAATGATTCTCATCATAAGGACAATTTTTTTCCTTTTTTTTTTCTTTCTTTTTATTTTATCTATATGAGAAGATGGATGTTGGGTGAACCTATTGTGGTAATCATTTCACAATATATATATGTCAAATAATCATGCTGTATGCCCTAAACTTACACAGTGATATACACCGATTATTTTTCAATAAGAAGAAAAAATTTAGTAAACTAAGTTTTAAAAAGTACAATCTTAAATGCAGTGATCATATTCCTTATGCCACATGGGTACTCAAACAATAAAATAATCTTTTAGAACAAAACTTCTATTATCTCAGATGGCAAAGCTATCTCAGTGTTTAAAGAGGTGTAAAGTTGCAAGAGTTAAAACTTTCTAAAAGAAAGAGCTACAAACCCCATCCATAAACACCTCACAACCCCCATCCATAACTACATCCATGTTCAGTTGGGCACACTGTAGTCGAGTCTCCTCAGTGTCATCCCTTTACAAACCAAGTGTTTAGAACACAAAAAGTTCTTGTTTTCACTTCTGTGTCTTTTAATTTGAACATAAGACAAAGCCATTCATCCAATATTTTTGCCATCACTCATTACTGTGTCATTATGATTAATTACTTGGCATCTTTGGATCCATGAATACTCAAGTTGGTGACTCAATAAAGAAAGAAGAAATAGCATTTTTTGAATGACTTTTTTCTGGAATAATACAGAGTCAATGAAATAAAATGCCACCTACTACTACCTATGTTTATAATCAATTATCAGTCATCTAAATAGTCAATTTAGCCAGCTACCTTTAATCCCTATCATTCTACCTATATCATTCACCTAAAGAGTTAAAATGGCAAAGATATAAAGCAAACTGGGGAAAGAATATAAATGCAAACAAAAGAAGAAATACAGTTTTTCACATAACAGAAACTTGCAAGTCATGTTCTTCGGAGATCAGACCTGAACCTCATAGTGATGATGATGACGACAAAGATGACCGTGAAGATGGTGATGATGGTGATGACGACGATGCTTCTAGCAAGGAAGGGGTGAACTCTAGCCCCAGAAAGAATGCTCATCCAGGTAAATGCACATGCAGGTGACTGTACTTGGCTGCCCATGGGAGCCCCTTCCTGACATTTATTATGTGTGGTTTCGTCACGTGCTACTAACCATGGTGCCACTGTCCCCAAAGAGCATGAAGTACAGAAACAGGGAGATGAATCCCTTACTTTTCTCCTGGGATTGGCCCAAAGCTTAATTACTTTCTTGTACTTTGAAATCGTCACACACATCCCAGAATGGAAATACGAAGTGACACAAAACAAGCTTCTGATAGGGAAATCTGAGCTTCCTTTTAAAAATGATCTTCTAAAATACTCAATTTTTTTTCTAACTCCTTATTAAGTATGTGTATACTGCACACTTTTCGGCAAAATCTTTATTCCTCTGACTCCTGAAACCAACTCTGTAGGATTGCAAAGATTGGTATTTATGGGAATTCTGTGTTGGTTTTTTTTTTTTTTTTCCCTTTAAAGATGATATGTTGCAATGGCTCTGACATGTTTCTAGTCTTTTAAAATTAAGTCAGAGTTGAAAATGGGAAAGGAAGCAGACAGCATGGTCAGAGTGTTCTGGTGCCATTTTTCTCAGGAGGGAGAGGAGAAGTAAGAAGCACCAAGATTATGATTAATAAGTTCAGTTAAGCCCATGGGAGAACTTCAGACACCAAGTAGTTGAACGTCATTGCCCATCTTCCTGAGTTTCAACATTTCAAAGTGCGTTTGAGGAGGAGAATATAATACTAGCTCATGGCAGAGACTGTAGAACCAGTGACAAAAGTCAACTGTGTAAGAATCAAAAAATGAGTCCTTTTAAATAATTTTTTTTTCTTGACTTTCATTGCCAAGAAATATTAGAATGCAAGGTTAGGAGAGATAGGTAAGTAATTATATAGGATAAGTGAGAATCTCTTCCTGCATGTTTTAGCTATTAGGCTAAACAACAACAACAAAAACAAAAACCACCCCAAACCCACATCAACAGCACACCCCAGAGGTGCAACACCATTACACATCACAGCCAGCACTGTCCACCTCCACAAAAACAACTGCGGGACTGTAACTCCACATCAAATCGTATTCCTTCTGTCTGCTTCTCACATCAACTGGTTGCTGGAGATGAAACCAAATTAAGTATTTCCCTCTCATCCTTTGTAAATTCTAAGAGACAATACTGTGAAAATTAACTAAATTCTAAACAAACATGAAAGCTGGAAAATTTCTCCCAAAACGTCTAGAGCATCTCTCCTCTCTGAACTATTTATAACATTCAAAGAAAATATTTGGTTGTATATTTTTCCTTGGGGAGGCAGGGGGGAGGAAGGAGAGAAGATGAAAGGCCTGGGAGTGGGTGCTGTCTTTGAAATAAGCGGCCTCAAATACCCCTTTCATCTTCCAAGGGTTCCTTACTCACCGTGCATCAAAGAAATCCCCCAACCAACCCTAATCCAAACTGAATGTTAAGGTGAGTTCTACAGTCACGGAACCTCTGCAGAGTGGGGTCTCAGGTCTCATGCCTCTTGAAGTAAGGCGCTGAGGTCCCCTCCCACACACCTCCAACAACTTGAAAAAGCACTTTCTCCTTCAGAATACCTGTGATCCTCAAAATTAAGTGTCCATCAAGGACAGGATGGCCCGTGCCCTGAGACGGCTTCTTACCTTGGTTCAGGGTTGTTTCCCTAGATGTTACCTGTTACAGCATGCCAATTCCAAGTCTGCCATGCTAGCCTCTAGCCACAGGTGCTGCACCTACCCTCCATCAGCGCTTAAGAAGACTCCCTCACTATTACCGGGCCTCTGGACTGGAAGTACATTCAAACTTGTGAGTGCTCAAGAGACACCACTACTCCTGTACAGAGGGATCACGTGACTAAGCTTCTACTTTGTTTGATACACCCTGGACGAGACCGTATTTGTTATGTTGAGGCTTGAAAATGAGTTTCATGAGATGCCTGTGCTTTGGTCATTACACTTTCATGGACGAAATGAAATTCATGCCGTAAGAGTCAATGAAAAAAATCATCTTACACTGGAGCTAAGCCCTAGATGTGGGCTTCCAATGAGTTTGAGAAAGAAACAAATACAGAAGAGGCACTCCTAGGGGAAAAAGCCATCATCATACATGAGAGTGCCAATCAGTCCTTGCTCAGGAAGGGAGGCATGCTATCCCAACAACTCCTGAGAGCCCAAGGCCTTGGGAGAAGGCCTCCCCTCTGAGAAGTGATGGTTTCCCAAGAATAACAATGGCCCTGACAGTTTTTCAGCTTCACCATTAATTTTCCATAAAGAGCAGTTTTCTCGATGAGCGCTTGTGTCAGGCAGGGCCTGATGCTTCAGAAACCTGTAATTATTCTTGGCTCCCCACCCCCCATAGCCTCTGCACCTGTGTCAGTTCAAGGCACCAGCTGGTCATGTCTTGCCTCCTGCCTCTTAAGGGGGTGGGATGGGGGTGGGGGTAGGGGAGCCTTCATTGAAAACCCAAACTCACATTACTTGCCTCTTCTTCCAAAACACAAAAACAAAACAAAAATTTTAAACTCACCAATCTCATCCCTTCCCCCAACGGGTCTTGCCAAAGGAAACAAATAAACATTAATTGGCTAGAGAGCCTTCATTCAAACCAACATTACTGAAAAACACAGTAACAGGGAAAGGTCTGACAAGGGGTTATTAATCCTGTTTTACAACCCACTCTTACTCAACCCCTGCCCGCTCCTGTTAACTTTGCACACACATGCACACACCCTCCCCAAACTCCCCAGGCCCCTTTGCACTGAGTGGCCAAGATAGGAACATGCCGAACCCATTACATCATCTCCCCTGCCTCTCCCAAATCACTCACACAGGCTGACTCAGGCTACTGGGAAGTTTTTTTTTTAAAGCAAAACTGATTTCATTGACTCCCTTCTGGAACATAGCTATATCCTTCTCAGTTGGATTAATTAAATATACTTTTCCCATAATCCCTCATAAAAATACATAAATGACTACTTCTTTTACCCCAAAGCATAGTTGCACACATGTACAATGTTCAGACACATGTGTGTTGTGCATGTACTCTCACATCTCTCTCTCTCTCTCTCTCACACACACACACACACACACACACATACACACACTCCAAGTGTGAATTTCCCCAAAACAACAGGTTCAAATCCCATGGGGGCCCTTGTGACAGATCCAATTCAGTGGCTGGTGATTATAGAGGACATTTTCAAATCCAAGAGAGTTTTCAGAACTTCCACTGTGGAATGGTAAAGACAATGTGGGAGCACCAGGAGGGGTATTTGCTCTACTTCTCTGATTGTGTAAAATGGCAGCCAAAAATATAATGAAACCAAGCTCTAAACCGCTTTTCATGCCATGGATGGTTCCACATTTACTTAATTTGAGGTACTTAGGATCAACTTCCCAAAATACTTAAGGTGACTGTGTGTGGTACTGGGCCGCTCACTCTGAGTAAGGAAAGAGCACCCAGTGCACATGAAGGGAAAGAAAAGAGGGGGTTAAGAGTATTGGCCCTGGAGCCAGACTGCCTGGGTCCAAAATTAGGAGACACCACTTAGCAGCTTGCATCACTATTGGGCAAGTTACTTAAACTCTCTGTGCCTCAGTTTCCTCATCTGCCACACAGGAGTGTGTCAGAGTCTAATCACTCGATACATGTTGAGTGCTTATAACAGCACCTGAAACCCACAGTATACTGTGGCTGTTACCTAGCTAGTGTTATTTCACTGTACTTCCAAGAAGATAGGAAATATAATCAAATGTAACAATGACATAGAGAGGGAAGATAAAAAATACCAAATAATTATCAAAGTAAAATAAGCACATGGCATATAACAGGGGACTCTGGCTGGGTGACATGTCTCACTGAAGGTTCAGTCTTCTCTTCTCCTGGGCAAATCGGCTGGACTCCTAGGCAACTTACTAGTTTGGAGTTCTATGTTGTTGTGAGGTCACACTGGAAGGGCAGAGATCAAACGTGAGAATGGCTCACTCAGAGCAGGCTCAAAGGAACAGCACATGGCTCTGCTACCCGGTCAGGTGGGGAGAGGAAGGAGGTTCTGGACTCTCAAAGAAGGGGTTCCTTGGCCAGGACACTGTAGAACTAATTCTCTGGTTTCCCAAGGATATCAGCCTCACCAGCATCTAAACATAAACCTCACTGAATGGAGACTCCTTGAACACCTGGAATAGTCCCTGAAAAATGACCTGTCTTAAGCATTTATCAAATGAATGGATGAATGAATGAATGAAAAAAACTCCCAAACAAGCCAGTCAAAAGTCAGCAGTGATCACAATCCTGGGAAGGCAGGAGTACAAGAGTATGATGAAAGCCAAAAATCGTTCCTTCTTAGAATAAAGAACACCAGAAACAATGTGTATGCATTTATTAACAATAATTCTTATAGGATACACCAGTATTTTAGGACTCAGCTACAGGTGATACTTAACTCCTTGGTGTTTTCATTTGAGTAAAGAAATCTTTAAATGTTTACTGTCTGGGATATATCCAGTATTCTCAACTGAGAGGCACATTTAGGTTTATAAAGGGCTACAGGGCAACCCTGGGAGTATGTACCTAGGAAGGAAGTAAAAACCATTTCCTCCCCTAAGAGAGTATGTCCCTCTCTTCTGCTATGTCCTTTTTTCCCATCTGACCTCTAGAAACCACCAGGAAAAGAAGCAATAAAGACACAAGTAGATAAGATGCAATTTTCAATTCTCATTCTTTATTGATGAAAAGAACCTGACCTAGGAATCAGGTTTGATTCCCACTTTCCCCACACTGTCTCTATCCTCCCCACTAACTAAACTACTGAAACTGAACATGGCATTCACTTTCTTCTCTGCAAAATGAGTGAACCATACATTCACAGATCCCTTCCAGCTTAAACTACTTGCTGACAATCCTTCCTTGCCTTGCTTGGCCCATTGGCTCCTATAGGATCTGGCCTTCTTCTCCTCATCTCTGACCCCTCTCTTAATCACACAAACACACCAGGCCCATAGCTTTCTCAGAGCTGCAGTGCCACTGTTTCCAGACCCCAGATGCAGACTCCTCAGGTCACTGCATACTTGCTTCCTTTTAACTCTATTATGTTTGGGCTTTATTAATTGTCACCTATTAAGCAGCTTGCTTTGATCTGCCTAAAGTCACCCAAACACCCCATTTGTTCTCCATCATACTACCTTGTTTTATTTGCTTTTTAGTATTTACACAGCCCTGGAAAGATCCAAATTATTTGTTTGCGTGTTTACTGTCTACCTTTCTCTACTGGGATATAAGTTCCAAGAGAGTAGAGACTCTCATATGTCAATGAATCTAGTATAATACCTGGAGAGAACACCCAAAACATACTGGCTGAATGAACAAATGAACCAACCAAGCCACTAATATATCTTGGAATTCCAAGTCAGACTAGCTGGTCTACCCTAAATATGTCCTAAAATATCTACTTTATTAGGACTAAGACTTCATCATCATTTCTCCTCCTCAGTTCAACTTTTAGCACTGAGAAGGCACTCCTTAATACACATTCCTCAAATGGGAACAAAATGGAGCCTTTTCTCAAGATAAAGAGATCAATCTTGTGTCCTCAAATCTGCCCTTTTCAAACAGATGCCTAAAGGACATTTCTTCCCAGCAGTCCATGTTGCATCATGTGCTTGGAGTGCGTTTTCACTTGATGAACAAAACCTACCCCTTGCCTGGCTTCTACACCAGGTGCTTATTAACTGGTGCCCTGAGGGACTAGATTAAAGGTAAAGGCTCAATCCACTTTATACCATGTATTCCCACTTCTATCACCTAAAAAGGCCTCCCTAAGAAAGGCAACTCTGGCCACTGGTCTCCAAAGCACGGTCACATCAGTTTGGTCCCCAACATTGGCATCCTTACTACCATCAGTCCTTAAATGAAGAATTTCATTCAAATCTAACAGTCATCAAGCACATGAGTTTTCTGTCACCTTAAACAGTGACACACACCCCTTACAAAGGGGAAGTCCCCAGAAATTCCTGTTTGGGCACATTCTGGTGACTTTCCCATAAATTCCTAAACACAGAAGGATTTCATTCCTCTCCATTCCCTTTAAGAATTTTACATAAAAAGATATCTCTACTGAGAGGTGCTATTTATTTCAGGATCATTATTTCACAGATACACTGCCATCAAACACTAAATCTGGAAGCGAGCCAAAATCCAATTAAGAGGGCATGGTGTTTGAACTAGGCAAGAATTAAGGGTGAAAATATTGAATATAACTGTACAGGGTCTGTGTGTGCGTGTGCACACGTGTGTCACTGACAATGAAATGTAGATTCTTTTTCATGTATTTCCGAATGCCTTTCTCTAAACCCATCATTGTTCCCAGAGTCACCGAGCTGTTCCCTTTCTTGTTCATTATGTTAAGCGATAGGAATCTTTCACATGCTGCCTGGACAAAGATGGGGGAAACGAAGAGAAGGTTTTCCATGATGGAAAGAAAAGCAAAATTGTGCATGCCCCATTTCAGAGCCACATTACAATGTTGCAGATTTCAAATTAACAATTCAACCCAACTTGACAGGAAAGAGTCCAGTGCTAGGGCACCGCAGTTTGGATTCCGGTAGCTCGAGGCCCCTTGCTTAAACCTCAGGTGGTTCAGCAGATATCAGATGACATGCACTTTCAGGCACACCAGATCCTCACTGAAGAAGAGACACTAATTTGAATCATCGCTGCCATCCCCTCTCCCCATTGTTCCTGTCTGAACCAATTTCCATATAGTTTCAAAGAAATCATCAGCCCATGCAAAGGGGAAATCCCAAAGGGGCAAGAACTACATTAGCAGCATAAGGGGGAAAATCTAATTTCCAATCCGGTTGCTTTGTTGTTTCAACCTCTAAGGAAGGTTCCTACATATGCACAACATAAATTAAGTTTTAAAACACCACCGTGATTCAAAATTAACAAAAACTCTCATAGGGAAAAGGTGGTTCTTGGTACAAATCTCCTTATACAATCAACTCTACCCAGAGCTTGTGGATGGTCTGTGTCTTTGAGGTCTCAATCATCTCAGCCAACAAAATATTTTGGGACAGCAGATATTCATTGAAACCAGTGGACTTGATGGTAAATGAATTCTCAGTTGAGGCAGTGCCCACATTAAGAATTCTTAAACTACCTTGTTGACAGAACTCACCAAGATGTATTGTAAACACTGAGATGGTCCAAATTAAGGATTCCTTTTTGGCACGACAGGCTACGCCAATACAATTTCCTAGTACTCTTCTTGCCGGAATAAAATTCATGGCAAGACACCAGTGCGACTACATCATTAATTAACCCGAACCACATACCGGAACATTGCTGCTAATAAAACTCCCCTATAAAGAAAACATGTTTTTTCTACTGAGAATCCTGGAATGTGGGCCCCAGCAGAGCCACTGCCTTAATTAAGAAGATATTTTGATGTTGCTTCTCTGTCTGTGATTACCCTGAAATTTGGTCTTATTTGGCTGGATCTTTAACAACTTGAGTTCTTGAATGTGCCTTTTGGAAAAAGAAAATGAAAATGACATCCACACTATCAGGATGTACAAACAACCATGTGAATGAAAGGATCGCTTTCCATAAGGTAGGGGTGCTTTATCTGTGTTCTTAAAAGCACAGTCTGAGCTCTCAATGCATGATCCACTGAATCAGAGATCTACAGAAACCTTCCATTTTCTCTAGAAAATAGGCTGACAGAATCAGGAACAGAGTCATAACTACAGCAGCCAGATGAAACAGGGACTTTTCCAATCCAATCCACATGACATGATTTTTTTTTTTTACAGAGAATTCTTATATAGCTTCTGAAAATGCTTATCAACACTGATCATGTAACCTTGGAGTCCCCCTGTGAGACCACCTGGAGAACAAGGATTAAAATCTCCATCCTATTTATGCGGAGCCTAACCTAGTAAAGAAAACTGGGTTTTCCACAGTTCTGTAGCCATACCATCAATATGCCCAGAACCAGAACCAGAACTTTCTTGGCTACTTTTTGGCTTTTTCTGGTCCAACTCTAAACCTTCTACCAGGACCTCAAAACATTCTAAAAATTCGACAAACCATCATTCCCTAATAACCTTGAAGGAACAGGATTCCTGATAAAGGCTCAAGATCTTCCCAAACTGGAAACACAACACTTTAGCACAAGCTTTTCAAATACATATCTCTGCGTAATTTCTCGCAGAGAGACTGGAAGAAGAGCCTTGATTTTGACACCACCATTTATTAAAACATTCCTGAGGTTTCTCTGACTACTCCAATATCTTTCTTGGATTGTTAAAAGTAAATAGGATTTCAATCATTCCAAGCCATCCATATCAAGTGTCAATGTTGAGAAAGAAAGAAATGAAACTAGTATCATTTTTTTTCTGAGATCTGAATTGAGAGAACTTATCATAATTGCTTACTGAGGACCTAATTTTATTTGTTTATTGGATAATGTCAAATAAATGAAAGCTAGAAGTAATACGTTTTTTAAAGGGGATATTTGAACCTGCTATCCAACATTTAAAAAAAATTCCTAATTGTAACAAATATAAAAATACAAATTTAAGTAAGCCAGATTCAACATTCGTCCCACTGGGTGTCCGGAATAGTGGTTCTTGGCCCATTTTCAACACCAGTATTATCAAACACTCTTCCCTTTTGTTTAAGGGTCAAATAGAAAATGCATTTTTAAAAAGGACATGGAAGGAACAGAAGCAGCAGGAAGAAGAGGGGAAAAAATAGCAGCACTGGAAAATAGATGAACAGCAAGCATCTCATTCCCATGTAAAAATCCTCGATGCCAATAGTTCTTATCAGGTTACACACCTCTGACCAAGGGAATCCATCAAACTTCAGGCAGCAGATCAGCTCAAGGGCAAAACTGACACTTGGCCCTGTTCCCTACGTGAAACCTAACCATTAATTTTAAAGTGGTTTTGTTTATCAACATCTGGTAGTAATAAACTAGAAAAGAAGATGGTTGGTAGATGAAGAACATTATTGTGATGCAGAAATGTGTGCTGGCAGACCATCTTTGTTAAAAAATCAGGTTATCAGGTTAATTAGTATTACCTTGGGATTCTGTACCTAATCAATCTTGGATATCAACTCCTTCAACTTTGGGATTTTTTTTTTTATAGATATAGAAGGTCAAAGGCAGTGCAGTATCATGGAGAGGGTACAGACCAAAATCAGGAGGACTGTTACCAGCTCATCCTCTGTAATTAGCTTTGGTCTTCCTCAAGTCAGCTCCTCTTTGGTTTTTGGCTTCTCATAATCAAATCTTGCTTGCCTAAGGGAAACAAGGCATGAGGGAGATGGGATGTGCTACTCTTATCCCTCTGTCCATAGGAGTGCCAAGTCTTCAAGTATCTCAATTTCAGATTCTGGACTGCAGTTTCTGCCCAGTCTCCTAGATAAGGTCCCATGATACAAGGCCACATGGTTGTCCTTGAGATGCTGAAGTAGACAAGTGTTGTTTCTATAGATGCTTTACTCCAGAAATTAACAATGCCCTTCCTGATAAACCTAGGTTAGGATTCACGCACTCAACTACCTACAGGGACCCAGAGGATCATACCGCTTAGTAAAAGAGTCAAGGAATACGACTGTAGGGACTAGCGGGGACAATGGTGAATGCTTCCCAGTTTTCCATGCAATTCCTTATTTAAGGAGAAACCTAGCTTTCAGTAGTCTTCTGCTCAGCTACTCCTGCCCAGCACCACTCAGCCTAAATCTCTGCTTTTAACAAGAATCCTGTCACAAGAATGGAAATCTGCAGAGGCGGCACCATGAAATGTCACACAAGAGACAGTAAGAACTATGACAAATCTCTAAGAGCCTGGAGGTCTGGCACCAAGTTTTAAACTTCCCTTGGGCTAACACACAGTGTTTGGCATAATCAACTGCTCAATAAAATACCTCTTAAATATTTTTTTTAATCTTAATTAAGAGCAACTATTATCTCTCACTGCATGCTCTTCTCAGGAGTGACTGATCATATTGGTAGACTGTCCAATAGGATAGTGACAAAGGAGAAAGAACTCTCCTAGGATAAGCAGATTCTACCCACACGAACTTTGCTGACCTTTCGGGGCGGGGGGAGGTACTGTATCTTCTATTTATTTTAAATTAATTTAACAGTTATTTACTGAGCTTCCACTTTATACGAAATGCTTTGCTAGATACTTCAAGGAATCCTAGGGTCCAATATCTGCCAACAAGGTGCCCATGGTGTAATAGGGAAAGAGGGATAGAAATGCATACAGATAAAGATAACAAGGTATATGTGTGACTAATAAGGGTAAACAAAATGTTGGCAACATAAGGAAGGAACAGTTCACTCTCCTGGAGAGGTCAGTGAAGGCCATGCAAAGAAATCACATTTGAGCTAGACCTTGCAAAATGAGTGAGCTTTTGTCAAGTGGAGAAAGGGAGTAATGGCATTCTAGAAGGCACATAGGACATGAGCAATAGTGCAGATACATAAAAGTACCTCTGTGTATTTGGAAAAGGATGAGCAGTCTAGGGGTTCTGGATGCATGGGGTACATGTGATAGTGCAGCAAGAAATCCATCTTCAGGGCCTAGAAAATGCCAGATATTTCTGGCTGATAATGCTTTGGCCTCAGGGCCTCCCCTCCCCTTTTGGCTCTGGCCTCACCTTTTATACTAACAAACAGCAGTGGCTGTTTCCCTAAATGTTCAGCAGTAGTTCAGGGAAAGATTGAGAGCTCAAAAGACAGCAACGGGGCCCAGTGGTCGTAATGTTGCCAAGTAATATTTCTGAACCTAAATATTTTAAACAATCACCTGAGGCACTTTCCCTTTCAGATTTATACTCCTAATTTAAAGTACACATATAACACTCCTTAAAATGAGAACAAAAGAAGACAGAATAAATATTACTCTCCCCACAAAAAACTGTAGCTTAAAAAAAAAAAAAGCTACTGAATCAAGCACAGAATTAATTCAGCCCTGAGCATCCTGGTAGCCAAGGCAAAAAGATCCACAAGTTAAGAGATTCTTATCAAATAAAAGAAACATCAGTTCCTCCGAGATCAGCTGATCTGTGCACACCAGTCTTAAAGCAAAAGAAGTGGACAAGAAAACATAGAAGAAAGAATAAGGGAGGAAAGGAGATGATTTAAAAACATATCTCCCCCTCTTTCAGTTCTTTTTTTTTTTTAAAGAGTTAAAATTCCCTCATTAAAAACCATCAAATGTTTTTGTGGTGAGGGGACCAAAGGTTCAGCGCCTGCATATGTTTTTCTCCTTTGTAGTCTCTCTCTCTGTTGATGTTTTTCTGGCTTTCTAAGCAAAGAGGAAACCTCACCCATTCCTGTAGACATGCACTTATGACCACATTCTCCTGGCCAATTACCCTCCGCGGCTCCTTGAGGCACTTCTCAAGAGTGGAGTGTCAGCAACTGGACCCGCTTCTGGGGATACTTCTACTGCTCAGGTTGAACACTGGCGAGTTCAGTGAGGGCTTCAGGGCAGGGCTAACTCCTTAAGGACAAAATGTGCAGGCATATTTGACCTTTGGAAATCCAGTCCTGGTTGGAAGCTTCCAGATTCAAAACAAAAGCTCTAGGGCTGGAAAAAGAGTTGGAGGAAGCGCACTGTGAGTGCTAGGCCCATCCCCCACACATTCCCCAGTGACTGAGAGGCTCTCAAAATCAATAGAGCAGCATTATTAACTTTGCAATATCATAAGAGAAGGCTTCGTTCTCTGCCTGGGTGGAGAGAGAAGACAGGGAGAAACAGACTGGCTGCAGGGGAAAGGATGCTTCATTAAAGCCTGAACTCTGGGAGGCAGCTGCCATGTTAGTTCAACAGATGAACCTGGTGTTGACAGCCTCCCATAGCAAAGCTGCCCTTGATCGAGAAGGTGGAGTGAAAGTACAGCTGGATAGAGCAAGGTCTGCATGGCAAAAAGTTTCTGGGTGGTACAGACTTCCAAAAGGTCATGCCAGGGGGGCTCACTTAAAGACAAAATTGTAAATACATCATTTGGATGTGACTTTCTATCATCTGCAGTCTCAAATTTCAAAGCATCCGATTTTTGCCAGCTTTTCACTCAGTTTTCCTGGGTTACCTACAAGTACCAAAATAAACATGTAAAGTGTTTCCACCAAAAGAAAATACACAGCTATTGTTATACCTGAATAACGATACTGGAAACAAAACCACCAACTCCATCCAACTCTATCCAAGTTTTGGAAACGAAACCACCAACTCTATCCCTGTGTTCCCTCTGATTTGCCAAGGCCTCTCACCCAGCAGGGAGACCACTGCCCACTCCCTGCCTCTAGCACTGAGTCATTGCCAACAAATCTTGTGCACACCCACTGACCAGGGACGGATCCACTTCATCTTTCCCTTCACACAATATATATGCCAGTCTCTCCTTTATCCTGCCACCATTCCTCAAGGGTAACAGTAACAAGCACTGCAAGGCTGCACACTGGCAGACATTAAAGGTAAACTAAATTTTCAGATATAGCTGCATTCCAAAGTCTTTCCTCCAATCATGCAGATCAAGCAAATGTCTTATCTTTGTAAAGTCATTATTGCCTTCAGCTTCTGCAATCTAGGTAGTAGGTTAAGCATCCCCTGTTGCAAATCATACCCACATCAATTCAATCCACTTGCTGTTAAGGCAGTATCACACTTGTCAGAAAGGGTTTTTTCTCTTTAACCACATACCAAGCCCAAATCAGACAAATACAGCTTGATACATTTATTGATACTATTCACATCACTCAACAGGGACGATGGCAACTTACCAATCACTCCTAGGGCAGAACTTAAGGAAAGAAATGCTCATTGTATCTTTATTTTTAAAAACTGGCACCAACTGATGACTATAAGCCACCTCCTGGGTTTACGTATACAGACTTTGTTACAAAGGATGTGCAGTAAGATACCACACAGGCCTCCACTGACACGCGTGGTCAAAATCTCTTGCCTGTTGCCTATTTGCTATGCGACATAGAAAGACTCTTAACTCTCCCTTTCCTTTACTTCCCTCATTTTCTTTTCTGTGTAGGGAATAACGTAAATTATTAGAAAAGAAATTAAGGTTACAAATAAAACCTTTAACCAGTAACACATTTACTAAATGCCAACAGTATCTATAGAATATAGAATGTGATGACTTCTTTACTTAGCAAGATGAAAACTCCAGGCATAAACATAGCAGGGAAGTTATAAACCCAAGAGACTAGTAGTAAATGAAATAAAAGTATCTAAATGTTCTAAGTTTTGTCAACCCCAAATGGCTGTTCCATTTTAGAATCCTTTTGTGCGGTAACTATAAACTTTTCCAGGAAAACATTTTGAGAACATTTGGGGGAAGTATATAAAAGAGCTGTGAGATTAACAGGAAAATTCCTTGACTATTTCTGATGCAACTGGGAAAGTCACTAAAGAAACATTCTCTCTTGGCATACTGTTCTTTTCCTTATATCCCCATCATGATGCATACTTCTGGGTGTATTTATCTTCTGGATCTATGGCTAGACTCTAAACTCCAGTGCTTAGCATATAGACAGCCCTCAGAAAAAAGGAAGAGGAGAAAGAGAGGGAGGAATTGAACATATGAATTAAAGAGAACCAGGAGAGTGATGTCATCAAGATGGCGACAAGAGTTGTTCTTGAGTTCACCCCCTCCCATAAGATGAGCAACTAACACCTTTTAATAAACAAGGCACCACTGAGAAACTCCTAAAGAAAGAGAAACCTCCCCACCCAAAAAGAAAAAAAAATCACAGATGATAAATGAAGCACAGCTACAAAATTAAGCACTCTCTACCTCCTTCTCAATAATCTCAAAGGCTTACTATGTCCCAGTATGATTATCCTAATATCTTCTTCCCTTGTTAATGGATGACATACCCTGATCAGCAGGGTCAGTTGGCTTCAGGGACCAGGAGTGAGTTCTATTCTGAGGTGAAGTAGCCAATTAGAGGTAAGTGGACAGGTGGACAAGTAAAGGACAAAGTAGTCCCCATAGCCAGAAGGTTTTAGAGACATGGCATTCCTCTGTTCTATTCTCTCCACCTATACCACTCTTCAGTTAAGATTGCTGGTCTATAGTCCTCAAATTTCACTTGTAGGTGAGGTTGATAGAATTCAAAACCCACTAGAACCAAACACACCTTGAGTCACTCCCTTTCTCTGACTACTCCCAGTCTCTCTCTGGCAGAGGCTCCTTAAGTCCTGGGCCAAGGATAGGGGACCCTTAATATTTTCCCCTGAGTCAGACAGACCAATGTAAAACCATCCTTGATGCCTGCCTTCTTTCCTGTACTCTGAGCCCTCCCCCTTGCTTTGTGGGGTTCCTCCCTCTCCTCCTCTGGAGGCATGCTGCTCCCTCTTCATCAGACTTCATTCTGGGTAGGGCGAAGTCTTTCCCTTATACTTTGTTTCCCAGGAGAAATATTTCAGAATATCCTGGAAGTAAAGCTTCTAAATTTCCCGTTACTTCCTTTATTCGCTCCTGCTCGGGCAAGAAAGTAATTGGTGCATAGTGGAAGGAAAAACAAGAAAAGCAAAGCAAAGCAAAGAAAAACAAAGAAAAAAGAAAAGGGAGGGGAGTCGAAGAGGGAGGGAAGGTAGGGAAAAAGGAAAAGGAAAGGAAAAGAGAAGAGAAGAAAAAAGGAAGAAAAAGAAAAGGAAAAACAGTGCAGTGTTCACTCATCTCTCTTCGACCTGACCCCTTCCTGGAGGTCTTGACTGTCCCCTGCCATGTGGTTAGCACCCTGGGGATAGACAGGCCTGGGGAATCCTGGTGAACTGCTCTTTGGTGGACCATCCACCTTCCTGGATAGGTCCGCCCCTAGGCTAGCAGGAAGCAGCGATAGGATAAATACAGAGAACCCAGAACGTAATGGCCCTTCCTAACTAGGTCTAAATCCAGTTTTATTAACGATAAACCTGATATTTAACCTCTATCTCTCTGGTTCTTGTATCTATTTTCTCAAATAGGTTAGGGAGGGGAGAAGCGGGCTTCATTTACTGGCTGCACGAGAGAACAGCAATTGTGTTATAATTACAGACAATTCTGAACAGTCCAAATTATTGATCTTCCCAAGAAGCTTGATAATTTTTAAACTAACATAAAAGACTTAAAAAAACAAAACAAAACCACGTAATGAGGAAAACATAGGTGGCCCATTATTCCATCACCTGGATTGTTCTTAAAAAAACGGAAATAAACATATGTGAAAGCAAAAACATTTCAATGGAACAGAAAGGCTGTATAAAGTAAAAATGTCCCTTTCCTCATTCCCCAGCACCCTCTCCTCCTCCCCCAAACTATCAATAAGTACTTATATATAAGTATATCAGCATGTATACTAGACATTTGTATTCTCCTTTTTCTCTTTTACACAGAAGATAATTGGCTTTTCATTTTAAAGGCCAAGAGACCCCAGTTGCAAAGAGGCTGGGGTGGGGGAGGCCTGGATTCCTTCTAGCTTGCCACTCTACCCCCACCTATAGCTCCCTCCACCTTCCCCTTTTCTAGGTGTTCTCCTCCCACACCCACCCCATTCCCTGAAAGCAAGCGCCACAGAAGGAAGCAAGCCACCACTGGATAACTGTATAAGAACATGTCATCACTGGGGGAAGCTGGGTAGAAGGTGAACAGAAGTCTGGATTATTTTTGCAACTCACTGTTGAGTCCATAATTATTTCAAAATAAAAAGTGTTTTTAAAAGGGAAAATAAGTCAGTACTTTGTGGAGAAAGCCACAGCAGAGGAACCCTAAAGCGGGAGGAAGAGGAGGAAACAACATTGACCAAGCTCTCTGATAACATAATGTGCTGAAGACCAAGGTCAGCCCCTGGCCTCTGCTGCCTGCACGGTGTCCCCTGGCCAGGGCGGCAGATCAGCTGGCTCTTGAGGTGTTTCAGGACTGGTTTGATTTTCTTTCTTTCTTTTTAAAGATTTTATGTATTCATTTGACAGAGAGAGAGATCACAAGTAGGCAGAGAGGCAGGCAGAGAGAGGGGAGGAAACAGGCTCCCTGCTGAGCAGAGAGCCTATAGGCCTGGATCCCAGGACCTTGGGATCATGACCTAAGCCCAAAGCAGAGGCTTTAACCCACTGAGCCACCCAGGCGCCCAGGTTTGATTTTCTTTAAAGAAAAAAAACAATGTTTTCCAATAAAGCTATTTGTTGTGGACCTGGAAATGTTACCACTAGATTCGAAGCATTTTTATACTGTCTTTTTTTTTTTTTTTAGTTGAGTGTGTTTCTATCCTCTTAAAAAATCAAAACTAAAACTTAAAAGTACATAAATATTTAATTTTGCAGAGAAAGGTATGGCTCTCCAGATGGGGAGTCGTCCAATTCATGATCTCAAGCATTTTATGGCCACATTTCCCTGCAAATCACACTGATGGCAAAAACCCAGCTGCATACTCAAGTGTTTTGTCACATTCCTGATCCCAGAATCAAACTTCTCACATGGCAGGTTGAGCAGGGATGTCCTGACAAATCCCTAGAGAAGTAGATTGGGAGGCTGACATTCCTGCTCCTCTTCATCTCCACTTTTCCTTGAAGGACTGGAGCTGGAGTGACCTGGGAGCTGTGAGCCTCAGGGACCTCACCCCACTCTATCTCCTGCAAAGGGAGAGCTGTGTCTGCGATCTGAGCCAGCAGACAGAGCAAGGGCGGCCCGTGCCATGCCAGCACACACCTGCTCCCCAGGGCCATCCCGGGTGCAAACTTCTACTTCTAGTGGAGATGAAAAAAAAAAAACAACAGAGCAACTCCACCGCAAAAGAGAGATGGACAAAATTCTGGTGGCCCCTCACAGGCAGAGATCTAGGGATGCCCACTTTTCCACAGTGCTCCCCGTGAGGCAGTATAAGAGTAGACCTTTGACCTGACATTCTGGCCTCTTAAGTCCTCATCAATATGATGCCTATCTTAAGTAGTGTGGACATCTCAACATCCTTACTGGAGTCAGTGTGGTCCTCATCAGAGAGAGCAACCTTCCTTCTTATCTACAGTTACCTCCTACAAGGGTTGCCCTAGGCTGGGATAAGAGTTCATGTTCCAGACAGCACACGTGGTGCTCTGTCACTCCAATCCCTATGTGACATAAGCTGGGTTTCCTTGGAAGTCAAGTTAAGAGGTCATGGTAAGTCTTGGACTTCCTACCCAGGTAAGTCCCCATCTTATCATCTAACAACATGTGACAGTACATTGGTAATGAGTCATTTTAGCCACACAGACTTCTACTTTCAGAAGCAAACTGTCCCCAGAATTCTCACTTCTACACAAACCCCAAACCTCCTTCATCCTTGGGTACTAACACACGCACGCACACACACACACACACAACTGTTTCATGAATGGTTAAATACTTTTTAAAAAATGTATCCAAAAAATAAGCCAAATATGTTATATTTATCCAGAAGTTTTGGTATGCCACAGATTATAAACTAAATTTACTTTTTCAAAGTTTATGTAAAAACTACCGCCCGCGTGCACACGCGCACACACACACACAAATTTCCCCACTTTTAGACAACCAGTAGGAAAAGTTTTTCCAAGTGCTATATGTCACAAGTAATAGCCCTATTTGAGCAAATAAAAAGCTACTACATTTCTGCTCAGAAAACTGAACAGAAATCATAAGGAGAAGAAAGCCAACAAGAAGTGCTAGTCTAAGGCTTGAAACAAAAGCCTTTCCTTTCCACAGAATAGAAAACAATAACATTGCATAGCATGTGATAGCTTACAATTCACTTTCACATCCATATGTCATTTGATTATAACAATCCTATTATTATAATACCCACATTGCAGATGGGAAAATGCAGTTTAGCAATTTGCCTGGTCTATACTTACAAAGTTAGGACAAAATTCCAGGTTTTCTGACTCCAAATCCCTTGAATTTTCTACCACTCCAGTATTTCTCAAACTTAATTTTCATTCCACCTCTATGCATTTTTACCAAATCAATACTCCATCTGTACAATCATTTCCCTATCATTTTCTTTTTAATTGCCTCGCTAAGATGTTATGTATTAAGGTTGCAACAAACCAAAATGATATTATTAACTTATAGCTGGATGTCTATCTGTCAGAAGCTCTGGTTCTGAGACCTGTTCTCTCTTTATGAGAAGAGGAAGAGGAAGAAGAAGAGGAGGAGGAAGGAGGAGGAGGAGGAGGGGAGAAAGTGAGAAAGCAAATAAGCAAAGAGAGAAGATGGAGAAGGAGGAAGAAAAGAAAGATTATGAAGCCTCTGGTGTTAAAGACATACTATCACAAAGCTGAGTCTTTCTCCTTGAGTTAGTCACAAGGATTGAAAAAAAAAAAAATCTGAAAAGGGAAAAATACTGTTTCTCATGGTAATTTGTTGTTATTTAACACTGTGCTCTTGAAGCTTAAGAAATGCAGTCCACCCTTTGACAGGCATTGCCGGAACCATGCTGCACCACACAGTGTGTTAACATGAGAATGTACTTATACTATTGAAAAGGGGCTCACAACTCTTAAAGGTCCAGTCCTGGCCTGGACTGAAATAATGATCTGTGAAGTTTGACAGGTCACCTACAAACTGAGGAGGGGGAAGAGAGATTGTAATGAGATGTCCCATGGTCTTCAAATTCTAATATTTGTAAAATTCTGGTCTCTATGAAGAGGGAATATAAAGAAGAGATCATGGAAGTAAAAGCAGAAGAAAAAGTAGGCAGACACATCTTGGGTAGGTGCTTCTCTTTCATAGGAAAACTGTGCAAGGACATTTTAAGTCCACATGTGTGGTGTGCTTTTTTTTCTTTTCTTTTCTTTTCCTTCCTTGAAATATTTTTTCAGAAATATTTTACTGGTAAGCTAATTCACACAGTAAAATAGTTATTAGTTTAAAGAGTAATTAATATGTATGTTAACAAAATAATGACCCTGGATCTTTACTTAGCACTCAAGTTTTTTTTTAAAAAAAAAAAAAAAAAAAAGGAAAAGGAATTGGGAGATTGGAAAAAGAAAGGAGGAACCCTCAGCATCAAGTGTTTCAAAGAAATGGCTTTTTTAAACAGGAAAAGTACAACCCTAAAATTCACCATCTGGTCAACCTAAGTGATATCCTTAGTAATATAAGGGAGCCAACATAAAATAATAATTTTTTTTTAAATACCTCTAATGTAGAACTGCATCCTGAAAGCATTACAAAATGAAGGCCAAGTGCCTTGCTGGCAGTATTTGTGTGCCAAGGGGAGGAAGAAAGCAAATTACTGATCCTCGGGAAAGTACTTTATTATAAAGCCCTGGAGTTCTTCACACAAAAAGCATCATTTCCTCCGTGACACAAGTCATATAAAATCCACCTCCCCCAAAAATAAGCAGTTAAAGCAATTAATGGGATTCTGTACAACATGCCTCTATGTCACACTGAGAAACCTGTTACATGGTTTTTCTTCCTCAAAGAGGAGTTTTTCCCACCACTGACCAATTTGGTCTCTGGAAATGACAAAAGAAACCCTGACAACAGCAGCCATTTGGTAATGAGGGCTATCTGACCAAAAAATACTTTTTGTTTCGTACTGTCCCATTTTGCTCTCACTTAGACCAAGAAGAGGCTGCAAGCTCAGGAAACTCAGTTTCCAGATTGAAAAATGTTGCAAATACCAATAGGGAATGAACACGCTCTGGAGCAACCGCTCAGCCCAGGCGGGGAGAGGGATAAACCAGATGGTCTTTTCCATCCCAGATTTCAAAGATCTACAACAGAACCTGGATGACTAGGAGAAATTCAGATGCAATTTGGAAGTTGCTCTATAAAATAGAGTCCCAAACAAAGATATTCAACAAGGCGGAGAAATCTAAGACACAATGAAAATGAACTCTGGGCGAGATTAAAGCAATCCATCTTGAGACTGGGGTGCAGAAATAAAGATCGTTCCCCAAAGATAGCATTTTGGAGGGGAAGGTGCCTCGGAGAGCCACCAGTCTAGGGCTTACAAATCCAAATGCATGCTCACGAGGTCCGAGATCAGAAACGAAGTTAGGTAGAAATAATGGAGATAAGGTTAATTGATGAGTACATAATCTGTCTAAAAACACTGAAATTAAAAAGAAAATTGAAATATGTATGCTGCCAAATAAAACACCTCTTCAAGCCAGTTCAGCCTAGGAGCTTCCTGTTTGTGTCCCTGATAAACTCTAGTTCAACCCTAAGCTAAGCTATAGCCAGAAGAAAAGAGATCTCATCATTTGATGATAAGCAAAAAACAGTAGGTATATGTGGCAGAGCAAAAATGGTAGGATTATATTACACACTGAGATGATGTTAAACAGAAAAAAAAAATTAAATGATACTAAAATAAAAATCCTCTGCATGTCTTTGGTTCAGGTATACTAAGTTCACATGAGAACAAATTACCATCTACTTCAACACAACGCTCCCGAGAACTGGGGAAGATGTGTGTAGAGAGAATTTGTTCAAAACAAACAAACAAAATACTTAAGTAATCAGAGTCCGATAGTTAAATCTGTAGCGAAATTGGTCACAATGGCCCTGGATTAGATTTGGCAAATGGAGCTCCTGTCTTCCATTTTCCGGGCAGGAAAAATGGGGCACTTAGAACTCTTATGGCTTGTTTTTAAAAAACATTTTTTTAAGTTACATATTCAAGTTTCCTTCTAGATACTTCTCAAGAGCAAGATAAGAAAACACCTTTCCTCTCCTGGTATTGGTTGATGTATAGCTAAAAAAAAAAATTGGGTAGGGCAACTGGGTGGCTCAGTGGGCTAAGCCTCTGCCTTCGGCTCAGGTCATGATCTCAGGGTCCTGGGATGAGCCCCACATTGGGCTCTCTGCTCAGCAGGGAGCCTGCTTCCTCCTCTCTCTCTGCCTGCCTCTGCCTGCTTGTGATCTCTCTCTCACTGTCAAATAAATCTTAAAAATAAATAAATAAATCTTAAAAAAAATAATTGGGTAAGTTTAGGACTTTTTTCTTTTTTAATGAAACTCCAGGAAAAGATCTCATTGATATGTTAAATGGTGGGAAGGCTTCCCAGGAAATCTATGAAGTGGGAAGAAGATGAGGACATTCTCCTTTGGGATAGCTGAAAGCAGGCTAAAGAAAGAACTGGAAAGGTTCTTTCCAGGAGTCCCCCTCCTGCCAGCCTATGGGACCCTCCTTCCCTGGTTTTTATGTATTGAAGAAAAAACAAATACACACAGTCCTCTGAAAGAGGGAATGCAGTGTCTGTGCACCGGGCTGGAATCTCTGAAATAAATCTTTCCAAAGGTGCTGGACTAAACCTTCAATATAAGGAAATAATCTTTGAGTTTTATAGCAGCATATGCATGATTCTTCCCCCTCCCCCATAAAACTCCCAACACGAACAAGCACATCAAATTACTGCTTTTCAGAGGCCAATTCAAAAATGTCCTACTTTATCACTGAAAGAATATTCCTTGTGTATGTGAGTGCTTCCATTATGTCTTAGTTGAAGGAGGAAAATGAAATAAAAATCCTATCTGAGATATTTATAGATCTCATAAAACCTGATTCACTCTCATAAGCTGCTGTAAGCTCAGTCATCAGGTAAGGCAGAAATGGCAGGTGTAGTCCCCGGCACTGCATTATGTTATATATGCCTAATTCTGGTTTCCACATGCTGGAAAAACTTAAGGGAAGTATATAATAAGTAAGACTGGAGATAAAGAAAGGGGAATGGGTTGGAAATGCACATGAGTGGGTGGCCAGCCAAATTTCAACATGTCACTAGGCCCCCCAGTCTCAGGGGACAATGGCTATGTTAGTCTTTCTCCAGTTCTAAGTACAAGTGACTTCATAAGAGCTTTCCCTGTGGGATGGATAAAGGAATACCATGCCCGATGCCCAGACCTCTCTCTTGCCCTGCTTGCCATCGTTCACCTTCTCTTAGACACTCCAGGATCACTGGTATCGTAGATCAGTGATACCATTTAGAAAAGGAGCTTTATGCCACTTTGCACTCCTACTGAAGAGAGGAAAGATAGTTGAAAATGGAGAAGAAATGAGCATTTATTAAGTGGATGTTAGATGTCAGACATTGGGCCAGAGAGCCAAGATGCCTACCCTTATGGAAGCATTATTAAATCCACTCTACAGGTGATAGAATGAGGTTTAGAGATACTGTCTCAAGGTTTCGGCTCTGCCTTATTCCAAAACCCCCATGTACTTTGACTACCACCAAACACTGTGACCTGAAGGAGACAGAGCATAGTCCAGTCCTTTCACAGATGAGAAAACCAAGCGCCAGAAAGACAGACCAAAGAATTGTTCAAATCCATACAGGTCCATCAGTTGCCAGGCCATGAACTTTAGCTTCTGTCCTGGTGTCTCCTAGTGTCAGTAGAAATGTTAAAAATTCAAAGTGTTGAGCAGACTGCCTGGATTTGGATCCTGGCTCAAGCACTTCCAAGTGGTGTGACTTCAGGCAAGCCATTTAATGCTTCCAACCTCAACGTCTCCATCTGTAAAATGGAAATATGCAGAATCTGTCTCTCAGAAGGTTGGAAGGATTAAATAAATGCTGCATTTGAGAACTTCAAATGAGATCAACTTCGGGGAGTATTTGACATACATTAGATATTATTATAATGCTTATTATGACACTAGGAGGAGACGCCAAGTGGAAAGAGGGAAGAGGAAAGTGCATTCCATGGACACTGGTTTTGCAATCATTTGCTTTGCAGCTGCCAAAAAGACACTTGCTTAATCTTCCTCTGCTTCAATTTTCTCACCTCCAAATGGGAAGTTCTGTATTACCACCTGCTCCTTAGTTACAGAAAGAATGTGCTAATGACAAGAGACCATGAGCAAGACACTCGGAGCCCTTCTGAATGAACGCTTAATACAGATGCTTGCTCCGAGCAAACAGGAAAATCCCCATCATGGAGGAAATGATCTCTTAGTCCATACTAAAAAACAAAACAAAACAAAAACAAAAACAACAACAACAACAAAAAACAAGAACCGGGGCGCCTGCGTGGCTCAGTCGTTGGACGGCTGCCTTCTGCTCAGGTCATGATCCCGGAGGTCCAGGTTTGAGCCCCGCATCGGGCTCCCTGCTCGGCGGGAAGCCTGCTTCTCCCCTTCTCGCTCCCCCTGCTTGTGTTCCCTCTCTGGCTGTGTTTCTCTGTCAGATAAACAAAATATTAAAAAAAAAACAACAACAAAAAAACAAAAAAACCCACCAAGAACCTTGATATAGAGAGGCAAATGCACAGGTAAGGGCTGAATAATCTTAGAAGAGCAACTCAGTTTGCCTTTGAGCAGCACGTCAGGTGGCTCACAGGAGAATCAGCCCCACTTAGGGCCTCCTCACAGCAGACCCCTCCTCCCAGCCCAGGCAGGAACTGGGCTCCAGGAACAAGCTCTATAGCGGCCATCTGTACAAACACGGAAAGCTCAAAAGGTGTGGGTAGGGGTACTCTATTTCTACTCCTTTGTACGCTGACAAATCTGCCGCCTCTCCAAAAATAAGAGCCAGCACTATGAACACTCCATTGAATTCCGGCTAACTGAGCTCCAGAAGGTGAGCCTGCGCACAGGGTCAGGCGCAGTGGCACCCCCTTGCACAGCAACTGCCCCACGGCTAATTGCCGTTTTCACAGCTGGGTTGGGTTTTCCAAAAGGCATCCTTCAACTCTAAGCTCTGAGTTCCTCTCATGATGTTCTTTCTTGCCAACCATACCCCCATCAAAGACAGTTTATAGATAAAAGAATGTAGCTATAGCACATACATTTTTGCAAACATCACAGTGTGAAACAGAGGCATTTCTAAGGCCTCTTTGTGAAGATCACCACATGCCATGGTCATTACCACAAGAGCTAAGCCTTCCACGGACAAGGAGGCAGCCTCCTTACCTGAATGTCCTCGGTGGCAATTCTTCCACAGTTTATTTTTGCTCCACTTACTAGAAACATGGGTCCTTTGAAATCCTCTATAAACAGAGCCACTTCCAAGCAGTGAGGTCAGTAAGAAATATGGACAGCTGCTACCTAATGCTTACCTGGCATCATCCAACAGATGTTCATGCATGCATCCATCCCTTTAAAACCACAGAGCAGGCTGAGGTAAGTGGAAAATCATGGTCGAAGGCCTGCTGAGAATGAATTATTTGAAGCATGGCATGGCTGCAGCTGAATGCCCAACACCACAAAGGTACCAGAAACGGAATCTGACCAGGTTAAGCAAACCTCTAGTGGGTCACAGGAATGTGAGCCAAATGGGACTGCATTTGACACTTTAAGGCAAGGGAAAGCAAAACAAGGATGAAACAACGCTTGGGCCATTGCTATTAACCACTGAGCTGGACGAAGTGCATCTGCCAGCACTGTCCTGCTTTATTTTAAACCTCTGCTACACCTAGACTCCAACTTACACCAGAAAGCAGGTATTTCCATATAAGCAGCATGCACCTGCAAATCTCATATATCTGATACTAACTCTCCATAGCTTAATGGCTCCAAGCCTTGGCTGCATATTAGAATCACCCGGAAGCTTTAAAAAACATTGATGCCTGGATTCTATCCAAAGGGATGCTGATTTGATTGGTCTGGGGTGCAGCCATGCTTGAAAACCATTGCTGCAAACATAGTCAAACTTTAACTCACCATGATACCATAATCCCCACATACCGACTGAATGCCTACTGTGTGCAAGGCTCTATATGAACCTAAAGGGTAACACATTAAAAGTTGATTATCAAAATTATAACCAAGGCATCAACTCTGCTCTACATCAAACAATCTAACTGGAAAAATAAGTCAACAGGAAAAAAAAAAAAAGAAAAAAACAAGAGAAAGAGAGAGAGAGAGAGGGAGCAAAGAAGGAAGGAAGGGAAGAAAAGAAAGAGAGAGAGAGAAAGAGGGAGGGAGAAGGGAAAGAAAGAAGAAGCTCTACTATAAAACAAAACTAAAAAGCATCATGAAAAATTAAAAACTTCTACAGAAGAGTATAGTAATAGCAGCAATTACCATCGGCCAAGGGAAGGGAAAGGAGTTTCCTGGAAGATGTGCAACCACCTGAAAGTTAAAGGATGGGCAGAATTTGGACAAACAGAATCAGAGGGGAAGAGGTAGGAAGAAGGAAAAAGCTGAAGGAAATGACAGAAATAAAGACCGAAGCTGGAAAGTACAGTGATCCAGTCTGGATAGCACCTAACTGCACATAAAAGGGGGAAATGGGACGATAACTCAGGTCAAGCAGAACACCCTAGAACATCCTGGTTCTCTGAAGTTTGGCCTCATTCTATGTGCAACAGGGAGACATCAAGAGCTTGAAAACATGGTGATGGAGGTAGAAAGTCAGTCCAGAGGCGGTGCCAGGGGCTACCTTGGGAAATGGAAGAAGGAACAGGAAGGTGAAGGCCACGGTGAAGTAGTGCAGTGGGATGTGCACCTGATTGGATGCAGGGAAGAGAGGAGCCAAAGATGATTAGAGCTTCAAACATAGATCACAAGAAGAAAGGTCAGTTCAATAAAAGAAACCAGGCAACCAGGAAAAGAGGAAAGACGTTGCTGAGTTCAAGCTTTGGGACATAATCAGCTGAAGTGATCATGGGACAACCCCAAAAGCCTTTATTATCAGTCCCATATTTTTAATCTATCCCCATTTTGGGGGCCTGAAAGTCAGGAAAATATCTGCAGTTAGAGATGCAGGTTATAGCTCTGAGGAAATGAAGAAGTTTCCATTTGGAGAGGAAATTGCAGTTTCTAAGATCATAGAGGTGAACAGATCAGTGAGATGAGTTCCCATGGAGAATTCTCACTATCGTAAGTCCCCAAGATTGGGTAGAGAAGGGTAAAAAATCACCAGGCAAAGGGGTGAAGAGCACCCTGTTTCCCTTCCTTAGGAGGTACACCGTGGATGTAGGCCCACTTCACCCACCAGTCCCAGAAGGACATTTTGAAAAGTACACAGAAGCTGACTTTCTTCCCAACTGCTTATCTCAACATTTAGTATTTTTTTTGGTTTAAATTTGTAAAACATTACAACCTCACTGCCCATACCACCTGTTCTAATAATTTTTTAAAACTTCAACAAAAAAGGGGCGCCTGGGTGGCTCAGTTGGTTAAGCGACTGCCTTCGGCTCAGGTCATGATCCCGGAGACCCGGGATCGAGTCCCACATCGGGCTCCCTGCTCGGCAGGAGGCCTGCTTCTCCCTCTCTCACTCCCCCTGCTTGTGTTCCCTCTCTGGCTGTGTTTCTCTCTGTCAAATAAATAAAATCTTTAAAAAAAAAAAAACTTCAAAAAAAAATCTTCTTGAATTGGCATACAATTGCTGTTACAGTTCTGTGTGGTCCCTTTGTTGGCAAGTTGTCAAAGAAAAAACCATTTCACATTGGATGCTCTCTGCATAAAAACCCAGTTGTACTGTCCATCCCAACCCCCTACCATATACATCGTGCCCCCTCTCTACTCCCACTCTACATGTTATCACTGATGTGACAGATCTTTTAAAATAAAACTAGAATTGTAATTGGGGAATTGGGGTTTTTTCCCCCCAGGGCAGTGTACATTTTCCAGGTTACCACGTATCATTATAAAAGTGGAAAAGGGATTCAATCATACTCATAAGCCTTCACCAAGACATCCAATAGCTTGGTTTAAGTCCCAGACAACTTCAAGATTCTATATACCAGTAGTTCTAAGTAAAAAAGGGGATTTTCTTTTTCCCTTTAAGAGGAGAGAGGGAAAGAGAGAGGAGGTAAGAATGAGAAGTGACTCAAAGTATACTTAGACGGTATAACCAAAGCAAGCAAATGGATGTGGACAGCCAAAAAGCAGCCAGAGTCCTGAGTGTTAACAACAGCTATATGACCTTGAAGGCTTCAATGTCTCATCTGCTTTAACAACCACTTGGTCCAAAACTAGCATTTTAGAACTAAGAAACCAAGACCCTTTTCAGGATTTGAAATTCCAAGTTCTTTGTACCTTGGTTTAGTACAAGGCCTGGGGCCTGACTTTCAATATGGCCCTCAGGTAATGTCAATAAACCCATATTCAGAAATAGATATCGCATGTGGCTCTACATTCATTATTTTAATTGCCTCTAATCATTTCCGAATGACACGGATGCTATTTCCTGGCCATTACGGACATGTGTATTCACACTGTATATTCATTTGCCCTAAAAGGGCCACCAGCTCCAACATGCCATTAACTAAAAGAGCAATAGGACTTAGTAAATCTCAAGCATGTTTAATAAACACAGTTGTGGCAAAGTGGGAAAATACAGAGAGGCACAGGTCAGTGTTCAAAAACTCATAGGACTTAAAATTTCTTTTTTTGGCAATTATGTTCGGATTCTGTATCACTTAATTTTGAACATGCTTACTCTCCCCTCCTGGAGTCAAGCTTACAGGGCAGAATCTATACCTGCATCACCCAAAGAGTATTTTTGCACATAACCACAATTAATGAATGAAGGATTTACAGTGAAATATGTTCCACATTTTAATATAAACAAAGGAAATCCCTCAAGGTGTGACCACCTGCACCCAGCAGCTCAATCAGGAATGGTATCACTATGAAATCAGAAGTCACCCACACCTCAAGCAGGCTGACCCTAGGCCCATATTCTTAGGTTGCTGCTGACTCCGGGCTGTAGTATCCATCGAGCCACGTGTGCTGGATAGGGCTACTAGACGCTGCTCTAATGGAGGGAGAAATGGACACGACAACAGGACACTTAGCAAACTCTCTGTCACACCAGAATGCCAAGTGAGGAAAACCAAAAGGACTCAAGGCGGTAGAACTAATTCTCCAAATCAGCAGCTGCAGATAAAGGCAACCAAGATCATGACCATTTTTAGGAAAAAGCATGTGCTGGTAATGGCAAGACGTCATTTATTCTGGGAACTCTTAAACTAAATTGAAAAAGGATGGTTTCTCAGGTGGATGTTCTAGGGTGAGCACACAACGGAACGGGGTGGTCCACAGTGTCTTGGGCGGGCTTGCCCAGGTAACATGTGATATTAATGATGAGACATTGTCAACTGTTCCAGCGACTTTAAACCATTAGTAGTGGTAGAGCTTCCTGATCCCAAGACTTGTGAAGATCCAGCAGTCTGGGTTAAAACGTTTCTACTTGTTTATGCTAAGTAAGCATTCAGATGACTCAGGAAAACAAAGGGATTTGTTCCTAGAGAGACTAATTCTCCACCCCTCACTCTCTGGGCACCACTCAGGTTAAACTGGGGAGCTGTCCTAAACTTTCAGCAAATCCCAATTCCAACATTCATGCTCACTGATACACTGAGTGAACCAGAATCACAGAGGCGTTCTCTGCATTAGCCAGTCACAGGGTCCAGCACAGGTGAAGAAAAGAAAAGAAAAGAAAACAAAACCCCTGCACACTACTTACTACAAACCGCAGAGATAGGGGGCGTCAGCTATTCGAACAACGTGAGCCAGTGGGGGCTGGCCAGAGCAAACTGTTCTCTGCTTTGAGCAATGGGCATGGAGTGATTCAAGAAGACTGCAATGCCTTCTTCTACTCAAAAAGTTAAAATCAAGAATCCTCTGAAGGGGAACAATCCGAAGATTTATACGAGCGGCTACTAAAAGCCCCATTAGGACCCTCTCTAAACTCTTCCCATTTAAGCAGAGAGGCAAATAGCACACCCCCCCCCCCCCCGGCATTTATATTTAGAATGGGCTGGAAGAGAGGAAGAGCCCACATCTGAACACTGAAGGTCTCTGACATACCCATAACATAAATCATTTCAGGGTGAAGCTGTCACCGTGCATCTTCTGCTCTGCCCTTTAAATGGATTGGACCCCAACATCACATTCTCCTCAGGGTGGGGAGTGGGGGGTGGGAGTTTCATGGAGAACAAAGAAATCACCACTTCCTTTCCCCCCACGAAAGACAGATGTAGTAAAAATATCTGCAGTGTAACATTCACTCACTTTAAAATACCAAACTGCAAACAGGTAGACCAAATGATAATGTTTGGGAGCCCCTAAATCTACACAAAGATGTATCTACTAAAAAGATCACGGGAATAAGTCTACTAAAGAAAGGCTAAGTGTGTGATTGATTGCACTCACATGTGCTCTCATTTGTAAAGATACATTTATTTAGTGATTGCATCCTTAGATAGAAAAACAGAATAATGGGACAGTTTTCTTTTTTTTTTTCATCTACCAAGTCACTGTTTCAAATGGAAAAAAAAAAAAAAAGATTTATGGTAACTGAAGAGCACACAAATAACATACAGAAAGAAAAAAAAAGCCAGCTATTTTATCCTTTCAGTGTGGTTAGCAAGGCTCCTTTGTGTCTACAAATTTCTCTGGGTGGTGCTGTTGCCAAGAAATTCTAATTCATGACAAGGTTTTCTGCAAATTGGGGACAGAGGCAAACCTGCAGACGCAGGGAACCTACAGTTTGCTTTGTCTTTCTGGCTGAGACCGCACCTGGCTGCTCAGGCCTGTAGAAGGCAGTGCAAAGGCAAGATCACCATAAAGGGGAAGAAGTGATGTAGCTCACAGAACAAATCCCATCCCTTGTATCATGAGGCTGTTCTTGGAAGGCAACCATTTTTGTAGGTTGTCCCCTAGAGATGCCTCCTATCAAAGGCCCTTGTAAAAAGCGTTCCACAGTGCCTGAAACCAAGATGAAATTGCAGTGTTATGGGGACACTTTAGTTCGAACAGTAGCCAAGTATGCCATTAGTTTAAAACAATGGGGGGATGGGGGAGGAGGGAGGAATGTTCTATGATTTATTTATTTGTTTCCAGTAGCAGTGGAAAATTTTCTCTGAGCAAAAGGGAGGCCTGAAACTGACCCCATCTGTCAATTATGAATCAGCATTAACAACAAGCATAATTCCATAAGAGTTTTCAAGTAAACATACCATACTCCTCAATGGCAAGGAGCAAAGCCAAGTGCAAATGAGACTCAGAACTTCATTACTTGACCCACACTCATGAAAGAGCAGACTAGGTATACAAAATCTAACCAAATTCTAAAAGTCTTTGTAGCTTCTTGGAAAAAAATAACCAAGAGTATCATACCAAATCCTTTTTATTTTCCAAGTCAGCAGTGGGTCCAGAAAAATCTCGATTTCTACAGGCAACAAAACTCATGAATGTGTTTCCCTTTATCCACCCTATAAGCTACTCCGGCTTCTGTCCTACCTTTGACTTTTTTCTACATTTGCTCAGACGGCTCTTGGAAAATTTCCCGCAAGTTTCCGAAGAACTGAAGGCTGGTAGCCTTAAGAATTGTGCGTCAGCTGAATTCCATAAAATAATAGACCACATAAGCACAGCGTAATTTACAGTTATATGACAGGCAGAGATGATGTTACTTGGGCCAAGTGCTTAAGTATGCAGTCAGAGCCCAGGAATGGAGAGCTGTTAATGTAGGATGTCCAACTGGATTTTAAAATTACACCAGCAATGATTTTCAGAGTTGGAGGTGTATGTTGCTAAAGACGTGACCGTCTGAAAGCCCAATGTCAAAATGATGACCCCCCCCCATGACAAGAGGACCATCCCAAGCTCACTGTTAAGCAGGACAATTATCGCAGGCCACAGTTTAAAATAAAATCCACAAAGAGTCCATCCTTAATTTTCAAATGCACAGATGTTCTTGGGTTTATCATCCAAGCCACTCTTTCTCTACAAACCAAATCAGATTATTGGAATCTCTGTATTTTGCTCATCTCCTCAAGGCCAGGTACACTGTTCACTTTCAGAGAACATCTAATAATTGCTCCTCATCTGACCTCTAAAATCTGATTACCCCAGAGCATCAGGAAACTTCCTCCTGCCTGAGTGTTCTTTGTAGCAATCTTCTTAAGCCATTTTGAGCAAAGGAGTCTCAAAATTTCACCATGTGATGGTTGATTTGGGCCGGACAGTTGCATATAACCATCCCCCCTCCTTATACTCAGAAGCAGCAAGGGGGGTAGGTGGGGTGGGGGAGGGCCAGGAGAGGGAGGAAGGAAGAGATGGAGGTTGGAGTTTTGTCATCAGCATGAACTTAGAGTCAGTCACCTTTCAAGAGAGCAGCTGTGACTACAGGGACCAAAGCAGAAAGCTCCTTGGAGTGATATCTTCTTTAGGAGTGCTTCCCCACAAGTTATATTTCAGTGTAGGACTACGAGCATGCCTCTCAAATAGCTTGCTAAAGGGTTTTAAGGTAAGAGTAGCTGCCAGTTGGGGAGGGGTAAGGCAAGAAATAAGGAGGGAGGTGCTTTTGGTGGGGGAGGGTGAGATTCCTTGGCCTGCAGATAGAAACTAAGCTAGAGGTTCCTTGATGGAGGCAAGTAGAGAAGGGTAGGGAGACGAGGGGGAAGGAAAAGCACACAAGTCTTCGGAGGAAACAATAGATCTAACACATTTCCTAATTATCAAACCAGTGATGTTTCTTTACAGATCCAGACTCTGTCCTGGATGGTCTAACCAGATCTAGCAAAGCAAGTTTCCTTTGGAGAGGCCTTCCCCAAAAGGAGGCTTTACTACTGTGAAAACTTGAACCAAAACAAAGTTGTGTGATTCATCAGGAGGGAACGCCGTAACAAATAAAGCCAACTTTCTTCCCTCCAACACTGCTTAACAGTTAGTCACAAACAAGGGCTGTCTTGGGCAGGCTGACTAAATCAACAGATTCCCTACCCTAACCTGTCTAGACAGTTGTTAATACACAACCAGTTTGACACCAGTGGGCTGACAACGTGAAATGAAAGCTATTTCAGAAAACGAAATTCTGGCAACATTTTGGCTTCCTTAGCATGTGAAATAAAAGGAGGAAAAGATCTGGCGAGACCCTTCATGAGACAGTCTCATTAGGAGTGAGGGAAAAGATGCACTGAGGAAATGCCTTGCGCTTAGAATGCATGAACTATGTGTGCACTCAGAGACAAAGTCGAGGGTCTCTGCCAGCATCCTTGGGCAGCAATGGATGATGGCCACACAGGCAGCAGAGGCCAGCACCTGGAGGAAAACTCATCGCCTCTAATCAGGGCAGAAGAGCAACTAGTAACAAAGGTACAGTCAGAGGATCAGCCTTGCCACCCTGCTCCCTACACACAAAGCCAAACCTCACTCGCTAAAGCAGCAACTGTTAAATCCCAGCATCATGCTGGCAAAATCCTGCTTTGGATCCTGGCAGAAGAAATTCAGCCGTTCATTAGCCTTAACAAGCGGCTGTCACTGGGCGAAGTTACATGAGCAGCCACACACCAAGCCTCTAGCAGTCCTCCCCAAGGGCAGGCTGGTTTCTTCGAGACGGACTGTGCGAGTTCACACTTCCGATGTGCAAATCCAGGCTGTCTTCTTGGACGTCCCATGGTGCACACTGGAGTATTTTTAAAGAATACCCATACCCTCCCACCCCCCGCCCACCATCTTTCCTGCAGAATGTCCCTTCAGCAGTTCCTAATCCTTGCTGAGAAAACCACTGTTTCCGCAGCAGATCTAGCACTTTCCACTGACCAGCATTTTCTTTATTCCACTTCACAAAGCCCAGTGAACTTGTCACCAGACCCACTTTGCCCTCAGTGGGACGCCTAGTCAACTTGGCATCAGTGCCCTTCAGCATCATAGGAGTTTCTTAACTAGTCCTCCAAGATAAAGTCAGAGAGAGGCACGGAAGCACACACCACCCTTTGTCAGAGACTGTGCCTCTTAAGGGGAGGGACCCCCAAACAAGAAAGGGAAAGCATTGCACTGGAGAAATCTACAATGCATGGTCAGCATCCGAGAGAGACATCTTCCCATCCTCCTCCTAGATATCCTTGAGTATCTTTGTCACTGGGCTCCTCTCCCTTCTGCCCACCTTCTCATCTCAAAATCAAGTTTCTTTTATTGACACTGGCTAATTACTGGGAAAACCCTCCGCTATGCCCCTACCCCCTGACCCCCATCTGACCGTCGTCAGCACCATTTGAAAGAACTTAACCTGATTTAAGGTACCAAGTAGGTAGAGCTCCAGCATGAAGGACGCAGTATCCTGTCATCAATGGCTCATAAAGCCCCAAACCACCTTCCCACCCGGTTCCTCCGAACCCCAGAAGTTACCCGGGTCTGTGCTAGGGAAAGTGAGCCCGACAACGTGTGCGCAAGGATGTGTGTTGGTGACTGAAACGCAGGCAGCTCTCAGACCGGGCTGCTCAGCTCAGTACACTAAGGGGTTAGAGGGTGGGTGGAGAGGTAAACGCAGATGACTGTTTCTCAAAACATTTTAGACAACAAACAGCCAAAAGGGGGGGGGGAATAAAACAAACAAACAAAAAAATTCAACCCCAAGCCCACACCAACGCAGCCCCTGCGTCTCCACCGCCACCACACGATTTACACAAGTAATTTAAATCATTCACCTGCTGCCAGGTCTCCTCCAGGGATGGCAAAGCTGAGAAGTAGCCGGTGTCGTGGACAAGTTGTAGCTCCTGGAATATACTATAACTAGCCAACACGTCCATGCTGCTGCTGCCGGGCAAAGCGGGAGGAGAAACCCTCCCCCGAACACAGTTGGGTCTGTTTGTTTGTCAGTCTGTCTGGCTCACCCCCCAAGAAGGCAGACATCCAGTGGCCCTTTTGTTTTGTTTTGTTTCAGTCAACTAAAAAGGAAAAAAAAATCAATGCAGGAGAGAGGAAGAGAGGAGGTGAGAGAGGAGAGAGTGAGTGGGGTGGATGGAGAGAGGCATCCAGCATGTACAAGTGCAGACGGCTGCCAGGAAAAGGGGACTTCTCCACGGGAGTAACAATTCCCTTCCAGGGCTCTAATCACTCCAGCTCATGGATCAGGAAGGGGGATGCAAACTCACTGACACGAAGCTGCCATCTATTTCTGCAGCGCTGTTCGCTCCTAATGCAATCTTTGCTCTTTATTTTGGGAGGTTGCATTTTTTTTTTTCTCGCGATCGCTTCTCTTCCCCCCCTTCCCTTCCCTCCCCACCCCCCACCCCATCCGTGCTAGTTTGTAGTCTCCCCCCCTCCTTTTCTCCTCCTCCTGCTCTTCCCCCTCCCCAAACTCCCCCCCCCTCCGCCGGGCTCTCCGCGCAGCCGTGGGATCTCGGAGGAGGGCGTCCATTAGGCCGCGTGTGACCATGTAAGGTAAACAGGGGGCTCATGAAGTCACTGAGGACCAATGGGGAGCGCGGAGCGGGGTCCGAGGCGGGGCTTGACTCTGGCGGCGAGCGCGGATTGGCAGACTGCGGATCTCCCTGCCGCCTTACAAGGCGGTGCGAGGCGAGCTATTTTTAGAGGGCTATATAAGGGGGCTGAGGCGGCCGCCCGGCGGCCGGGGAGCGCGAGCGCGAGGGACGGGGAGGGCCGAGGCGACACTCGCGCCGGCTCCCGGGACGCCGAGGCGACCGGGCTTGGGCCACGCGCCGGCCTCCGACCCTCGCTCCGGTGCCTGGCGGAGCCCCGGGCGACCGGAGCCTGAGCCTGCGCCCCTCCGAGAGGCGCGGTCGCGTGTCGCCGTCCTGGCGGTGACGCGGCCGGTCGGGAGGTCAAAGTCCAGAATGCGGGGTTAGGATGCCTCCTGGAGGAGGAGCGGGGCGGGAGCCCGGCGGAGCCGCCGTCGGGGGTGGGGGAGGAGGCACTGACACTTCCCATTCTGCCTCCCACCGGGGTCCGGGGGCGGAGAGCCCGAGTGGAGGAAGAGGCAGGCAAAAGAGGGCCTCACTTAGTATAAAATAAAATAAACCGAGAGAAAAAGCAAAAGGCACCAGAACCCCTTCACAAATTGTCCGCAACCCGCCAGGGAGCTGGAAGAAGCGCCCTAGGAGGAAGTGGCACACAATAGAACCGAACAAAGGGGAGCAGCACCGAGAGGGAGACGCGCCCGCCCCCGCGCGCGGCGCGCACGCCCCGCCCCGCCCCCGCTTCGGGGGGGGGGCGCCGACAGCGCCCGCCCTGCGCTGGGACCCCGATCCGGTGGCCGCGCCGGGAGGCAGTCCCCCAGTTAGAGTTGATCGAAGAGGGGTATTTCGCTGGAGTGTGAGTCAGAGAGAATGGAAGGCGCCCGGGTAGACGCGGAGCGCTGGCAGGAGCCGGCAGCTTATGGGGTGGAGGGGGGTGCTCAAACCTGAGGCTCCCCGATGTGGCTTCGGGAGAAGTGTCGGCCGAGCTGCGGTGGTGAGAGGCGGAGCCGGATGGGACGCTCGAGCTGGCGTATAGAAATATATAGATGGAGCTACTCTTATCTCTTAGATGAAAACCTTGCACAACACACTTTTTTTTAAGGGTCGACCAATTGTTTGCTTGACCTTATGTGGTTAGTGTCTTTCAAGTTTCCCTAAAATGCTCTGTTCGCTGAGCTTACGTTTTTGGAATGACTGCAGAATTTGGTACTTAATCAGATGAGAAACTTACTTTTACCCCTAAGGAAAGAAATACATCCATCTTAATTGCCCTTCTCAGCTTTCCCTCCTGAGTATGTGGGACTCCATATAATAATATGAAATTCTGATCTATAAAACGAGCACAAGTCGAAATTCAGTACTTGCCAGGGAAAATTAAACAGGAATTACTGGGTTTGAGGAAAGTCTAGTTTATTTACTTTGTGATGTCTGGAATTCTGTTAGATATACAGTATCTATTGTAGGAATATAATTGGCATATTTGCTGGAATTTATGTGCATGGCATATGCAAAGATGTTAGTGCATTTAATATTATGTATATGCATTTGTGCTAGGGATAAATGGTATAAAAAAGGTTAAACGTCATACATGAATAAGGTGATATCATGCTAGCATACATAAGTGTTAGCACCAGTTTGAGATGGCCTCTCTTTAAAAGGCCATATGGGGCCTTTCCCAGAAGTAGAAAACCACTTAGAGCCATCACATCCCAATTAATGCATTAACTTGATCCTATGGTCACTGGTGCTGCTGCTTACTGGCCACCTGACTTTGAGCTTACTGGCTCTAATTATCCATCTCAGAAATATACAGTGGTATCTGCCTTGCCTGGTTTTTATGAAGAATCAAAGTAACGTTTGTAACTCACCTAGTGTTGTACATGGGGCTATTAGATAGATACTAAAGTTAGGTATCATTATCTCCTGGTTGTAGCTAAGTAAACTAAATAATATATCTGAACTAATCAGACCCATGGAGAGACATAGCAGAGTTAGAGAAAGAGGAGAGGTAGAAACCCCTTGCCAATTTGTTATAAGTATTACAAATATAATGTTCCTATTATGTGGGGGGCGCGATGGGGAAGAGGCCACGGAAAAACCCTGGGGTAGAAAACAAGTTTTTGAGTGAATAGGGGAAGGAAAGGAACTTAGACAGAGGGAACTCAAGAGGCAAAAGGCAAGGCAAAACCAAAGCATATAATTTGATGTTTGAACTCAAGTGAACTTAATTTCTGTTTTCTGTATCACACCATTACCATTTTTAACAAAATATGACATTCTTGTTAACTTGTAAGTTTGAAGATTTTACAGATAATAGTTAACTAAGTATTTCCAGTGTGCCAGGTTTTATGGGCCCATAAACGTGCAGTATCTCATTTCACCCACACAACAATGTGAGGTAGGTGCTTTCGTTATCTCCAACTTTATGGATGAGAATACCCAGGCTTAAAAACATTAAGTTGGTCATGTTCACACAGCTACAAAGCAGCTGAGCAGAGGTTCAAATCCAGAAGCATCTGACTTTCAACACTGTGCTTTATGGGGATCTCTGTGTAGGGAAAACCTTTAAGTGTCTTGTTTTAAGTCAAGATTTGTTTATAAAAATGCTTGGTGTGGAGAAGGGGGGCTTCCTTTGAGGTTTTTCTCCATGTAAATATCAGTCATCCAACATAGGGAAGAACTCAACCAAAATCTTACAATATAAATTCTGAAGACTTCATTATGACTTTTTTTCAAAGCTTTATAGACCATTTTAGAATGCATTCTAAGAGATTTATGCAACGAGGCACTCCTAAAGTCACATTTTCAATATCAGTCATATTTAGCTACTTTTTATAGCCTAGAGACCTGGGTTCACATTGCAGAACACATGCAAAGAATCTGAACGTACAAAATAATTAACAAATTAAGATCACAAGGGAACTTTGGCAGTCAAACAAACCAAAAACAAACAGCATGTCTTTAAGGACCACATATTGAATGCCTTCTCTGTACCTGGCATTTTATACTTGTTCTTCTCCTCTGGTCTTCACCACAGTCTTGTGATGGGAGCAATCGTTGCTTCATTTTCACAGTCGAAGATATCAGAGTTCAGAGAGAGCGCACAATTTACCCATTGCTGTCAGTCTTTTAAGTAGCAGAAGCAGATTCAAATATAGGTCTGAATCCAAGATGACACTGAAGTCTGTGTCCTCTGCATACATTACCTTATGAGATACTAATGCTACTTTTAATAATATCACCCTTTGGAAGTTATCCTATAGGAAACACCTAAGAGTAAATAATATTAGCCTCCTTCCCCCAGCAAAACTGGAAATGGAACTACTATGTGAACAATGTAGTAAAAATTTAGTATGTCAATAAACACAACCTCAGACTGTTTCTACTAGAAAAGTCTGACTCATTAGTATAGGAAGTCCTTATTAGCATTGTGTGATTAGCACTTATTTTTAAGCCTTCTTAAAATAAATCTAAAATGGACTAAATTTCAGAGAAATTGGTGAAAAGTGGACTTTATTTGAAAATAAAACTCAATGTTATTAAAATATATTTAGTCAATCTTCTATGGAACAAAATTTATGTTGTAAGTACAACTATGTGCTAATTATGGAATGAATAAACAAATCAAGAAGATTATTGTTGGGGGCGCCTGGGTGGCTCAGTCAGTTAAGCGGCTGCCGTCAACTTACTTCCTGATCCCAGGGGCCTGGGATCAAGACCCGCATCAGGATCTCTGCTCAGCAGGGAGCCTGCTTCTCCCTTTTCCTCTGCCTGCCAGTCTGCCTACTTGTGCTCTCTATCTCTGTCAAATAAATAAATGGAATCTTTAGAAAAAAAAAAGATTATTGTTGGCTTAATTTTTTTCTGACAAATGTGAATCACCTTACAACATGCTTTCTTTCATATTTGACTTTTAGGCCATGATCAAAAAAGATGTTTTGTTTTGTAAAAATGTTTGAGGGCTTCATCAGTTTTCCCAGGTGTCTCACTTAATTTTTTGATATTCAAAGTATTCTTTTCTTCTGAAGCATCAATATAGTCACCATCCCTGTTGATTTTACCTTCACTTGCTTGTTTCTAGAACCCCATTTGCCAGTTGCTTTACCAACTTCACTTTCTTTGATACCATGAAACCTTACACCTTTTGCAAGATTTGCAATTTCACTTCACAATAGACCTGAATTTATTTGCGTTGGATTATAAATGTTTCCCCCGCAATGGAGAGTGGAGGAGGGGAGTCTAGTGTTTAAAAGATGTTTGAACGGGTAACTAATTTATAGGTGGCCATATCATTCATTAATATTTTCATCTATTTAGGACTTTTGCTTCCCTTCACAATCTCACTACAGTGAAAGAAAGTGTGAACTTAAGGAGCATGCCTGTCAAGGAGATGGAGGTTAGTAAACAAGACTGAGAGACACAGTTTGAATGTGGAAGAGAAAGTATGTGGCCATATCTGTCATACAATAAATGATGTACATATGTATATATAACCAGAGTATTGTTTTATGCTTAAAAAAAATGGCACCTTCATCAGGCCTCTCGCGTCCTTGATAAAATATTCCTCAAGGATAGACATCTCCTTTTTGTTTCATACCATACTCACTTTCTGCTCATAATTGGGTTTCCCACTTGTTCTGCCTGCAGGGAAAGAATGTACTGGCTACAGCCACAGGAGCCTGGTGCTCATTGTGACAGTTTTGGTTGTTTTGTCAATACAAAGACATTTTAGTTATAATTGTATTTTTTGTGAGTATGGTTAGCGTGGGTCTGGCTCCCTGGATGTGTTCAATATTGAGACTCTGATATGTTGAGGTTTCTGGACATGATGGGCAGAAAGAAAGAGAAAAAGGAAGGAACGAAGGAAAGAAGAAAGCAAGGAAGAGAGGGAGGGAGGTAGGGGGGGAAGAAGGAAGGAAGGAGAAATCTTGGTCTTATTGAATTAACCAGAAACTCTTGGCAGGTAGTTTACTGATCTCCAGAACATATGCCAATCTTGCTGTTGGCTTTTCAGAATTCTTTAGGTATATTATAGCTTAATAAAGAAAATTATTTTTTAAATGAAATTTTAAAGCCATGTTGAACACTGTTGAATTCTTCATCATAGGGTCATACCAGTGGGGTAAGTATGGGACCTAAGGTGCATTGCTGGTGATGGGCATGTTGCTCTGACTCAAGTAGTCTATTGCTTAACAAAAACTGACTTACCGTAATGATAAAGGTTAAGGAAATAAAATTTTTTTTTAAAGTTTATTTACAGGAATGTCCTGTCCAGAGCTTAGAATTGGACATTTAATGTTATTATGACCTGTGGTGCATAATTCCTATGGAGATTAATATCTATAGTCACTTTCCCGGCTTCAGCCACCAGCACTAAGAAGTGTCAGTATCCTCTAAGGAAGAACAAAATCATCATCTAAATTCAATCAGTTATTCAGTATACATTATGCAAAACATTCATTCATATATATTGTGCAAAACATTTGGTCATTTAACATTATGCAAATGTATATGTTGAAAACAGAAGTATAAACGAAGACACATAACCAACATTAATAGTATTATATCTCAGAAGTTTGAAAAGGCATTGGAAATATCTAGTCCAACTTTTACAGACCCACTGCTTCCTTCTGCAACATTCCTTCCAGGAGATGCTCAGTTGCTCCCATGATGAGGAAATCCCAGCAGGCACTAAGATAAACCACTGTGACTGATCCTAGCTCATTTTCTTCATCTAAGAATAACTTCACAAGCTACTCAGGGGGTTCTGGACAAAGATTTTGGGAAAGAGGCCAGCAGAAGATGAGAAAAGATTTTTAAAGAATAAAAAGAACTTCTTTGGCTATGGAATGATAGGAATGCCAAGACAGTTGTGAAGCTACTGAGAAATTAAGTTGCTAATGTTTTAGGGATTATTACCTTTGCAGCACGTAAGGCACAGTTTGTAGAATTGTGTGATATTTCATCCTGAGTATTTTTTGTTGTTGAGGCATGTTGAACACAGTCCAGCATTGTTGTTAATATATTATATATCAATGTCAATGTTTTATCAGAATATTATCATTTTTCTTTTAAACATGCCATTTCCAAAGAGTTTGGTATACACTTAATGGGACTGAACAGCAGAAAGCATCTGAGATTTTGTAATGGAAATCAATGGGAGAGTAGGATTGATTTGATAGAAAGGCTCTGTGCCACAAACTTTGCTGACAGTGACCATTCCTTTAAGTGAGAAATACCTATTCCACAAGTGCCCAATGATGAGTTTTTATGTGTATGATAGATCTGAATAGTTGGGAAGATTAATAATGTCAGCATCAGTTTTTTGCTGACTGGTTGCTCATTTGAATTTCACTGAATTTTCTTTACCAGAAGGATGCTCATTTGAATGGTTAGAAAAGTCCGCTGAGTCACAGTGTTTAATACTGGTTACTCCTCCTCCCTGGAGTGAGCAAGGCAAATGCCCTGGCTTCTGCTTAGGCAATCTAAATGGGGGTTTGGGAGGCTTCCTTCAATGTCCACCACAGCTTCAAGTCCCTCTGTCACCACTCAGCTCTCCCTACTGCTCTGCAATGCTCACAAACCGTTCTAAGAAAATGTGGTTAGGTTTTACAGAGTCATTTCATCTCGGCCTCTTGCAGGCTGGGTCCAACATAGGACATGCCCTTTTGCTTTGCTTCAGTGGCCAATCATTACTTGGGAAGGTAGGGTAATCCCACCAATGAAGGCCGAAAGGCAGCATAAGTCTGAGAGGTTCACTTTCTCCATCCAGTGTGTCCAAATGTGAAATTCTGCCCAGCTCTCTTTGTGCCACATTAATTCGTCCTTTGCCTTTCTGTAATATCAATTCTTGAGTTTTGAGGTGTGTCTATGTTAAACTGATCCTCAGTGTGTTTGTCCTTTCCATGTGTTCATGAGCATTGGTGTCCTTTTGAGATGAGACATTTCTAGGGAACATTTTTCTGATCACTCCACAGAGAATCTAATATCTGTTATAGTACACATAAACTTTTTAAAGCCCAACTTAAACGAGATCACACAAAATGTTTTTAGTAAAATTTAAAAATAATATTACTCTTTCTCCAGTGTTGTTGGGACACTGTATTGTTTGTGGTGGCTTCTGTTAGGTTAGCCTAAATAGGAGGAAATGGCATTACCTCAAATGATGTCAAATGTGGCTAAAGAAAATAGAAGATCTAAGGCACTTAGCAAAAATGGCTATAATTAAAATCACCAACATCTACATAAAGAACATGAGACACATTGTCAAATAACCCATTTCACAGAGAGTTTTGGAGATATATATATCATATATATATGATTTTATTTAATTATTTATTTGAGAGACAGAGAGAGAGAGAGAGAACATGAAGGGTGGGGAGGAGCAGAGGGAGAGGGACAAGTAAACTCCATGCCGAGCCCAGAGCCCAACATGGGGCTCAGTCCTATAACCCTGAGACCATGACTTGAGCCAAAACAAAGAGTGGGCCACTCAATCAACTTAGCCACCTAGGCATCCCAGAGATAATATATTTTTTTTTAAATAAGGTACATCCCAGTATATCAGGAAGCAGTGGCTGTTACATTTGTTACATTTTAAGAGAGACTGTAATCTTGAATATTGTAACATTTCACAAAGTGATGCAATAACAGACTTTTTCTGGGAACTAGTAGCAACTTTAGCAAAAGGAAAGCTGGAGAACAAGAATTTGTTAAATTTAAGTTTCTTTCACAATGACCTGGAATAAAGAATGTCCTGATGCTAAATGGTCTTTCAAGATCGCATAGACAGAATAGAAAGAGATGTATGTTAGCAACTTGAAAATAAGTATTTGGCAACCCAGACTTTCCTCTTTATTTTGTCTTTACCACAGCAACCTTCTGACCTATATTTTGGTCTTCTGAGCAGACTTACTTATACGAGATTGCCTTTGTCTCAGGGTGCCTGGGTGGCTCAGTCGTTGAGCAGCTGCCTTCGGCTTGGGTCATGATCCCCAGGTCCTGGGATCAAGCCCCACATCAGGCTCCCTGCTCGGCGGGGAACCTGCTTCTCCCTCTCCCACTCTTCCTGCTTGTGTTCCCTCTCTCACCGTGTGTCTGTCTGTCAAATAAACACATAAAATCTTTTAAAAAATGTAGTGTCAGGGTGCCTGGGTGGCTCAGTTGGTTAAACGACTGCCTTCGGCTCAGGTCATGATCCTGGAGACCCAGGATCGAGCCCCACATGGGGCTTCCTGCTCGGCAGGAGGCCTGCTTCTCCCTCTCTCAGTCCCTCTGCTTGTGTTCCCTCTCTCACTGTGTTTCTCTCTGTAAAATAAATAAATAAAATCTTTTTTAAAAATGTAGTGTCTATTTTTATTTACATATTTTATTATTTTTCTATTTTCAGAGAGGGAGTATGAATAAAGACAATAAAACATGAAAAGATAATACAAAAAAAACTGTTAGCATTAACTAAAAGACAGGAGTCAAGTACCAAAGGGAAGAAGACACGTAATAAGGATCCATTACCATTCCAGCTGTGTCTGCTATTAAAACTGATCAAGCTATGTTGTTACTTACAAATTATTTCCTTGTAAATTTGCCTCATGTGAACCCATACACTTAGAGTAAGTCTCACCTCTGTGAAGTTAAATATTTGGTGTATGAGCTGGCAAAACTGAGCTTCATATTTTTCCACTAAGATGCCCAGGTAGTCTTATTTAAAGATATATAATTTCATTTACTCAATTATTGAGCACCTGTTCTGTCAAACACTGAGCTGGGGCTGGGCTATAATGATGAATGAGATATGATTCTTACCCTTCTAAAACTGACACGTTAAATGAAGAAAGATACAAATAAAAACTAATGTGGGTAGTATGTCAGACTAGATTATTGGGACAGACTTCCTCTATGTAAAAATAACCAAAATTCTAGGACATAAGCATTGATGAGCTGACAAGGTAATAAGGAATCATTGGGCTAAAATCTAAATGAAAGTGAGATTCAACATTGCTTCTGGCACAGAGCACTCTTAAACTCTATATTCCCAGCCCTGGCTGTATATTAGAAAGAGCGTAAAAAATATCAGTGAGTGATGTGGCTTCCAGCAAATGTGTACTAGATGGTGTTGGATGAGCACCAACCCTCCTCCCCAACCTCCAAGAGCAACTAGGAAATATAGAAAAAATACAAAAATTACATGATGAAAGTACTGGAGAAGAAACAATGAAGCATGAACTCACCAAGCCTAGATCCCGAAAAGAACAGAAGCCAAAGAGGTGAGCTCCAAAATCAGTATGGTTTTATCCTATTGCAGTAATTATCCAAAAGAAAGTTGAGCTATGAAGCTGAGCAGAAAATATAGTGAAAAGGAAGGTGAGCAAAGGTTTTGCTAAATCCAAAAGGCTGGGAGTATAAGTATTAGAGCTTACAGTTGGCTGAGAAGTTGAAGGGATGTGAGGGTCAGAAAAAGACTATCCCTTATCAGGATTGAAGTCTGACTTTGAGCTATAGCAATACCTGGTTGAGTAAAGTAATCTCCACCTCATCAAGTTGCCTTCAGACAAGAAGAATAATTCCTCTCTCTAAAAAGATAATCCGGAACTGGAACTCACTCTAAAATTTTTTATACTCAATGTCCAGTACTCATTTAAAAATATAAAAAGATAAAAAATCCTCAAAACCAACATTTAAAAAAATATAATAAAAACAGGCCCATAGGAAATCTAGATATTATTAGACATGCACTTTAAACAACTGTCGTTAGCATAAACAAGAAATTAAAAGACAAGAAGGAGAATTTTAGCTTAGAATTGGAGACTATAACAAAAAATGAAATTCTGGAACTAAAAATCACAATAATTGGAGATAAAAATTTAATGGAAAGGTTTGAGATGTTTCAACTTGACTGGATCACATTGTGCCCAGATATTTCTGAATGTGTCTGTGAAGGTGTTTCAGGATGAAGCCAGCATTTGAATCAGTGGACTTGGTAAGCAGTCTGTCCTCTCCCGGTGTGAATGGGCACCATCCAATCCTATCCAATCTGTGTGGCCAAGAACAGAAAGGTAGAAGAAGGAAGAATTTTACCCTTCTGCCTGACTGCTTGATCTAGCTTGGAACCTACAACATTGGTTTCCCCGGATCTTAGGCCTTTGGACTTGAAATGAATTATACTACTGGATTCCCTGGGTTTCCAGCTTGCAGATGGCAGACTGTGGGACTTGTCAGCCTTCATAATTGTGTGAGCCAATTCTTTGTAATAAATTTCTTCATATGAAGCTCCTATTTATATCTATATATCTAGATACAAATATATGTATGTATCTAGATATATATGTATGTATATCTATGTATATACCTATTTATATCTATTTATCTAGATACATATTTATATATGTATAAATATATATATGTACATATATATACATATTTATATATGTATCTAGATATACAGATATATATTATTGGTTCTGTTTCTCTAGAGAATCCTGACTGATACAGAGTTTAACAGTATATTAGAAACAGGTGAGGTAATTGGAAGTTGGTAAGCAGGAAATATTCAGGCAAAAGCATAAGGATGCAAAAGTTAGTGAAAAGGAAAAAGAGTGCAAAAGGCAAATGGGGCAAGGTGAAAGATTCCCCCATCTACATCACTGGATTCCACAGAAAAGGAAAACAAGATTGGGAGATAAGCAACATGTGAAGGCTTAAAGACTGAGAATTTTCCAAAATTGAACAAAAAAAGATCTAAATCCATGGATATCCATCCCCAACCTGGATAATACAACTAAACTATTGCTAAGTGATTCATGGGAAAACTGCTGGCTATCAAAGAGAGAATCTGAAAAGCATTTAGGTAAGAGACACTTTATTTTCAAGAGTACAAAGATAAGACTTCATGCTTCACCCTCAACAGAAGCATTGGAAGAAAAGACAATAAAATGGCATATTCAAAGTCCTATAAGAAAGTAACTGCCAATTTAGATTTCTATACCTACTGAAAATAGAAAACATCCTCCAAAAATTTGGGGGAGCAGATCTACTCTACAGTAATACTAAAGACAGTTCTTCATCACAAGGATAAGGCACCAGATGAAGGTATGATGATGGGTGAGGGGAGTGAGGAATGTAAATGATTGTATAAAGCAAGAATAATAAGGTCTATGAGGTTTTAAATTACATAAAATTAAAGTAGCACAGAAGTAGGGAAGTAAATGGAGTTAAAATAGCCCAATACCCTTGCATCATCGCAAGGCATAGGAAAAGTACTAAATATATATTCGACTTTAACAAAACGAAGAGAAATGTTATAATTTCTCTTTTTTTTAAGATTTATTTATTTATCTATTTGACAGAGAGAGATCACAAGTAGGCAGCGAGGCAGGCAGAAAGAGAGGAGGAAGCAGACTCCCTGCCGAGCAGAGAGCGCGATGCGCGCCTTGATCCCAGGACCCTAGGATCATGACCTGAGCCGAAGGCAGAGGCTTTAACCCACTAAGCCACCCAGGCACCCAGAAATGTTATAATTTCTAAGGTAACATAAAAAAATAATTTAAGAATTTTATATAACAAGCTAATAAGAGGGAAGAAATAAAATGATTGATCCAGGAAAGGAGACCAAAAGAAATAAGGTAAGTATTAAAAACAGAAAATAAAAAGGAAGAAGATATATTTAAATCCCAAATTTCCAGTTATTTCAATAGTTACAAATAGACTAAAATATCCAATTAAAAGACAGTGTCCAACTAATTTAAAAAAACTCCATTTTTATAGTTTGGGAATGGTCTAATACTGACATTTTTAAGTATTTTTATCAGACATGGACATTATTTCTAAAAGATATTTATTAAACATGGGAGGAAAGGTGGAGAATGAAAGGAAGAAAGAAGATAAATCATGCAGATTTAACTAAAACAAGATTGTCTTTGCTCTAAGAATATTCAACAAATGTTTAGGTTAGTAAACAAAGTAGACATAGAAAGGTACTTTATAATACAATAGTCCACTAAAAGGTATAACATTTCTAGATCTATTGATACAGTCTCAAAATGAGTAAGTAAACTGGAAGAAATAGAGGAAAACTAGAAAAATCTACAATCATACTGATAGAGTTTAGTCTTTTTTGATAACTGATAGAACAAAAATCAATAGATATAAAAGATTTGAGCACAAAGATGTCCGTCTACCTAATTATCAAATATGAAACCTGGCACTTAATGCTCATAGAAAACATACTTTCAACTGCATGTAGAAAATTTACCAAAATAGACTATATATTGTGCCATATACAAGTCTTAGCAAATTCCAAAGAGTGAAAACTGTACAGAATAGATTATCTCACCATAATAAGATTTAAGCTAGAAACGAATGACAAAAAGATAACTGTAGAGTCCCTATGTATTTGGAAATTAAGAAATATGCTACTAAATAGCCTATGAGTTAAAGACAATATCACAGAAAACAAATTTTAATATATTTTGAACTACTTAAAAAATGATATATAGACAGATATGCAAGCAAACATGTAAAATGCTAATGGTAGAATCTGAATGGTGAGTATATGGTTATTCACTAGAAAATTTTGTTGCTTTCAGCTCAAATTTCCTTTGTGTCAAAAATCTTTTTAGGCTCTTGATTTTGTAGTATAACACTTACCGTTACATGTCACCTACAAATTGGATAGGCCTAATAATAACAGCTAATTATATAAAGATTCTTAGGTACCAGGCACTGTTCTGAGTGTTTGTTTACATGTATTATATCATGCTCACAACAACCGTCTGAGTTAGGTACTAATCATATACCCATTGTACATATTTTAAAAAGACACAGAGAGGTGAAGCTGTGGGCCACATAGCTTCTAGTTGTGAGCCGAATCCAAAGCCTGAACACTTAGCCTCTACCCTACACTTTGCCCCCTCAGATCTCTGAGGATAATTTATATAGACATATATATAACTAAAATGTTGAACGCTTTTAAAGAATATCCTCCAAGTTGAGCGTCCAATGGGGGGTACTATAAAGTCAGTGGACTATTATCACAAATTCTATAGCTTGTCATCTTGTCTATTAGGATACCATGAAGGGCTTTCACTGGCTCCTTTGTTTAGATATACCATGTTCACAACCCCTTTGCCTCTGACTAGGTCATCCCTCAAACAGGGATATTGTGCTATTTTGGCCTGACTCCATCTTGGGACATAGATGCCAGTTTCTGAGGATAGTGGCTTCTCTTTTGAGGATTGTGGAAGCCATTAGTTTAATAACTGATTCTAGAATTTTGTTAAGAAATGATGTCAAGAATCAAAATATAATCTGGGGTGATTGGGTGGCACAGTTGATAAAAGTGTTCAACTCTTGTTTTCGGCTCAGTTCATGATCTCAGAGTGGTAAGATTGAACCCCAAGTTGGGCTCCACACGAGCAGAGACTCTACTTGAGACTCTTTCTCCTTCTCCCTCTGGCCCTCCCCCCACTGCTCTGTCTAAATAAATAATAAATCATTTTTAAAAAAGAATAAAAATATAATCTGACCCAGAAGGGGATTTGGGTGAGCCCCCAAATAGATTATTATAAGAATACCCATGTTACTAAGAAAAAAGGGTTCTTGGCCATGGGTCTACCTCCTGGATACCCCTAACATTGTTTTATAGATTTAATTAATTTTGAGATAACATAGCTCACTCTATTCTAATGCCTTCTAGATAAGTCTACACTATTTGTAATTGTCCCTGGTTATATGTCTCTCCTTCCAACTTCTACACATTCTTTTAGAAGCTGAACTTATGAAGATATCAGTAAGAGAGTCAGGGCAGAATCTTTAGGTACTTTTACATAATTTCCTTAGTAGAGCCATTCATTGATATATTGTTAGAATTTCAGTTTTGAAAGTGTCCTATTCCTCTTGGGTTTACCTTCTCTTTCAGTGATAGAGACCTTGCTACTAAAAGTGTGGTCCTGGGGCACCTGGATGACTCAGTCAGTTGTCTGGCTCTTGATTTCCACTCAGGTCATGATCTCAGGGTCATGAGATTGAGCCCCAGGTTGGACTCAACATTAGGCTCTGCACTCAGAATGGATTCTGCTTGTTCTTCTCCCTCAGCTTCTTCCCCTGCTCTCCCTCTTGATCTCTCTCTCAAATATAAATAAATAAGTAAATAAATATTTTAAAATATAATAAAATAAAAGTACGGTACTTGGACCAGCAGCATTGATGTAGCTGAGGCTTGTTAGAATTGCGCATTGGCAAACCACACCTCAGACCTACTGACTTGCAATATGCATTTTAACAAAATGCCCATGTGATCTGTGTACACACAAAGTTTGAGAAGGCTTATCATAGCTCAAGGGCTCATGTCTCCTCTTTTTCTGAACTTGTTATAAATGACTTCCTAAAGCCTGCTCCCATTTCCCTTGGGCCACACCCACCTACCTGCCTCCTATTTACTCTGAGATCACGGGCTTGTCTCCTGCGGTGGCACTTCTACTTTATCAGTGGGTGCCTTCTTGCTGGTAACGTTTAAATTCAGAGGAACTGCCGTTCCCCTTTCACTTCCCCTAACTTCTAAGAGAAATCTATTTTGTTCCAACTTTCCTTCATTTCCAAGATGCAGAAGCTGTAATATCTCCTCTTTAATCATCTTTCCACATCTGAATAGACAATCATATGTTCAGATGCATTTTCATCTCTGCTATTGTACTTGGTCCTCACAGCAGTTCTATGATGTAGCTAGTCTTAAATGTTCAGAGCGGAGCTTATTATTCCCATTTGTCAAAAGAGAAAGCTGAAGCTTAGAGGTTAAACCAGCTTTTCTGAAACCTTATAGCAAGTAGGTGCAACATCAGTGCTAGTATCTAGAACCCTTGCTTTCTTTCCACTGCACAACTATATTAAAGTATTGCCCCAAACTTCTGAGCAGTGTTGAAGGGAGAGCTACCCATCCTAGCACCACTTACCAAGCACAAACATTCTCCTACCTGTGGAAAATGCTCTCAGTTTTCCAGCCAATTCCTTTTTAAATTTGCTACTGCCTCCATTAGAATATGTTTAGCTACCTGCATACTTACTCTTATAGCTGGGGGATGGTCAAGGGCACAGTTCTGGCAAATGAGGTATAAATGGAAGTTCCGTGGGCTGTATGAGGTGGCTAGGGCTGCCATAACAACATGTCATAAACGATGGCTTAAAAAACAGAAATGTGTTGTCTCACAGCTCAGGAGAGTAGGAGTCTGAAATCAAGAGGTGTCCGAGGTCTGTTCCCTCCAAGCACCATGGAGGAAAGTCTGCTCCCAACATCTCTCCTTGACTTGTAGATGAGCATGCCCCATTCACAAGGTGTTTGCCCTGTCTGCACATTTCTGTGTCCAAATTTCATCTTTTCACAAAGGTACTGATCATTACTGGGTTAGAAGCCACACAAGTGATGCAATTTTAACTTGATTACCTCTGTGAAGATCCTATCTCCAAATAACATCACCTTCTGAGGTCCTGGAGGTTACTACTTCAACATATTCTTGGAAGAGTGGGGAGACACAATTCATCATGGGAGAAGTATAGGTTTTGAGGGGTGCTTTTGCTTTCCTCACAAAAGAGGATAGCCATGGTGTGATGTCCTTCCACTGTCCTTCCTTTCTGTTTTGTATTCTGCCTCCATAGCTGGAACTGCTTGCTCTTATTGGGATTAGGAAACAAAGACCAAGGGAGCTAAGGGGTTACATCAACATGAGGAAACGCCTAACTCTTCATATCTGTTACATGAGGAAAATTACTGCCTTTGCCAAAAGTCCTTGCAGTGAGGTTTCCCATGACTTCTAGCCAAACACATTCCTAATATATTTTGCCATTCTCAAATAACTGGCTTTATAGCATTTTATCAAATTATACAGTAATCCAGAGTAAAAGAGCCAGTTATCATCAGGCTATATTTACAAATCATTTAGATTGAGAAAGAGGTTGAAGGAGCTGAATAATGAAAGTATCATACCTTGACAAACATTTTGAAAACAATGTTTATGAAAAAAAAGAACATTGGAGGTTGTCCACCAAAGGTTGTCCAACGAAACTCCTTTTCGTTGCTAGTTCTTTAAGGTGACTGGTATCTTCCATCCCCCAGTGTTGTTCTTGACAAGCCAATAAAAAAGAGATCCTGCTTGCGATTCTTAGCATTTATACCAAGGCTCGGGTGTGAGAGAATGAGGTCATGACTTGTTACCCTCAACAGTGGACGTTTTAGTAAGTCCCTCCGTGTACTTCTTTGCCGACTGCACATGAGATCACCTTTGCAGTTACAATTTATATTCTTAAGTGTACTTCTGTTCCTTTTCAGATGCTGTGCCTTGTAATGATCTCTTTTGGGATTCTTTGGGGAGCTAAAGGAGTCTGACAATAAGTGGTCGTTGTGACTCCGGATATTATAAGTAGGAAGGCAAGTGCTAGGGAGAAACAAGGCTGTGGACAATGAGCCAGGCAGGATGTCCTCTGTACAGGACAGGGGCTTGGGTAAGGCAGAAGAGGCATCTTGCAAGCAAAATTTAAGGAGGTGCTCACTTTCAGCACTACACAGAAAACGGCCAGCTCCTCTTAATGTTCACCCTGGGCATTTCTCCTGCCTTCAAGTAAGAATGATCTCCAAGGGACACTCTTATGTTTTATTATTTTCAGTGGAATCACTGTACTCCTAAGAACACATTCATGGAAAAAAAGAGAATCTTTCTCCCTCATATCCAGGCATTTAATTTTTTATAATGATAATTCAAACGAGCAAGTACCTATGTACTGAAACTTGAAAGTTATTGTAAATATACTATCTGTCATACTAAGAAATTCTACAATGCAGGCATCATCTGGACCCTACTTTGTAGCTGAGACCAAGAGAGATTCAAGGGCCGGCCTCTGCCCCCCCCCCCATGCTGACAGGGGTCTACCTTGTTCCACATTCCCACACCCGGTACCTGCATCCTGCCCTCCCTTGAAGCCTGAAAATCCCTGCTTTCTCAGCTTTTCTTGTTTTAATTTCCTCAATCACCACAAAATCTACCTCTTCATCTCCTGGTCAGATTTCTTTTACTTAACTAAAAGATATCATTATTGCTTTGCTTTTGCGGTTTCTTTCTCTTTTCCAGCTTAAAAAAAAAATTCATTGAGTTTGAGAGTAGATCAGTATGTCAAGTTTTCTCAAAACATTCTTTAAAGCCATTTTCTGACTTAAATGTCTAGCGGGCAGAGCTAAATGGGGCCACCAGGTAAGAAAGCAGGACGGCTCCACACCCTTAGAGGTGATGAGAAGGGAGAAAATGGAAAGGAAAAATCTTATTAGCTTTTGTAGGTCAGGGAAATCCTTTCTAGCCTGGATTTTTAAACCTTCTGAATTTTAATTGAAAGCATTTCTCCAGGGTATTTACTTTAACATGACTGTGCACTCTCACAAAAAATATTCCCTATCCATATTAGAAAAATATTACAAATTCCAGGAAGAGAAGATTGCATTAGAAGGAAGAATTTGATGATGTGCCCTTTCTGCTTCGGACAGTAACTGTGAAATTGCTGGCAACTACAAATGCTGGAAGACTTCTATTGAGCATGTCTGCTGGGAAAATTCCAACGCTCATGGGTATGATACATGACTGCATGCTCCCACCTAGAAATCACAATTAATTCTTACAAGAATTAGACAGTACTCCTTTCAAGATTTAGGACCATCCACATCAGAAAATGCCCCCCAATTAGAGAGTAAAAAATTGATTTTAACATATCTGGGAGGTATTGTACAAAGGTATGAAAATTAATGAACAAAACTTGGAGTCATACTGATTTCCAGTTTTGGCCTCAAATGCAAAATATTATTTATTCTTTGTACAGTTCACACATGCATACACATACACAGACTCTCTCTCTCTCTTTCTCTCTCTCTCTCTCAAAGATAGATATTCTCAATTGTTTTCTTATAACAAATGGAAAGTCGAGTGATAACCAAATGTCACTACTTACCTTTTCTTAATTCAAGTATACATGTTTATACATCCAAACGAGAAATTATTCCTTTTTTCTGCAAATAGACATATTAAGACAACCATCATTGTTAATAGAAATTCAGATTATAATAATAGACTTGGTTTAAATTGAGCTTTTTGTATTTCTGGCTCAAAATATTTTTTAATATTGTATCTTCTCATCTTCATTATGTTCCTATAAAGGTTATTTACCATTTCTGATCTATAGATCTAAAAATTATGGCACTGAAAAACAAGATGACAAAATGCAAGGTCAAACAGTCATGAGAAATTGGTCCTTCAACTTACTTCATAGATTCAAATAACTTAGCTCTCTTTAAAGACAGAAAATGGAGTATAGTATTATGGAAGAAAGAACTTTTGATGGAAAGAGGGTTTCAGCATAAGAATACATTTCCAAACTATGAATCTTCCTTTCCAAATGCCTTTAAACATAGCACACAAGACTGAGTATTTAGGTGATTTCAAAGGTGACCCACCTGAGTTGGGGAATTTACCGGATAACCTTTTAAGGATTCTGAGTAGAAATTTTACGATACTATGACTAGGTGATCATGCCTTGACTGCTTCATCTCCCTCTGACTCACATTTTCCCAGCACTTTATTAGGAGGAATCACTCTGGCCTCTCCTTAGAAACATACTTTCCCACAGTACTTCAGATTTTTTTGCCGCAATTCTGTTGCAACGTCCCCACTTGACACTGTGTTCCCTGTTGTGGGGCTAGAGGCAAAGTTTCCCTTCCCCAGGACTTCAAGCTGGGAGTGGTCTCCACGCTGATGAAGGATGCACAATATGTCTGTTGTTCAGCCATCTGTTCCAATTTATTGCCTTGGGTAGAGGTGTCTGCCTCTCCAGTTTGTGGCTTGATTCATTGGAGCCAACTCCCTCCCCACCTCCAACTTGGTTTTCGTTCTGCAAATCTCAGGGATCTTTGCAGTCACAGGAAGCTCAGAGATAATATATGGGCATGGCCATGACCTCTACTGTCAGCATTTAGAATATGGGATGACTCAGCCCAGCCATGAAATGAGAAGGTAGAGGGGGCTGGAGACTCGAGGGCAGCCATCCACTATGTGCAACGTGGGAGACAGCTAACAACTCACCTTAGCAGTAGCCTGGTAGAACTGGCACAAATCAATCTAACACTCAGGCTCACTGGGTTATAGTTTTACTTAGGCACATTTTTTGCTTCAATTTTCACACTTAGACCTAACAACTTTTTTCCTAATAATGACCAATGCATTGGGTACGTGTTCCCTGCTTTTACCTACAATATGACTATTGGACAATTTTTGGTTTCTGGTCTAGCATCCGGAGTTGCCTGCTTTGGTAACCCTACTCTGATTTTCCTCTGAGCTTCAGAATGGGGTCGATCCCTTTTCAGTTGTAGGAGTGAAGCATGTACACTAAGCCTGGCCCATCAGCATTTCATATTTTCCTGGATTATGTGGATGATTCAGGGGTACACAGCCAATCAAAACGAATCTCAGGACTTTACCAGGAGTGACCCGCCGAGACTCGTTCTAGCTCTATCCATCTGAATGTTGGACCCTAAGCCACCAAGCCACACCAAATAGAGCCTAAGAAAGAGCCAGCCCAAAGGAAGAAATAAAGCAGAACCCAAAAAATGAATGCTGGTGTTTGGTTGAGGATGGAATCTCACTGATGTGAAGCTGTACCCATTCCTACAAATTTAGTAATCAAATCTCTTTTTAGCTTAAGCCCATTTGAGTTGAGTCTTCTGTTACAATTTCAATTAAAAAATGCAGTAACTGGCACATTATCTCATTTTTTTCTCACTGCTTATATTTGCATAAACACTGGCTGAGCTAATACATAATATTGTTGTAAACAGCAAATGAGCTAATGCATATAAAGGAAACTTCAAGAGTATAAACAGAAATATGAAAGCAGAAAAGATTATTGTTGATCTACCATAAAGGTGGTCTCCTTTTGCCATTTTCTCTCTTCAATCACAGTATTTAAAATCTGATTCCTGTGAAGAAATTGTACAAACTGGTTGGTGAAAAAAGTCCTAACTCATTCAAGGTAATTTGGCTGAATTTTCCTTCCAATCCTTTTGGAACTGAACTCAGCAAAACATAAAACCAAGTGAACAAACCTCTCATCCTAAACTTCTGTCATTCTCTTATTCCCCACCTTGTGCACCAAGTCTGTCAAATGCTTCCTTAATGTCTACATAGTCCACTCAGCTCTTGCCACATCTATTACTACTACCTCAAACCAGATCCTCATTATTCCTTGCATGGTTTGCTGAAATTAGATTACGGTGTACATGAGGGAGGAAGGAAACACAGGAGGAGTTTTAGGTTTTGTTGTAATATTGGTTATTCATTGGCTGCGTGACACCCAAACTTAGTGGTCCAAAACAACAATTATTTCACACTATTTTTGTGGTACAATGTTCCACAAATGGTACAATGTTCAAGAGTGACTTAGCTAGATGGTTCTGATTTAGGGTCTCTCACGAGGTGTCTCTCAAGATGTTGGCTGGGGCTGCAGTCATCTGAAGGTGTGACTGGGACTAGAGAATTGCTTCCAGTTTGGCTCACTCAGAAACCTAGTAAGCTAGTGCAGATTATTGATAGGAGGCATCTTCTATGCCACACGGTCCTCTCCATAGGGTTGCTGAGTGTCCTCATGACGTAGCAGCAGGATTCCCCTAGAGCAAACGATCCAAGAGAGAGTATTGAAGAAGCCTCAATTCTATAAGTAAGCCTTGAAATACACACTTGATCATTTCCGCAATGCTGACTTGGTTACACAGGTCGGCCCTATCTAATGTGGGAAGGGATACAACAGGGCATAAAAACCAAGAGGCAGAGATTATGGCGGCGGGGGGAGGTGAGGGGGTCATCCTGCCAGCTGGCTATTACAACTGGGGACAGTGAAGGCTTCAGTCTGGGATGTTCAGGTGTGAATATAAAGTATTTATATGGATGTATATAGTTTCAAGGTGGCCGTGGAGATGGATAGCAGAGAGCTGAATTTGTAAATCGTGATGCAGAAAAGAGATATGCCCTGGGTGTCGTAAACACATAGATGGCAGCTGAACACATGGGAGTGAACAAGATCACCTAGATGGAGTGAGAAAAACACAAAGGACAAAACCGCCAATATCTGAGGGTGGGCAGAGGATGAAGAGGTTGCACAGAAGACTAAGAAAAATGAACTAGAAAGATGGAAAAGCTGAGATAGAGTAATATTGTCAAAACCAAGTGAGTTTCAAGGAAGGAATATTTTTAACTTCCCAGTGAAATCCAGAATTCTAGGACCCCATTGACAGTTATGATACTCAGTTTGCTAAAGGACTGATACACTTGAAATAGACTGGGAAAAATCTAAAAGTCTTTGGAAGTTGATACTAATAGATTTGTTAAATTTTTCATTGTCTGAATTATTTTTATTTCAGTTTTGGTGGAGGTGATAAGTTTTGTTCATTTGCTTCACAAGTTAAGTATTTTAGTTTTCTATATATTCTGTCTACATGGTTCTTCATATTCTTTCCTGGTGATTAAAAGAATATTCATCATTATCTGGAATATCAGACTTGGTTATAACCTCTTATATTCTCCTATATCTTGAGGCAGCAATCACTCCATTCTCTATGATTTTGAGGGCTCCAGAATCTCTAGACAACCTCTCTGGTCTATGACACGAGATACTATAGTTTGCAAAAATTCTGTTAGGCTTATGGTTTGGGGTTGGTTAGTTGGTTGGTGCTCTGCTCATCTATAATTATTAGAATAAAGCTTTAGGAAACCTACCTTTAATAGAAATATGAAATAATTATGAATATATTAGATGGTGTTGTTTGTTTATTTTGCCTGTGAAAGCCTTCAGATTGTATCTGTGTGGCCTAGAGATTTGTTTTGTTCTATTTTGTTTAGGACTATTTTAGTCAATCTATGATCTATTTATCCTGTACCTGATCAAATATATTTGCTCTGACCCATTTCATAAATAGTAGCTTGCTGTTTACTTTTCAGGGAGAAAAGTGCTTGGTCAGCCAACGAAAATACTGCAAATGTTAACAAGAGAATCTTGTGTGGCAGCTTAGCAAAGCAATTGCATTTTGACCCTCTTCTCTATATTCTGAAGAATTCAAGTTCAGGTCCCTTCAAGTGAAATTGAATCAAAGGAAAATAAACCAAATTTATGTTGATTTATAAATCATATTCTTTTCATGAAAATGAAACCTACAAATAAGATTAAAACTTGCACTCATGAATACCTTATAAAAGTAATTGATGACATTAATATCCCCAATTTTCTTTTCTCACCATCTCTCATTATAGAAAAAGCACAGGAAACATTTCATTCATATCTGGAATGCAGCCACTTCTGGCATGGAAAGCAACAAATTTTATTTATTTAACAGTGACACAATAAAACAGTCCACAATAGTGAATAAAGACAGTCCAGGCCAAAGACAGCTACTGTCCAGTGTGCATTTACCTGTAACTTACCCGGAATGCTGTTGGCATGACTGGTCAGCCATCACCTTGAGGAATGTCAACAGTGACATTCATATGTTGAGTGCTTAAATTTTTCTTAGAAATAGGCGTGCCCGGTCATATTGAAGTTCATATGTTGAAGTCTTAACTCCCAGTGTCTCAGAATGACTGTATTTAGAGAGAGGGGCTTTAACGAGGGACAATGAGAAATAAAATGAAGGCTGTAAGATGGATCCTGCTCCCATATGACTGGTATGTCCTTATATATGTCCTATCAGAAGAGAGATTATGACACAGATACACACAGAGTGAAGACTACACCAACACAGGAAGAAGGCACCCATCTACAAGCTTACAGAGAGGCCTCCGAAGGAAATAACCCTAGTTGACACCTCGATCTCGGGCCTCCAGCCTCCAGAACTCTGAAAAAATAAACGTCTGATGTTTAAGCCACCCAGTCTGTGTTACTTTGTAGGGCAGTCCTGGCAGACTTGTCCAGCCACGGGGTTAGGTACAAATGGTGCTGCAGCCCGGATTTATAGGGGATCGCATCTCTGAATCCCAGAAATACAAGCTACATTAGCAGTGAGGCTCTCTCTGCTCTTGCCCTCTTTAGCCCAACACCTTCTACGCCTGAGTCTCAGCTCCATTCACTTGGATCTGTTTTTTTGTTTTGTTTTGTTTTGTTTTGTTTTTTAAAGCTGCATATAGCGTATTACAATCTAAACTAGCTGGAGAGCTACGTTTCTTTCATCATGTGCACACACACATGCAAACACACTTTCTGTGTTAATAACTAATAAATATTCCAGTAAGTGTTCTAATGGCCAACAAGAGGCAGATTCTTAGCAGCCGAGGTACTCTCGCAAATGAGCTACAGGGGAGAAATTCCAAGTCTACTTACTTTACTCCCCTTTGGTCATATATTAAGACACAGGGATTCAATATGAATCTGTCAGGTATAGTCAAAAGCTTCTTCCAGACATTTTTCTTTTTTTGGTTTCTTAATTTAATTCAGAATATATATTTGGGAGAATGCCCACAAACATGAATTAAACATAGGGAATGGAGACCATTAACATACGAGCTAAAATAAGCGCTATAAAACAATTTTTTAATCTGAATTAAATTACCCCAGTTAAGTTTATGGAATTTTTGCTCTTTAGGGCAACAGAGTTCTCTCCGGACCTCCCAGTGTCTCTGGAAGGGAGGTGGCAGAAAGAGCTGGGAGAGGGGCTGCAGTCCACAAATGGAGAGACAGAGGCTGGCTCCACTTCCATTTAATGCAGGGTCTCAAAGTCATGACCGGGCACGCCTATTTCTAAGAAAAATTTAAGCACGCACCCTCAAGGTACATCTTTTTATTCATTTCTTTGTAAGCGTTTTACTTGTACTACTGCAGTCATACTTTAGGTACGCTGTAAAGCATACACCAAAAATAGAGATTTGCAAAGGATGAGTTTCAAATGTGTGTTCTCTTGTCATAGATCAGCCTGCCTTCTCTGTGTTTGGGAAACCACTGCATTATTGAAGGCAGTGTGGCAGTGGGGACCAGATCTTTGGGCTCCCTTCCACACATCTATTTGGTCATCCTTCCTCTCTCCAGTTTAAAAAATAAGTACTTTTGGGCGCCTGGGTGGCTCAGTGAGCTAAAGCCTCTGCCTTCAGCTCAGGTCCTGATCCCAGGGTCCTGGGATTGAGGCCTGCGTCCAGCTCTCTGCTCGGCAGGGAGCCTGTTTCCTCCTCTCTCTCTGCCTGCCTCGCTGCCTACTTGTGATCTCTCTCTGTCAAATAAATAAATAAAATCTTAAAAAAAAAAAATAGGGGTGCCTGGGTGGCTCAGTTGGTTAAGCAACTGCCTTCGGCTCAGGTCGTGATCCTGGAGACCAGGGATCGAGCCCCACATCGGGCTTCCTGCTCAGCAGGAAGCCTGCTTCTCCCTCTCTCACTCCCCTTGCTGTGTTCCCTCTCTCACTGTGTTTCTCTCTGTCAAATAAATAAATAAAATCTTTAAAAAAATAAATAAAAAATAAGTAATTTCATGTATGAGAAGGAGCACATGCCATGGACTGCGTACTCAGGACCATAACATCATCACTCTAGAAACTCCCTGCAGATTAGCCATTAAACACAAACATATGGACTTTTTTCTTTTCTTTTGACTAGGCATTATCTATCCCCACAGAACCATTGGTCCAAACACTCAAGTTTAACTGGAATTATGCTCTAAAGTATAGACATCTGTTGCACTTAACCATAACAGTAGAAGAAAATGATGAAGTTATGAGAGTGAGCTCAGTGTTAAGTATTTTGGTCTCTGTACCTCCTTGTAAGTGAACCTAAATGTGTGGGACAAATTGGGGTAAAAGTCATCTTCCCATGACAGATGGGAAGCAAGCATTTATTTTAAACTCAGTAATTCCTTTTGTTTCACTGCAGTTTGTATTTATTTGTAGTAAATTACATTTGAATTAAATTAAAATAAATTAAAAAATTAAAATCAATTCGTGTTTAAAATAGTAAGTATAATAGGACCCAGTAGTACAAGAACATTTCTATTTACCTCTTCTCTCAAAGTAACTTTACCTGAGCAATCAATGCTTATGATTTCTGGGTTGTCGGATTTAGTTTGGTTTTTCTTTGCTGTTTTATTTGTCTTGCTTCTGCCTTTACTCTTCTGTATCACTTAAAATATCTTTGTGTTATTAAAAAATGTATTGCATAAAAACTGTAAAGTAATTGTCCTTAAAAGAAACGTCAGATTCACCTCTAAGTGAATGAATGAATAAATCTGAAAAATGGTTACGTCCAAAGTTGAAAGGAGACTTTGCAGAGAAAATTACAGCAGAAGATACTGTACTTTGAGAGTTAACTCCATAGACCATCCCTATGGAAATAAAAGCATCAGGCCCTTCTCCCTCTTGCTCAGTGGAAATAGCCTGTTCTTTTCTGCATTCTCTTGCACTATTATATCATGATCAACAGTAGCCCCCTCTCCAAGATAACTGGCTAGACTTGTTAGTTACTCCCTCAGCCCTAAAACCGTATTTTTTTCTTTATATACAGCTGAATGATTCATGAAAGCCCCAAATTATAGAAACCTGGAATTTCAAATATGGATGATGTTTCAGAAATCATCTAATAATGTAATCCCTGTACTTTCTAGTTGAAGAAGTCACAGAATAGAGAGACGTAGCATCTTGCTCAAGGTCACCAGTATCCTAGGGGCAGACCCTGGACTATAGACACATCCTGGCTCCCAGTTCAACAGCAATTCTGTGACTCTAGACTTGGCACATTTCTGGTTCTCCTTTCCTTCATCCTGGCTTATTACTTCCATTTATAGCTTTATTATTTTTGCAATATTGTTGTAAGTAGTCTCAAACCATCTATAAGGATAGATGGGGGACTAAATATTTACACTATAAAGATCAGGACAGCTCTCGTAACCCCCAATCCAAGTGTTCTTTCCAAAGAAGGTAGTGTGTCAGAAGCTGGGGGCTCACTGCAACTTCACGGTCATTGACAATATCTGCCATGTCCCCAGGGCCAGGAGGACTGGCAGGAGTGGGGCAGCGTGCTGTGCACACTGACAGGCTTACTTTCTAATTGGAATTTCCTTGAAGATGAACTTTTAAAATGTTTTTATAGGTAAAATAGAGGCAATTCATGTATTTATTCAGTAATTTATTTAGCAATCATGAATGAAACTACCAAAAGCAAGAGTAGAAATTCTTCTTAGGAACCATAACGATTTGGAGCTTTGGAAAATGAAAACTAAGTGCCTATTTGGGGGAAGGGGAATTTGTGCAAAGTAGCTTTGTATTGACTTAAGAATTTAGAGATAGAAGCTAAAGAAACATTTGTAAAGATGGTCTGAGATAGCAACAGCAGCAGATGCAGTAGGAGATGCAGAGGAGGTAAGACGATTCTTTTCTGGGACATGAACCTGATCTTCTACTTCTGACATCACTTCACTTTTCCATGAAAATATCCTGTGATATCAGAAATACAGGGAGGTAAAAAAAAATCACAAGGTCAGGGCACCTGGGTGGCTCAGTTGGTTAAGCGACTGCCTTTGGCTCAGGTCATGATCCTGGAGACCCAGGATCAAGCTCAGCATCAGGCTCCCTGCTCGGCAGAAAGCCTGCTTCTCCCTCTCTCAGTCCCTCTGCCTGTTCTCCCTCTCTAGCTGTGTTTCTCTCTGTCAAATAAATAAGTAAAATCTTTAAAAAAAATCACAAGGTCTTTGATTGATTAGAGAATCAACAACTAAAGTCCAAAAAAATCTTTATATAACACTTGAGTGGTGGAAAGACAGGCAAATATTCATTGACTTTTTCTGACCTTGAAAAGACAATTAATTAGCAATAACACCAAAAGGAACAATAAGTTGAGCTTCCAGGTCTGGTAGGATATGCAATTAACAATGACTTGTGAAAGTTCAGTTATAGTTCACTTAATTATCTCGTGCTAGATGACTGCTCATGATTGGTGTCAATAAGCTTTTAACCAAATAAAATCATAAGAAAAAGAAAACCCATTACATTAATATTTTAATACATTTATATTTCTCTAATCTCTCTATTCCCGCTCTTTGTTTGAAAAGCTCTAAGGCTGTGGATTGTATGTCATCTGTAGACCATTCACATCCTGAAAGGGAATGGCAGCCATCTTTTGAACAATGTGCCTTTAATTTGCTGGTCTTAAATCAAGGCTGTCAATCATTGTTGGAACAGGACAGGGTGAATTTGATGCAGTGAACACACATCCATTAAATGCAAGTCAAGGAACATGAGCTGTTTTAAATAAAGCTTATACATAATACAAACTCTTCCATGGTCAAACCCAGGAACCAAGCTCTTAATTATTCACTTCATTGGAGTATACATAGGGGAATGATGACATACCATGGGAATCAGATGCAGAGAAATGCCAAATTCCAAAGTAAAACATTCTAAACGTAATAATTATATTGAGGAGTAGCCTGGTACCTGTTTTATTTTCTAGATCAATATAAAGAAGTATTCATTATCTTGTTTAAAAAATAAAGACCTGGGCACCTGGGTGGCTTAGTTGGTTAAGCAACTGCCTTCGGCTCATGTCATGATCCTGGAGACCCAGGATCGAGCTCCACATCAGGCTTCCTGCTTGGCAGAAGCCTTCTTCTCCGTCTCTCAGTCCCTCTGCTCCTGTTCCCTCTCTAGCTGTGTTTCTCTCTGTCAAATAAATAAAAAAAATATTTTTTTTAAAAAAGAAAGAAAAAAGAAAGACCTAATGTGTAAATGTGTATTGATTTCATCCCAATAATAAGATCAACCATAAAAATAGTAGTTGTCACACAAAAATTAAAGGTTTTACATTTTGTTTATGTTTATAATAATAATAACAAAACCTCAAGGTGTAGCAATGAAAAAATATCTTATTTTCAAGTAATTATGTGGGAGGCAGCTAATAAAATTACATTGACATCATATACACTTGTCTTTTCACAAGAACCTCAGCAATCAAATCAAATTAAATTTAGAAGAATGCACTAAAATATTCACTATTTAAAGGTGATCAACAGATCTTCCTTAAGCATCTAGCTGTGATAATTAAGAGGGTAATGTTTGATTTGCTCATAAAACTCATTATTTCTTATTCTATTTCTGAGATTCATTTATCTCACTTACCTGTGACCTGTTTAGTATGGATCTGGGTCACTTTTAAATTGAAGAGTATGCATTTTAGGGTAATGAGAAGTCCACAAAAGGACTGTGGATATAAATAAAATGCAGGCATTCCCTAAACTACAAAATATCCAATGTATGAATACACATACATAAGAGTAGAGCCCTGGTGAATGAAAAATAGAACCAGTCTTGCCAACCCTAATGCCTACAGGATAGTGTAGGTAACATCAATGAATACAACCACTCTCTAAATGGAGTCAGCCACTACCCAGGCCACCAACTTATTGCCACATGGGAATAAAGAGCAGCAAGTCCACATTTTTTTAATTAAAAACCTCCAAATATTTGAATCTTTAACACACCAATTCAAAATTCTTTAAAAAATACTGTGTAAGTCACACAGAAGACTTCTATAAGTTATCATGAATCTTCTTCAATGGAAAACTCGGGATATTCAAGAGGAATAATTCTCCAGATTATCTTTATTCAGAATGTAAAATCTAGTCTGTTTTACTTCTAAACATGTTTCCAGAATGTAAAAGAGCTAGTCTATGATTGGAAAATAAGGGAAGTGTGTTAACATAAATGACACGTTGGTTCACACTGAGTTTTCTGCCAGCATATTAATGCTTTGTGTCATACAGCAATGGCAGCTGTAGCCAAAGCACATTAGCCTAGCTCAAGGCAGCAAGTCACAGAGGCATGCAGCATTGTTGTGTACACCCTGTTCTGATGATTTACAGTTTCCCCCAATCTTTTTGTATCTTGGCCTTGTCTCTATCCTTTAACAACCCTTTTATCCAGCTACCTGCATTTCCAAGTCTTGTAGATAATACCATAGGATATTGTTATTAAGAAATCAGCATGGCTTTGGTTTTTAAAAATACAAGAATTTAATTGAAATGATTTTTTATTGGTATTCTATTTACAATGTTGTCTTAGTGTTAGTTGGTCCTCAATATTATTTTTCCTAAAGTGCTGCTATTTTTGGTGTGGCCTTTTGCAGAACACAATGGGGTTTTTTGTTTGTTTTTTCAGGAATACACATATCATGTTATAGCAGAAGTGTTGCTGCGTGTTGAGATATGGATGCAGGACTTCAAGTTAGATCTGTTCCCTAGTTAATTAGTATCATTAAACCAGCCCTTCAATATATGATTCGCTTTTGGCTAAGCCCTCTGGACTCAGTTCATGCTGCTATTACAATGATGGCAGATCTGGTATTTGGTGAGAGCTTTGCTTCCTAGTTTGTAGACAGCTGCTTTCTTACTCTATCCTCACAAGGCAGAGAGAGAGAAGGGAAGATAAAGAGATAAAGACAGAGAGAGAGAGGAGAGAGAGAGAGAGAGAGAGAGAGAGAGAGAGAGAAAGAAAGAAAGAAAGAAAGAAAGAAAGAAAGAAAGAAAGAAAGAAAGGAAGGAAGGAAGAAAGAAAGACATGGGGGAGAGGAGTTCTGGTCTCTTCTTCCCTTTATAAGGGCACTAACCCCTTGTGGGAGCTCTAGCCCCATGACCTACTCCAAACCTAATTACCTTCCATAGGCCCTATCCCTAAATAACATCACATTGCAGGGGTTAGGGTTTCAATGTATGAATTTTGAGGGGATACAAACATTCAATCTATTGCATCTTTCCATTTATTATTTCTTCTAATTTTCTCAACAATCTTACCCACGTGGCAGCTATATACCACCTAGAAATGGTACCAGGCAGTCTGCTAGGTTCTGTGGACTTTGTGAACAAAGCAGATATACCCTTAATCTCATGGAACTCAGCTCCCTTAGGTATACACAAGTAGATGCCATACTGCCTATTATAAATGCTTATCTGCCCTGGACAAAAATGTTGTCTATGTCAAGAGAGCACTCCAGGCCCCCAAGGCTAAATGAATAAGAAAGAGCCGCCCATCACTGTGTTCTTTGCCATTGCCCTTAGGAGGGAAATGATGGGTTCTCCCATACTATATACCTGCCAACACTCCACTTCCCCGCCCCCCCCCCCAACCACCACCACTGAAGGATGCCATAAGCTCCTGGAGACTCTTTGTAGCTCACTGTCACTTGATTCCAAACTCTCAGCTGTGTGACCCTCACCCTCTGACCTCAAAACTGGTTGTTGGGATTTTGTCTGTCTGAAGCTTGAACCTCAGTTTTCCCTGTCATTTTCAAGCTTAAACTGTTCTTCTGTTCATGGGTCTCAGCTTTTGATCTTGCCTGCGGCAGGCATTCCCTACTCCTTCTCAGCCCTGCAGAACTAATGTTTACATTTGGCCAGTGCTGGCTATCCACAAAAGGGGTGTTCGTATGTTGAGCTCTCTGCTTGCCAAGTTTGGGGCTCCTGCACAAGTATTCCTCAGTCCTCTGTGACCTGCCTTACCAGGCTTCACAACCATTGTGCCATGGAACTAAGGTGTCTACGTGCTAGATGGGTGTTCACACTCAATATATAAGTTTAAAAACCTGTGCCTCAAAGAGTATGGCTTGGAAGGGACATGGATGGGGCTTTTGAGCAGTGGGATACCTCAGGAAAACAACAAGAGGAAGGAACCAACTTTTCTCAGGAGGCAGCAGAGAGTAGAAAGGAAGTAAAAATGGTGATTAAAGAGAGGAATAGAGAGAAGAGTTTAGTTGCACTGAGGGAGTTTTTGAGGGACCTTGGACATAGAAGAACTTAAGGTAAGCAATAGTGAATTCTTGATCAGAGGGATAACATGGTGGTTTCTGAACTGGAGGACAGCTGCATTCGAGCTGGCTTTAGAATAGGTTAGACTAAGGAGAAATGAAAATCAGAACAATCTAAGAACTGTTGCTATCTATATACCTATCTACCTCCCTACCTTTCACTTAATCACCTATCTATCCACTTACTTACCATCTATCTATCATCTATTTGCCTATATATCTACCTATCTATCATCTATCTATCTATCATCTATCTATTTATCTATGGCAAAGGGAACCCAAACAACTAAGAGAGTTTGAGAATTAGAGGGAGGCACAAACTCAAGGGACATTGTAAGAATTTATCCATCCAGATCATGACTCCAGCTTCCAAATGGAGACCGCAGTCTAATGAAACTTCTACCATTATCATTGTTTTTGAAGACCTTCGGAGAGGAGAGTCACACCACCAAAAGAATTTCCATAACAAACGAGACCCTTGGGTGTCCATTCAGTATAACTGACTGCGCAAACCCAGGATTCCCAGAGGGTACCTGCTTCTCCTCTAGGAGTCCAGATGTGAGGTCAGAGGACCACCAAGAATCTCTATGTACACATAAGGTCTCAGGCTGTCGAGGCACTGAACATAGACCATATTGGAATGCAAGGCGCCTGGGTGGTTCAGTCAGCTAAGCCTTTGACTCAGTTTTGGCTTAGGTCATGATATCGGGGTCATGACATCAAGTCCTGCGTCCAGCTCTGCACTTAGGACAGAGTCTGCTTGAGATTTTTCTCCCTTGCCCCTCTGCCCCTACCCCTCATCATGTGTGCGCTCTCTCTCTTTCTCATAATAAATAAATAAACTCTTTAAAAACAATGTGTTAGAATGCAGTTCAGGAAGGCTCGTGAAAGAAAGGACTCACACATCAGTGGAAAACTCCATTGCACATAGCATGAACATTTTATTTATTTATTTATTTATTTATTTATTTATTTATTTATTTATTTAAATTCAATTAGCTAAGATATAGTACATCATTGGATTTTGATAGAATGTTCAATGAGCATGTTCAACATGAGTATTTTAGCACTAGCTCTCCATGTTGAGCAACATCCATTCAGGAAGGAAAGCAGTACTGTTTTCTGTTTTGAGCGTGTAGGAAGGTGGGTCCTCTCTCAAATCACTACCAATTCATGTCCTTCACTTTCAGTATCTCATCTAAAACTCTATTTATCTAGAAAACTTCCTAAGGTTACTCCTATAATTGATGTTTTTCCTGACCCAGGAGTCAAAAGTATGTACAAGGAACAGAGTTTAAAAAACTTTAGAAATTTTAATATCAACAACTTAGACTATAAAAAAAATCACTTTTTACCATAAGGGACCCCTATAAACAGCTATTTTTTGTTTCAGTGCTTCACAAGATCCAGCACCCATTCATCTTTTCAAGAATATGGATATTGCCCTATGTTTGTGATACAATGTGTAATCATCTGGTCCTTCCTATTATTTGTTGCATAATTATATTCTTTAATCATTTTTAAGTGCCTTCTGTCTAACTATATTGTAAATTCCCTGGGGGCACAAACCTGCTGCATTCATTTTCTGACATCATACTGTAATACCCACTGCTATTTCTTGGCACACAGTAGACATTCTTTAAATGCCCTCCCCATCAGATCAAGTTGTTAAGTCAGAAGAGAAGTCAGTGGTTTATAGTCAGGTCTAAATCTTTTCTGACTGGAGAAGAAAAGAAATGGGCAGGTATTTTAGCTTAAAATGGCATGGGAAATTTGTTTTTTTCTCTGTAGCAATTGGAGTAGATGATATTGGATTTACCATGTAGCAGGGATCATGGAAGTGCAATACAAAACCCAGATGACAGTATGAAATGTATTTTGTGTGTATTCACAAAATTCCACAGAATCAATCACCATCCCTTTGACCGAGTTAATATGAACTCCAGTGGCAGTAACCCACGGACCTCTAATAGAATTCACCGATGGGAAATAGTAACAGTTCCCGCGGAGGTATTACCTTCGCTGCCAACTGTGATCTATGGATGACAGCCTCCCAGAAAACACATTGACACAATAGGCTGTAATGGCTCAGATGGGGCCTTTATGTGATATCGGGCCAGTGATCTGCAGACAATGTCTCACCGGGAGGTTTCTCAATTGCCTTCTCCAAAGCTTTCCCTCAAGCTTTCAGGGCCTGTCCAGGTACTTTCCTGAGCTCAGGGATGTCTGCCTGTGCTCTAAGACTATCGAAGCTTGCCTTAAGGCATCTCCATTACACTAATGAGCTGCTGCAAAGCCAATGAGAAAATGAAGAATAGGTACAGATGGAAGATTTTCTCCAATTTACAATGATGTAGGTATAGATGTGTGTCCTTATAAAGTGTAATTAAGCTTCCACAGTCTGATTTGGGCCTTATTTCTTATCAAGCCCTGTTAACCAGTTTGAAAACTGCTTTGTCCACACTAAAGAGACCCTGTTACCCCTGTGCCAGGTGGTCACTCAACAAATGATTGGTAAAGGTGCTAATTGTGCAAGGCATTTTTGTAGATATAGGATAATAATTGACTTCTGCCCTCAAGGAGCTTCTGATTGAGTTAGAAGAGGTGAAAATGACCCATGTGAACTCATGTGTATTTATGGCTAAATTGCTAGGTTGGCGTTTGATAATTACCCACTTAAAGTTGTCTGATAAACCCCGGTACTTCACTCATCACTACAAGTGACACTACAAAGTAGCACACAGCAGGAGAAAGAGTAGATTTATCAGCAGATGCTTTAAAAAAAAAAAAACCCCGAACCTTACATTCTTAGAGTAAATTAAGGCAATATAAGAAGGAGGGCTGGGGAGAAAGGAGATAAAGAATTACCAACTTTTAATATGCCAAGTATGTTCCCAGATACTTTACAGGTTGCTGCATTCTCCCTTAACAAGGTCTCTATAAAGTAGAGATGAACGTCATCATTTTAGACGTAAAGAAATAGCAGCTCCAAAAGATTACCTGTCTTGCCCCAGGCCACACAACCAGAAGTGAGTGAACTAGGACTCAAAGCCAGATTTGTCTGCTCCAAAGCTCTCACTCTTTCCACTTTGTCACTATCCCTACCCTATCGTGCCTTCTATCATCTTGAGCAAACCATGCCTATTACTACTGTCACTTCCAACTTATCTGTGAATAATCTTCTTCAAAATGGCCCCTGATTCTGGGTTGGAAAGGAAAAAGGAGAGATCAAACACAAGAAGACAAAAGTGAAAAAAAAAAAAAAAAGATTCAAGAGAGTACCTCTGCCAATTCACCAAGCTCTTGGTCAGAGTTGGTGTTCTGCCAGGATGGCCCCATCCTGCACAGCAGTCAGCATCCATCCTAACTGGTCAGTTCAAAAGTCACTGAGGACATGACATATTTTTAAAATATCATCTCCCCTGACTACTTAATGGGTCCTGGAAATCTGACGACACTGAATATTGGTCTTTGAGAAAAGTAGTATCAACTTTGAAGGCAGCTCTAAGGTTAAAAGAAGGTGACATGAGTAACACTACTTCTAGGAGAAAATTTATCCTGAGAAAAAAAATAAATTCGTTCAGTCATATACCTTCTACGTTTTTAAATGTCCTTAAGATTATTAAAAAACAAACCCAACGTTTTATAAAAATTTTTACTACCTATTATAATTGGCTTGTGGTCTAAACTTATGACATAGAAACCTTAGTTTTTATTTGTTGTATGGATACTTAAAAAACATAGTAACTATTTTTCCAGCTCCCCCACTCCATTTCCAATATCTAATTTCTCAAAGATAAGCACCTCTAAGAGTTTATTATATATTTAGATATTTTTATCCATAGAGGAAGATAAAATATATTTGAAATATGTGTTTGTTTTACCAAAATTTAGCCATATGTACTAGTCTACAGTTTGCTGTTTGTGATTAATGTGCAAAGGATATCATTCATTGTCAATATATCATCTATTTTGTTCTTTTCAGTAAGTGTATCATATTCTGTGTATAGATATATCATAACTTCAAGACTTACTGATAAATATTTAGAATGTTTTTTAGTATCTTTAAACAATGCTACCAGAAACATCTTTGTGCATTTTTGCAACCTTACATGAATACTTTAGTAAGAAGAATGTACCCTTTTAAATACCTTGGTCTCTTTTGAGCAAATTAACATCAGATATTCATCTGTACTTTTTTATAGAAATTCATGCAGATATTTACTATTGCTCTGTGTAACTGACATATTATTATGCCAATATGACTAAAATAATATATTTGGTGTAGTTCTGATCACACACAACCATCAAATATAACATTGCACTTACAACTTTATGCAATTACTTTCAGTTACAGTTGATGGACACCCATTGCAGTGAAAATCAGGCACTATCCTAACAGGTTTCAAAAGCATTGTCGGAACCCAAAATAGTAACGCAATGAGGATTGGAATAATTAGAGAAGGTTTCTTGGAAGAGCTGGCACTCCAGCTGTTCCTTGAAACATAAGGAAGATTTGGATAACCTAAAAGAGGGGGGAAAGCCAAGAATGTGAACCTGAGAAGTCAGGACCACGGACAGAGCAGAGATGGTCCAAAGGAAAAGTACACTTTAAAAGGAGTAGTCAGGAGAGCTACCAGAGGCAAAGCGGGGCTTTATGACGAGGATTTTAAAAAACAAATCAGAAGGTCTGGATTTTTTGTAGAAATGAAACATCAGGACCAAAGGACAATTTGTGAAAGTATTTAACAAAGCTAGGAGCTATATGCAGTAGGGCATGAAAAGGAAACCAACAAAAAAGGTATTAGACGAATAGTAGATCCAGGAACTAAAATGGGGTGGTGACCCCACAAGAAATAGTTAAGCGGATAGTCCATAGAAAAAAATCAACACGATCCACAATTATGACTACTGTTTAATTAGAACTTACTCTGCCAGGCCGTGTACTAAGTGCTCTAGTCACATCATCTCATTTAATCCTCCTCGCGACAATGTTTTAAGTCTGTATGATAACTAACCTCATAGATGAGATACGCTTAGGCTCATAGAGGTTAAGTTGCTTGTCCAAGGTCATAGAGATTAAAAATTACAGAGTTGGGATCCCAACCCATGCCCAAATTCAAAGCTAGGAACCAGAGCTGAAAAGAAGACTTATATCACAAACATTATGAAGATTCCCTTCTATATTAACTGATAGCTTCAAAAAGGAGATGGTTCTTCTTTTACCACTGTATTTCCCTCCTTCCATGGGAAACTATGAAAAGGTAATTTTTTTAAAAGCCTTTTTTTTTTTTAATTGAGTTCAAAGCACCTCCACTATAGTTCCACCAGGCTTGTGAAGTCTTTGAGAAGTTAAATAACCTTTACACAAATCCTATGAGGTATTTCTTCATAAGAATGAGGCACAATTGGAAAAAAAAATTTAGTAACAAAAAAAAAAAAAAAAAAAAAAAAAAAAAAAAAAAAAAAAAAAAAAAAAAAAAAAAAAAAAAAAAAAAAAAAAAAAGAATGAGGCACAATAAAAATAAGTAACTTGCCCAAGTTTACGTAGCTATACAGCAAAATCAAGTCTCAAGTCAAAGCACTCAGAGCCCCTTCTCAACTACAGGACTTTGGTCAATAATTATCACACCCTGTTCCCAGGAAGCATCTCACTGCCTGTTAGTCGAGCCAATACTTAAGTCAAAGCTGAAATTAAAACCTTCAAAGGAAGCTACAAGATTCAGTAGATTGTGCTTTGGAATTTCAAGACTATATTTGAAGTCCAGTCTTGATATATGCCTGTCAAATTGGTGATACCAATTTGTCTAAATCCTCATCTATAACATGCAGAAATACAGTGTCTGCCTCACAAAGCCCCTAAGACATAGGACACAACTGAGTGCTACAGTAGGAGTCAGAATAAGTACCCAAATTCCTTTATAAGAAAATATCCTGCCACTTTGGATGTTGGAAAGTATTCATAGATACAGAACCCCATCTTGACTTCAGTCATCTGATCACCTACTTCAAAGGAGCATCTACAGTTTAAGGTTGGTTAATTCAGAACTATAGGTATTGTAACAGTGAAATGCATTTTCATGAAAGAGTAAATTCTTAGAGGTTACCCATGCATTCTTCAAATGCTAGCATCACTAGAAACAAGACTGGAAAAAAAGTGCAAAATATCCTAGAAAGCTATTTACACTGAAGGAAAATAAAGTTTTCTCTTTAATGAAGCATGTTGGGCATTAAAGATGCCTTGTGTTTTGTGTACCATTGGTTGTATTATGATCTTTAACACCTCAGGATCATTGTGTTTGCATCAGCACAGCCTCAGAAGGGAGATTAACAGGAGTATTTTGTACTTTAATTGATTCCTTGAAACATTTCCTAGGTGAGGCCATTATTTGCATTTTCCTCATGGCCAGTCCCAATGTAGAACTTCCAATGGTTGAGATAAGACACATAATAAATTCTTGTCAATGAAAAGCAAAAAGAAAGAGGAATCACAATACCCAGCCCCATTTCTCTAAATATTAAACTGCTCTCTCTTCCCAATAACTATGACTATATAAATAAATAAGTATTCAGGCTCGTGGAACTACAATTTCTGAGTATGACAAAAATTCAATTAAACCTACAGGAAAACAGATATACTCATCTATAATTCCTCATGGTAGAATGATACAACACGGAACGGAATCTACACCACAAACACGACCACCGTTTGACTAACCCTTACAACGTGGTCTTTAGTAATACAGGATCTTGGGCCAACAGATTCGAGTTTAAATCCTTATTTTCCCACTTACTAGCTGGAGAAATTGCTTCAGCAAATTATTTCTCTAAGACTCAGTTTCCTGATCTGTCAAATAGGAAATAAAATTATGACTTACCTCCTTGGGCAATTATGAGGAATCAAATGATACAACACATATTGAACTGCCTAGCAGGGAGCCTGGCAGAGTAAGAACTCAAGTTTGTTATTATTTTAAAACACCTAGTATATGTCATTTTGAGCCTCTCAAACAATGCTTCAAAAGAGATGGTAACTCCATTCTAGAGACACGGGCAACCAGCCATGTGACTCGCTCCAAATGAAAGAGCTGCCAAGAAGCAGAACCAGGACTCTCTGACCCTGGAACTCAGAGGGTCTGTGCTACTCTGACTTGCTGAGTCACTTTGGCCCCCATACAAGTCACCATCCTGACTGAAATGTTAAAGTAACTCCATCTGAAATCAGTTTCCCCTGGGACCCAGGACTCAGCTCTGAGAACAAAACTTCAGCAAGGCTCACCGACGAGACAAAGAAGCGCCGACATGGACATGTTTACAGAATGTCTTTCACCATGAAACTGGCAACTTTGACAGGCATATTTTAGCAGGAAACAAGGTAGCTTGCTTTCCCGAGTGCTCACTCTTGCTTCTCATAACCAAAGGAGAAGAGCAGCATCTTTTTTTTTTTTTAATTTTTTTTATTGGCCCATAACCTTTTAGTTATGTGAGTTTGGCACAAAATGACAGCTGTTAACACAGCAGGCCACCTCTTGGCATTCCGTGATGGCTATATTAATGCCACCACAGGCCCAGGCCTGTCATAAGCCTTCCGCGAATCAAAGTGCCACTAATTTTCCCCTTATAAAGACCACAAGATGGTATCCAGGCTGTGCCTTTCAATTTATATTGTTCTGCCATGCAACAGCAAGATCATGAATTTTAAATGCCTACTGTGATTTGGTCCTATAACTGCACTGTGGGCCCAGTGCCATTACGGAGAGAATAGTGCAAAGTAAGTATAATAGTATTTTTACAGTGAAATCTACTTACAATAAATCCTAAGGACTGAGAATAAATTCTATTGAGGATCCTCATTAAATACTAATTCCCCCCTCTCCCCCTGCCCCTACCCCACCCTCTTACGTATTTATATAAGCCTTATCTTAGAGAACTCTGCATAAGACTGAAGCAAGCATCCTACCGCCTTGCATTGATGCTGGTAATAAAGAGGAGAGATCTTATGGATAAGATAGAGGAGAAAGATAGGAAAAGAAAGAACTGGAGGCCAGTGTTGAATGCAGTTTTGTTAATAATTCATAAACTGTCTCTCCCATCTGAGTCTCCTTCCTAACTTCCTTTCTCCACCAATATCACCATAATTCTCCTAAATATCCAGGCTTAAAGCAATGAAACCAAATCTCTGTCTATCCTCACTCTGCCACTCACCCACGGTCCCTAGGTCTGTGGATACTTCCTTTACATTATTTCTCACCTCCAACCTTGATTTCCATCCCCACTGCTATTGCTTCAATAGAGGTCATTATAACTTAACAACTGAATTATCACATTCATTGGTTTATCAGAAAATAGGTAAATATGCACCTCCCAAGGCAAACAAATCTAAGTTCAAGTTCTGGACCAGCCACTTGCTAGGTGTGACCTTGGATGAGTTACTTAACATTTCCAAGTCTCCTCTGAAAAGTAGAGATAATAATAAGTAACTACCTCCAGGGTTGCTATAAGGATCAAGATGATGCAAGTAAAGTGCTTCTGTTATTTTTTAACTGTTCTGCATAACCAATTTCTTCCTTCTTTACTTCACTCTATACACCTATTTCAAGTTGCTCTTACTAAAATAAAGCAGCAACAAGGACATCTTCTTTTCCCAAACGGAAGCGAGATCCCCCGCGTATAAGACAAATACTCTCTCATTCAGGGCCTTTTACTACCAGACCCTGAGTTACCTTCCCATGTAGTTCATTACTGCTCAGAAGTGTTACCATTCTTTCCCCCTTCACCTCCACCCCATCGCCATCGTCCCAATGTACACAAATGTTAACGTCTACTTTAACTCCAGCATCCTTCATAAATACCTTCTTGATACATCAACCTAAACAAGTCTCCTTTCTCCACCAAACCCCGCAGATGACACATACTTCCCATGTCATTTATGTGGCAAAATACATAATGCCAAGCTTGAACTCTTTCTTTGTGCATATCTCTCCTAGTTGTGTAATTAAATGAGAATGTGTTTCAGTTCCAAGTTAAGGGACCATCTTATGGATGAAATTGCCTTAGAACAAAGCCTTTTGACTTTTTATCAACTAATTTCTTTTGGAAGAAATCCAAAATATATACACCTTACGTGGGACATAGGGTGATAAAGTTTGAAAGAAAATGCTTTAAACATTTAAACTTGGACTCAGAAAGGACTGAGAAGATTTCAGCATCTTTGATGCTTGCTTGGTAGTAGCCTAGGTGAAGCCAACAGTGACTATTTCAAGGAGAGGCCCTTCTTTGAGACAGAGGATGGTTTTTCCTCCAGATGCCCAAGGCAGGTCCCTGGAGACAGAGAAAATGTTTCTTGGGCTATGACCATATGTCAATGGATAGATGTAGAATCCTCTTCTCATGTAGCAGAGACCAAGAAACCATAGCCCTCCTCTGAGGGACCAGAGGGAGGGAACCACATCCTAGACAACATCCATGGGCCTCCCATTGTACTCCCGTTCTTGATAATGAAATTCATACCACAGAACATATTGTTTGAATGGAGCCTTTTTTTCATATACAATGAATCATATCAAATAAGAAATAAATAAGGTACCAGTATGTGAACAGATTCTATTTTATAAGGAGATGAATTGTCCTCACCCTCCATGTCCTTCCTCCATCCTTACTAAGCAAGCCGTCTGTTTTCCCAGCCAAGGTGAACAACAGAATCTTTGTCTAATCCATTTGACAAGTCTAAAGCCAAATTTCTCATTCCCAGAAGGCACTGACGAGTGGCCCAGAGCACCAGAGGGTGAGCAAAATCAAAACCAGGAATGTACAGAGCAGTACCAGGAACCTGCAGAAAATGGTAGTGGGTTCTTCTCAGAAACTGTGTTATAGTGGCAGCAAAGGGACAATGCAGGCAAGTCTCTGGGGGATAAGGATGCCAAAAATCAAGAACCAATCATCATAACCAGGAGAAAGAAGCTAGCTAATGAGAAGCAAAACTGTTAGGACTATCATCTTCATCATCATTATACAAACCTAGAGTCCTGTGTCTGAATCCTTTAGCCCTAGATGCATTCTGGAATTCAGAATTTTTTATTTTAGATATGCCAACTAAATTCATTATAATGCATTAATATTTCTGTAGAAGATCACATTAAATGGGATTAAATGGAGCCAATAAAGAACCTCATGTCAGTTCAGGTCTGGCTTTGCCATCATATGAATTTTGACACCAATTTATAAACAAACAAAACCTTTTTTTTTTTTTTTTTAATTTGAGGGGTTTCAGAATTTCAAATGAGACCACAGACAAAGAGAACACTTAGGAAGTGTGAAGGTAGAAAGTATGTGAGGAACTCCGCATACCTGGAAGATTGAATCTTGGATGATGGGTACCAACTCTTCCGCAAAATGAGGAATCTGGGGCCCCAAGAAGTTAGCAATACTCTCATAATTACCTTGTTTTCTTTTTCTTTTTTTTTTTAAGATTTTATTTATTCGACAGAGTGAGAGACAGCAGGAGAGGGAACACAAGCAGGGGGAGTGAGAGAGGGAGAAGCAGGCTTCCAGCCAAGCAGGGAGCACGATGCAAGGTTCAATCCCAGGACCCCGGGATCATGACCTGAGCCAAAGGCAGACGCTTAACTGACTGAGCCACCCAGGCGCCCCCTCATAGTTATCTTGTAACTCACTTACAACTTACAAATCATAGGTATAAGTAGATATAGGATTTGAATATAAAAGCATGCTTTTTCTGACTATAAAGGGATTCATATGGCAAAGCCCTTGGTATGCAGTGAACCCAAGTTTCTAAGAAAATTTTGATTTGATGTAGAGCTAATTTAACTATATTCCAGAATCTGTATCCATCTCAAATCGCTGCCTTATGGGCATTGTCATTGCTCTCAATAATGTCTATTTTGGAATTTTTCCTTGATGACTTTGGGTTATATTTGAGTAAATAGGACCTCTTATTCTGATGTCGATCATTCATTGCATGTACTACATTTTTTCCTAATGATTAATTTCAGGGATTATATCTAAAGTTATTCAAAAAGTCATTTGAGGGATGTCTGGGTGGCTCAGTAGGTTGAGCATCTGCCTTTGGCTCAGGTCATGAACCAAGGGTCCTGGGATCAAGTCCCGCATTGGGGTCCTTGCTGAGCAAGGAGTCTGCTTCTCTCTCTGCCTGCCACTCACCCTGCTTGAGTTCTCTCTTTCTCTCTGACTAATCAATAAATAAAATATTTTAAAAAATAAAAAATAAAAAGTCATTTGATTCCACCATATCATCAGCAATTACCCGGGCCTATGGAATTATGAGGTCTGCAAGAGAGAATTTTGTTTAAACAACTAACTTTTTAAATGGCCCAAGAAGACAAGGAGACCATGCTGTCCTCTCTTTAGTATGCAGATCATATTTGTGCATGACTATTATGGAAGTGCAACCAGACAATTACATCTCTATCCAAGCATGCGGGAGACAGCTTTACCAATAAACATCACTATCCCTGAATATTGGTGCCTCGTTCCTTCATCTGATTCTCACTCCTTCTTGCAGCCATTCCTCTAGACAGGGCTCAACTCCAAATTAGAAGTGCCGTGGAGTCAGATCAGTGGCCTTGGCCCCCTCCCCTCACCACCCTAAAGCTGCCTCCCCTCAGTCATTCTTGACGTCCAACGTGGCTGAAACCATGTGGGGAGAGATAGGAGGGCAGACAGATAGGAGAGAAAACACCCACCTTCTTTACCTTCTCCCCATGCCTGCTTTCCTGAGCTCCCTAGGCCATCTCATAGGTAACCTCACTTCTGTAACTAGGCAGCATTCAAAACAATTTAAAAAGCCATGACCCTCAAGGGGATTTATCATTCAGAAGCGTATCCAACTTTTCTCATGCCGAAGTCTCTTTCCAAAGTGGACAGATCCTTTAGGAAAAGAAACATCTGTTACTTGGGGCTTGTTTTCCCCAACTATTTCCCCAACTATGGTTTTCTAGAACATAAATCATGAAGTCAGTTGCCATACCTATTTCCCTTTGGACTTGAAAGCTCTGAGAAGTTGATTTCTCATCCTTGAACCCACAAAAATGCAGTTCATAGAGAATGGAGTATAGCAAAGCTGGGAGGAGAAGGGAAGGAGTAGTCCTCTTGCTATTGTGTGTGAATACTTTCATTTGACTACTATTAATACTAATGAGGGTGCTCTACCAAGATCCTCGTGCACTAAGATGAAAATAGATGCCTTGGTATAGAAATTTCCTGATACACTGTTGATAATTCATTGTATGATGTGATCAACTCATGCTATAATAATGGCACTTATACATCACACTTTGAAGATGCTTTTTATTGACTTAATGTGAATATTATTGCCATCGTTTATTACAGAGAAGTATCTTGTAGTAATTGAAATACAATATAGTATCATTAATCATCCTGAATATAAAATGTTAACTTTAAACTGGTCACACTGTATTAAATGCTCCTCTAACCATAAAGCAATTTGATTTGCGAGTCTGTAAAAAGCTGAATGTTTACGATTTAGTGTAACTAGCATTTGGAACATATTTCTTTATAGATTTCTCAAGAGTTTGCTTTACCTGAAGTTAAGTTTTATTGTTTTGTTTGAATGTGTTTTCCCTTCCAATATAGACTTCACTGATACCTGATTGTTGGAAGTCATTCTCCCACAGGAAGTCATTCTCCCACAACATGAGAGCAGGACCATTTCCTCATCTCTCTATACTGACCCTGAGAATCAGCTAACTACCTTATGCACATTTTCAATATCAGACATGTTGAGACCTCCACAGTGGTACTGTTGGACAAAAAAAAAAAAAAAAAAAAAATCACTGGAAATAAGATAAAGATGATTACGGACCTCTGACCACACATCACTCCTGTGTGCCCTGTTCGGGGAAGCCCCATTTGTTACCATGCATCAGGCAGCAATGGAAATCTCATAAGTTAAATGATTTGGGAGTCTTATGTTTCCTTTCACACAGCTAAGTGTATCTAATGACAATGCTAGGTAGAAACATTTCCTCTTTTTTCTCTGGGTCAAGTGCTACACAAAGGGAGAGTAACTGGTTTGGGAGATGATATTTACCTGGTTCCTCAGAAACATTTCAGTCCACCTTTAACTAGCTTTCATAGCAGAAAATGTATCTTCGGCATAGGACACTTTATCTACATTATTAAATAGTTTTCTTTATTCCAGTCATTTATAAAAATAACTCACTGGGTGGTATTTTTATATTTTAAAAATCTGCACTGTAATTCCATTGCTGTTGAAAGCCTTTTTGTGGATTACAGAAGTAATGCCTACTCATTATAGATAATCTGCGAAATACAAAGAAAAACTTAAATCACCCATAATGCCTCCAGGCAGTTTTCAAAGGTCCATGTAAGCATTTTGAATCGTACAGAGACGTTTAAAACACTCATTGAAGACTGTTTCCTTTCCTTTTTCATTTGGAATAAACCACTAAACAGTTTAGGACCCTCTGTGTGATAGGTAACACAGTGATTCCCTGTCATTTCAAATTCAACTTTTGTCAGTAGTATTTCTCTTCATAGGGACATTTATTTTTGACCACTTTGCAAAGAGATTACAATGAAAATGTACGAAGTGTCCCAGAAGGTAGTCTGCTTTGAAAAGCTGTTTACTTGCCTCAGGCATGATTTGGGAGAGTAAAGGTCGAGGATGGGTCACAAGAAAGCCCCATGGGCTGTCCCTTCAGACCGGCTCAATACTCTTTTATCTCTCTCTGTTTTCATTGACACCAGCTGTGTCTACCTTAATCCTCCCTGAGAGTTTACATCTTTTTTCTTAATAATCTATAAGCAAACCATAGAAAAGGGGCATGAGTTGACTAGAAAGAAATGGTTGGGGAGCAGGTGATGGGAAGAAAAGGCAAAGGAAAAAAGTGTAATGGGTAGCAAATTCCTTTTTATAAAATGTTAGGAAAGGCAACAGCATATTTAACGAGGCTTAATTTGACTGAAATCAGTGGAAGCTACGGTTCTTAAACATCATCCAATACCTGAAACAAAGGAATGTTAATAACCTAAGTCTCTTATAAGAATCTCAAAGTTCGTCCCACAAATCATCTTCATTTTTACGTATCAGAGAGGACAAATACATTTCACAATTTTGAAGGTGTTAGTGACCATTAACATCGACTATAATTAGCCTAGTAGATGCTATGTAATGCTGCTATTTTGAACACATGTTTCCAGTAGGCAGTACTACTTAAGTAAGATGCTCTGCCTTAATCCTCCCCTTTCCTAAATAGGGATGAAATGGCATTTTAATGGATTTCTGAAGCCTTGGGTATGTAAAGAATAGGAAGTAGGAGGTAGAAGGAAAATCAGTGCATCATGGTCAGAACTCTTGGTCCAAAGGATATGTGACTGCATTCACAGGATAAGAGGGGAGGGTTTGAAAGAGGAAAAAAAAGAAAGAAAGAAAAAGAAAAGAACAAAGACAACAAAAGTCCTGAAAACACACTGTCATGGCCAACTATCTGAAGAATCCAATTAAGAACACATTAACTGACATCTACGTTGGTACATTCACTGATGGAGAATGCCCGATCATGCCTCCGCCTGCAGAAGGCAGCAGGTTGGAACCCTGTGTTGAGGTTTATAAAAAAAGCGGTGCAGATGCTGTAATCTACAAGGGAAAACAGGGCAATGAAAGCATCAAGGACAGAGACTACCCTAGGCAACACCTAGGGAATTTTCAGCATATTATTATTTCATTTTTCTTTCAAAGGAAAAAAACAATCTTTAATATGAAGCGCCAAGGTGGGGGTGGGGTGGGGAAGGGAGAGAAGGGTCGTGTCTCCGGAGAGACAGGAGCCGGGCCTGGAAGTGATGGGTAAGGCTGAGATGCTGAGTGCCCTGCAGTAACCCGTGGCAACAGCCATTCCCAGAACAGCTGTCAAGCAGTGACTTAAATAGATGACCCTAGTGCTGGGTTTGTTTTTATTTGGTTGCTTGTTTTTTAACCCTGATATATAGCTTTGAACACCAAAGAACTTTCTTTTTTGGAAGAAATGAACTGACAAATATTTTAGGTTCTGAATGCACCTTTTCTGAAATACCCAAGGGAAATAATTTTGCTTCCAGAAGCACCAAAGAACTGCTTAATGCATTACCCTTAAAAGCCCCAAATCCAAAATTTAGTACATGCCTTGTGCGAGTACTATCATTCTAATTAATGCTTTCTGCCACTTTTAAGAAAATAGTGCTGCATGTCCCATTTCTGCCCCCCATCCTAGCCCAGCCAAGGCTCACTACCTGGATCTGAGCCCTAATGCCTCCACCAGTTATTAGCTATCTATTTCAAGGCAGCCATGGACCATCTCTGTACCTCAGTTTATATATCTAGAAAATGAGGGTAATCATATGACCTACTTCCTAACAATATTGTGAGAATTAAATGAGTTCGTGCAGGTAGAGCACTTAGCACAGTGCATGGCTCATGAGAAATGTCCGGTAAAAGCTAGCTATTATTACCATATTTTATCAAATGCAAAATGCCATCCATGGTACAATACACCATTATTTTATGTGCCACTAAGAAAGAAAAATTGATGCCAATAAATTACAGCACAATACTTTCTTGCAGTTTTTCATTTTATACTGCTTCAAAAGTTCTTTGAAACTTATTAGACATGAATTTTATCATATATCACTCTTGTACATACATTAAAAGGGAAATGTCAGTTAAATAAATACTTCGATGGATTCCTAAAACCTTTCAGCCTTAGAGACTGATTCTACTGAATCTCTTTTTGAATTACCAGAGCTCTGTACCAAGACCACCATGGAACACTGCTGATCACACAAAACTGGGTTTATTAAACTTGCTGAGCAAGAGAAAGTACCACCTTGATAGAGTCTCAGCAGTGTTTTCAAAAGGGGAGTCAGGAAAGACAGCAGTAGTCATGGGTGCTTTGGGACAGAAGGTAGTAAGTGAGCAGGAAGAGGTCAGAGTTTGTAATGAAACAAGATGCTGGAAGCCAGTGATCTTACCCTAGCACAGGTCTGAACAAGCTGAAGTTAAAACAGTTCCAGTTTGGTTTACTGTGCATCTCATGGTTGGTATGATTTGTCTGCTTGGCCAATCACACCACAGTTTTGCAAGCTGTGGTTTCTATTTTGTTTCTGACCCACTGTCATCGATGTCCACGTTTTTCCACTGAACATCAGGTTCTGTGCCCTGAACAGTGTCAGTGATGCAATGCTTCTTATTGCCTCCAGCCCCACCTTTGCAATAACTGGAACCCGTTCTGAAAATATTAATGCCCAGGTCCATAGTATTGACAACCACATCACAAGTGTGTCGAGGCTGCTGATGATTTTGATATGTCTCCTTAAGTCATGTGAAACTATGGGGGAAAAAATGGTGCATCTTAGAATCAAAGAAATGCAGAAATAATTGGATCACAATAAAATCTAATTCTCATCTTGGAGAGTGGGGCCAACTCTGTGTTTATAGTCCCATGAAACAACCAATCAACTGTGAGAGATATGTCAAAAGAAGTATCATAAAACTACGTATAGTATAAGAGTACTTATCTCCCTATAGACAGGCCCTTACACCCCTTCTATGAGCCCAAAGGGGAGTTTTTATTGCTTCTTTAGTTGTGATCCTTAAAACTTTAGTATTAATTTTGTTTCCTTAATTGAACAAGTCACCAATTTTTCAAAGTTTTCTCTACAGAGAACTATATGGTTACAGAAGAAAGGATCTAAACCACATAGACAAGAAACATCCAGTGGGTTTTGCCTACGGAATTGCCATGCCACAGGATGAAACTAGAAATAATAAAGATACTCAAAGGTGCATTTTAAATTGAATCTTTTTAAAAACTGGATGCATCTGAACTTCATTACACTGTAGCTTGCCCGGCAGCAAAAACTAAAAAGGCGCGCAGTGGCAGCTCTCAAGAGGATAAGTTCAGGAGCAAGCAAGCCGTCGGGACCCCAGCCTTTGGACTTACTGTGATTTCCAAGAGTCAGTGAGTGTGTGTGTCCATTAATGTGCTGGGTGGGATTGCAGAGAGAGAGAACTGAAAATCTATTTATAGTATCATTATTAGTATAATATAGTATCAATCTCTAAAAGATTACCCGAAGTGTCAGTGGTAGAGATAACAACTGTATGACCTTATGATCTATGTGAGTCAACAATGAAATCCCATCCCAGGAAACCCTTTAAAGTTCCCATGCAGTGAAAAGGTAGGGGTTGGGGCTCCATCCCCTCCTAATCCTGAATGGGAATTCACATCAAAATAACACTAAATCAGAAAAGAAGTATAAAGAAATCCGACAAGGATCTGATTTCTCCATGACTATTTTGATACTTTTTGGGGAGGATATGAAAAATCTGTCTTTTTATTTTTTAACAAAAGAAATGTGGGCTCCCCTGGCATTGCTAATGTCCCAACCATATGCTTTGTCTGCCTGCTGGGTAATCCACACAGGGCGGCATCTTAGTTTGCTTTGGGATCAGGAAATGCTCTCGGCTTTAGACTGTGCAAAAGGGAGACATTCAAATACAATTGTGAACTTTTTTGTGCTCATTTGTAAGCAAAATCCCTCCCCTACCCCTTTCCTAACCCAGTGTCAGATGGGTTGTTTCTTTAAGTATGATTCAGATTTTCTTCACTGCAGATTATTCACCCCGTTGGGTTTCTTTATCTGAAATTATCCTGGGGAACCTTTGTGTTTGAAGTACAAAATGATATGAAAAGTCAAGTTAAAAAAAAAAAGCAAACCTAAAAGCCGAAGGCGCGTGTTGGAAGCAGGAAAATCGTTCCTTGAACTCCCCAGGAGTTGATCAAAGAGACAGCCATAAATTGCAACAAAGGCAGAGATCTACTCTGCTCTGAAAGCCAGCCAGAAACACTGGAAATGTTTCATTATTTATTTCATTAATTCTGTGATAGCAATCTCTACTGACAAGATTTGCAAATCTAATCATTTATTAATGAAACGTGTCTGGTGGATTGTGCCCAACCCTAAGTCCCAGCCTCTACATGGCTGAAGCCCTTGGCTAACTGCCAGCTTGCTCTCTTGCCATGATATGACATTGGGATTTCCAAGGTCCTCACCAGGGACTCTCTGAGCTCATGGGCACATTCAGAGATGGCTGCCAGGACCAGTTCTGCTCTAAGGACCAGCAGGACAGCCTCTTCCCAGTATGAGTATAACCAACATGGTTCCTTCTATTCATAGAAAAACACTCTGTGAGCATCACAACATGGGGTATACGATTTTAAGTCATGGTGTGGATGGGAACAAATCTTTCAAGCTGTATTTGCATTGTTGTTACTCACTCTGATACAGAGAAGGCTTAACCCTGCTCTTGACTAAGACATTGATTTTTCCTGGAAATTTCACCATGTTTCAGATATTTCAAAAATCTCAGCCTGTTTCCTTGGCAACTGCGTAAGCTTTATTCCCCATGAACCAATGTGGCATGGTGCATCAGTAAGCAGCGAAGCAGCAGCCACCCAACTCTCAGGCTTCCTGAAGATTTCCTGGAAAGCGATCCCTGCCCTGAGCTATTTCTCAGGCACCGTTGTTGATATTCCACAGAGCGCAGCTAAAAAAATAATAAAAGTTCCATAACCGTGTGCATAGGGAACAACAGCATTTATGGAGATAATGAAATGCAGAAATGAAAACCCCTCAGCAAAGCCCCTTTAGATGTGCCTAAGCTCTGTTCATTAATCTGTGATAATTAGACTTATTTGCAGAGGTTAACAGCAGTGGCACATGGTAATTAAGCACTCCCTCTCTACCAGAGGGATCGAAAATGCTTCTTGTGTGATGTGTGTCCACTCTTCAGGACATTTTATGCTTGTTTCACAGCTCACGTATAGTATAGGAAAAAGAAATTGTATGCTATACAGCCAGGACCAGACCTTACTTCCTATCATGAATGGCAACATTGAATTTTAGTTGTAAACTCTGCAGTGAGCGTGACGTAGGGTGAGAATTATTGCCTCCAATCACTGACTGGCTGTATCACCTTGGGTGAGTTGTTAAATCCTTTTGTCTTGATTTCCCCATCTCTAAAATAAGGACAAAAATACCTCCATCAGTATGTTACTGTGATTATTTAATAATGGCAATGACAATAATAGTGAGCACTCATTGAATGTTTATATTATGGCACGCACTGTTTTAAGCCCTTCACCTATTCCCATTAAATCTCATTTTACAAACGAGGAAATTAGAACACAATGGATCAAGTACCTTGCCCAAGACTAACCCTGGGAGCAAATAAGTTCATCTACTTTGAGGCATCTAAGTCCCTTGTGAGCAGACTTCCCCAAAATGGACATGCACTCAATGTTCCGAAAAATATTTTTTTCCTCTGTCCTCTAGAACAAGAATAATATTTATGCACTAAAACAACTTTGTTCTTGGCAACAATCAGCATGTGGGTTTAGGCTAGGCACTGTGGCCTAATCCTATCTATGAAGAAATCCATTAATAAAGAATTGCTAGAATGCAGAAAGGAGATGTCCCACTTCTTTTTTTTTTTTTTTTAAGATTTTATTTATTTATTTGACAGAGAGAAACACAGCTAGAGAGGGAACACAAGCAGGAGAAGTGAGAGAGGGAGAAGCAGGCTTCCCACCGAGCAGGAAGCCTGATGCAGGGCTGGACTCTGGGACTCTGGGATCATGACCTGAGCCGAAGGCAGTCGCTTAACCAGCTGAGCCACCCAGGCGCCCCTGACACATCCCACTTCTCCCCAGCTGGAGTAATTGCACTAAATGAGAAAGTACATGCAAAGCTCTCAGTATGGTGCTTTGTACATACTAAATCTCAATAAATGGGGGATAGCATTATTATGGAAGTGAATGTGCAGGAGAGCTGCACCAAGGGTGAATCCTATTTGTCACTTCACTTATGCACATGACTATGGACATACTCAAGATTGCAGTCATGTTTAAGCTCATACTTAGTATGGTGTTGATTCTTTCCAGTGCCAGCATTAAAAAGGAAGCATTAAAAAGGAAGAAGAGGCCCTTGGGTGGCTCAGTCAGTTAAGCAACTGCCTTCTGCTCAGGTCAGGATCCCAGGGTCCAGGAATCAAGCCCCTCATCAGGCTCCCTGCTCAGTGGGGAGTCTGCCTTTCCCTCTCCATCTGCTTCTCCACCAGCTTGTACTCTCTGGTGCACTCTCTCTCTCTCTCCCTTTGTCTCAAATAAATAAATAAAATCTAAGAAAAAAAGGGAAGAAGAAATGAAATAAACCCCTATCTTACACCATACACAAAAATCAACTCAAAATGGATTCAAGAATTGAATATAAAACCTTAAACCATAGAACTCCTACACAGAAACAATTGGTAAACCCCATGACATTGATCTTGGCAATACTTTGGGGGGGGGGGTTGAAACCACAACAAAGGCAACCAAAGCAAAAATAAACATGTGGGACTAGATCAAATTAAAAACTTCCAGACATCAAAAGAAACCATCAGCAGAAGAAAAGGTAACCTAAGGAATGGGAGGAAATATTTGCAAACCACATATCCGACAGATAAGGAGTTAATACCCAAAATATATAAGAAACTCATATAATTCAATGGCAAAACAAAACAAAACAAAAACCACTATCAACCCAGTTAAAAACTGGCCAAAGAACGTGAAAAGACATTTTTCCAAAGAAGGCATGCAAATGACCAGGAGGTACATGAAAAGGTGTGTAACACTCCTTTCATCACTGGGGAAATGTAAATTGAGAATGCAGAGAGATGCACACCACTTGCACACTGCTCGTGGGAAGTGGTGCAGCCAAAAATGGAAAATAATATGGCATTCCTCAAGAAATTAAAAAGAGAACTATCATAGGATCCAGCAATTTCATATCTGGGTATATCTTCAAAGGAAACAAAATCACTATCTCAGAGAGCTCTGTGGGCTCCCATGTTCAGCTGCAGCATTACTCACAATGGCCAAGTTGTGGGATACAGCCCAAGTGTCAGCTGACATATGAGTGAATAAAGAATATGCCATATATATATATGCCAATACTATATATATATATATAGTATTTTTCAGCAGTTAAAAAAAAAAGGAAGTTTTGCCATTTGTGCCATGGATAAAACTGAAGGGTATTATGCTCAGGAAGCCAGACAGTGAAAAACAAATACTACATGGTATCATTTAGTTGTGGAACATAACAAATAATAATAAAAATTGAACTCAGTGGTTGAATCGTGGTTGCCAGGGTCTGGGGGGCGGGGGGTGGTGGTATGGTACAAGGAGCAAAGTGAGGAGAGGCTAGTAAAAGGGCACAACTTTCAGTTATAAGATGAATAAGGTCTGAAGATCTAATGTATAACATGATGACTACAGCTGATAAGACTGTAGTGTATAATTGAAATTTGCTAAGAGAGTAGAATTTAAGGGTGCTCTCCAAAAGAAAAGTAAATAGGTAAGGTGATGGATGTGTTAATTAACTCGGTGGGAATCACCTCACAATGTGTATGTATAGCCAATCATCATGTTGTATGCCTTAAATATATTATAATTTAGTCAATTATACCTCAACAAGTCTATAGAAAAGAAGAGAAGGAAGAGAAAAAAGAGGAGGGGTGAGAAGGCAGGGAGGGTATGGGGAAGGAGGGTGGGGAATGGGGAAGAGAGGGAGGAAAAGAGCCAGAGAAATAGACACACAGAGAGAAGGGAGAGACAAAGAGAGAAAAACAGACAGCATACCTTTAGAAAAGTAACCAAAATTTCCAATCCTCAAATCTAAGAAAGTGGAATTAAGAAGTCTCAGATCCTAAGAAGAGGAGAAGAGTTTTTACCTGTATTAAAATGGGAGAATAGGGATCTCTGCAGAGAAATGAAAGCCCCAAACCCAAGCTTGGCAGATTTTCCACACACACCTGGTACTCATTAGCAGTTCCTGACTCTTCTCTCGGCACCAGCGTGCAACTGGGCAACATGGCACTTGTTTTTGCAAATCTTCTTCTTTACTTTTTTTTTTTTTTTTTTGGCTTTTGAAAAACAAGCATTGACACTTCCTACAAAGAAAGAAAATCCCTTGCAGTACCAAGGAAAGAATTAAAGGAGCTCTAAGGAATGATCTGGGAAGGTCCACCAGTCCTCATTCACATGGGAAACTGGTCCCACAACTTCCTGCCTTGGATGAGAACAGGAGAGCTCCCGTTTACTCTTGGTCCTTATTTACCTCTGTCCTCTGACCTGGATCTCCCCTGTGAAGTCAACCTTATTCAGTCTGTGGGTGCTACCACTGTTACAGAAAATGAGGCAATGTGGGAACCAGCAAGCCTTGATTGTTTCAGGGGTTTGGGGGTTGGTGAGGGGGTAATTTTCTAAACTGGCAATAAATAGCATATTTGGATGGGGTTTTCCATTCGTGCACAGAAAGGGACACAAGATCTAACTAATTGTTCAGGAGGAAGCTTTCCGATGCCACCATTCTACGGCATTGAATGAACTCAATGGAGCGGAGCTTTCTAAAACCATTTGTGCATCTCTTCACATTGTCAGATTTCCAGCACATGTACGATTCTTTCCATTTTCCTTTCATTAATTGAGCCAGAGAATGTGAATTCCAGCCTTTACCGGAGAGCGGACCCATCTTCTCATTCTCTAGTGCCTTTATTTAAGATTCCTCTTCCCCCAGTTTATGACAGCAGATGTGATGATACAGATAAGGTTCTATGTGTGATTATTAAAGTTGTATGTCTTGTGCTTGAATTAAGAGAATCTAAGCTGAACGGCAAAGATTGGAAGAGATAGAGAAAGATTCCTCTTGTTAAAGTAAATTAATTAGTTGGATTTATATGAGGAGACAGAAGGGAGGAAGCCAGGCTGTGTCCCATATTAATAACTCACTTGGGAGAAGCCAGATTGGATTGAAAGCAAAAGAAGGGGGTGGGGGGAGCACCGTGCCAGTTTATAAGAGAAGTAGCCTTGGTTTTCCTCTCTTCACACTCCATAACCCTTACATCCAAAGACACACATCCTCATTCTTGACATGAAAATGATGTCATCTTTCTTTTTGACTCACCAACCAGACTACATTAATCCCCTGCTGCGTGAGGGCCAGCAGGAGGCCGCTGAAGGGACTTGAGGCCTGTGAATAAGTGATGACCCAGTGGTTAGGGGCAGCAGCCTAGATACATTCGGGATGCATTAAAGCAATTAGCTGGAAGAGGAGTGAGAGCACAATTTCCAATCCCCAAGAAGGACCGGGCCAGGCTTAGAACAGGGAGAGGAGCTCGACAGCTGAGGGCTGGGAAGAGCCACTTAGCAAAACAGCTTCACATGAAAAGGAATGTGGTGTCCACCCCTTGGCCTTATTTGATACTAGGGCCAGTGAGGGGGGATTTCAGGATCATGGGAGCCATGCAACACAAAACTTGTGCAAATCAGTGTACTTGAAACAGCCTTGTCACAGATGAGTCCAAATCATGGTTTGCAGCCTGGTGGCTGGTGGCTCCCTGGTAGAATCTGGCCCAGGGATGTTTTTTGCTTGGCCTGATTGGGGGCCAATATTTAAAAATCTGGAGACTTCATGAAACACTGCCAAGTCTGAAAAATGCAGGGCTGGCCTTCCTCTCTGACACCATGCTGCTCGAGCTGAGGGCCAGCCTTCCTCCTATACCCACCTTCTGCTCTGCAGGAGACCATGAGCCTCACCCCTTCCTACTACTGTCCTCCCGATGCACCTCACTCATTTCCTTGACTCCTTTCCTTCTACATGGACCCTGTAGGCATTTGAGCCCGTGACCTCTACTTTAAATGGCTTCTGAGTTCAGCTCAACCAGAAACAAAAGGTTAGAATCTGGAGCTCCTCCATGCAGTTTGCTCCCAAAAGGTTGGCCTCATTCCTTGCACGTGCTGTCCTCGTCCACACTCAACTCCTTCTGCCCAGTCAGGAATGGTGGCCCCGAAGTGACCATTAGAACAAAGGAATAACTGAACGGGATTTTAAATTCAGCGACAACCACAGCCTGGGACGCCCACCAGAATAAGAACAGTCAAAAATGTCACAAGTTAAAGAAAATGCCAGCCAAAGCATCTCAGAGATCCAAAAATTGCTTGGCATATTTTGTGATGCATACTTCACAGAGCAGCGAGACATGAGAAATAGCCCCTACCAAGTAGGAACTGGCTAGCCAAGGCCCACCGCACTGATTTCTCTGAATCAGCACTCGCCTCTTTCCATGACTTTCCCCACTTGTTTAAGTCAGTAAAGCTTTGTCTAGTGTTTCTTGTTTAGTTGAAATTCCCACTGGAAATGTCACCTAAAGACAAAAGAGCTCCAATGACGTAAGGAAAGCAAATCACACATCTTCTATGAAACTTCCTCCTTCTTCCCACCCTTCTCCGAACCCTCAGATGCTTTTCTCACTTCTTGCTTTTAATCTCCCTTCTTGTCCTTCACAACCACTCAACCCAAATGGGAATGAAGTGCTAAGTGGCTGCCTCCCCCTCCTTTCAGCCAGGCCACATCTCCGTGCCCCTCAAAGGCAGCTTCCAGACTGAGATTGGCATCAGAGCCCCATATTGGCAATCTCTTTGATGAACACTAGAGAACAAGTCATGTTTTTAAAAGGTGGCTGAGAAAGCTGCGTGGCAAGGGTGCCCCAAAAGAGACTGTAACAGACTGCAGTTGAAAATACCCAGTGCAGGGTCAGAAAATGAATAATTCAAACTTCCCTCACATGCTGAATTAACCTTGACTTATTTCATGCTTCCCCGCCCCCATCACCCCGACTTCTGCTTCTCTCCAGGCTAGAGCTGGCTAGAGTCACTCAGGTGTGCATTTTAATCCCTCCAGGAAACTTCTTCTGCTCTATTTGGATCACAGAAAGTGAGAGCAGCTGGATAACTGGTGCTCAGAGCCCTGAGGGAAGGGGTGTCATATGGAAGCCTGAAGTGACAGGTCCTTGGGGCACTTGGGTCCTTGTGGTGGAAAATGACCATGAAAAGTTTTTTCACTACTTCTGATAGCCAGAAGCCAAAGCAACCTGGGGCTGAGAAAATGTTCCTCTTCCTAGTTTCACAAACAATAAGATTCCTATTTTCCAACTTCCTTACTCACATTATCACCATCAGCAACAACATCTCTCAACCTAGACCCCAAAACCTTCCTTTCTGGCTCAGCTCTTGGAAGGCCAAAGAAGGAGGGATTCTTACCTGCTTCAAAGTCGCCTCTCCTGTCCCACAGTACAATTACAGAGTGTGGTGGCATCTTCTCCCTAACTTCCCGGGCACAAAGCCATATAGAGGAGCATACAATGAAAGGTCCACTTTCTCTCTGATGAGCTTGGCGGGAGGAGAGGGCCAACAGACACATGAAAAGATGCTCTACAACACTCATCATAGGGAAATGCAAATCAAAACCACCATGAGGCATCACCTCACACCTGTCAAAAGGGCTAAAATAAAAAAAAAACACAGGAAACAACAGGTGTTGATGAGAATGTGGAGAGAGGGGTCACTCATGACTGTTGGTGGGAATGCAAACTGGTGTAACCACTCTGGAAAACAGCTCAGAGTTTCCTCAGAAAGTTGAAACTAGAATGTCCCGCAATCTACTAATCGGTACCACTGGATATGTATTCCAAAATACAAAAACACTAATTCAAAGGGATACATGCATCCTCATGTTTATTGCAGCATTATTTACAATAGCCAAACTATGAGAGAAGCCCAAGTGCCCAACAATTTATGAATGGAAAAAGAAGAGGTTATATATATATACACACACAGACAGACAAATGTATATACATACATACAGATACTTACGCACACACACACAATAGAAATTATTCATCCATAAAAAGAACGAAATCTTGCTATTTGCAACAACATGGATGGAGCTACCAAGCAAAATCAGGCAGTCAGAGAAAGACAAATACCATATGATTTTGTGCATATGTGGAATTTAGGAAACAAAACAAATAAGCAAAGGAAAAAAGAAAGAGAGAGAAACAGCATGAAACACTCCTTACTAAAGAGAACAGACTGGTGGTTACCAGAGGGAACATGGGTCAGAGTGTGGGGGAAATAGGGGATGGAGATTAAAGAATACACTTATCATGACAGAAAAAAAAATTTTTTTAAAGAAGTACCATATGTCTTAAAGGATATGCCACTGAAAGAAGATTGTATACCCCGAGGCAAAAATGCATCTGGGTTTTGCCTTAAGAACCTTGTACTTTAGGTAAAGACCATTATGATAAAGTAATTTCTGTAAGAATTCTTTCAATGTTGTCCAACAGAACTTTCTGCAGTGGTGGAAATGTTCTTTATTTGCACTGTCCAATATGATAGCCATTAGCCACGTGTGACTGTTGAACACTTGAATTGTGGCTAGCATGACTGAGGACCTGTGTTTTTCATTTTCACTTTAATTATTTTAAATTTAAATGGCCATGTGTGGCTAGTGGCTACTGTTGAACAGCGCAGGACTAGATATCAAGACATATCTTACTCTCTGTTCCATTTTTTTAAAACTGTCTTGAGTATATCTAACTTTAAACACATCCTCCAGAAATTCTTTCAGTGTTATCAACAATGGAAAAAAGGAAGCAAGCATTAGATTACGTGTCCTCTAGGCACTAAGACTGGGAAAGGTTCTTTCACATGTGAAACTCTTTTGTGTTTGGTTGAAACCTCATAACTTCTCTATAAATTCTATTATTCCCATTCTATACCTGAGAAATCCGAGGGGATGAATTTCAATAAATGGCCTAAAGTCACTAGATGAATAGCTGGCAGAAATGGGATCTGAGTCTTTGGATCCTGTCAATAGTCTTCCCATAGTGAATAGTGGTATTATTCCCACAGCTGTCCCCATTTCACAGAGACTGAAAACAAGTCATTAATTACAAAAGAGATTCTGGGAATGAGTGGAGGCCACGGAGGTTTGTGGTCTGTAGCTACAAGTTTCTTTCAGATCTAAGTGCTCGTTGGAATATCCTGTGAACTTGTACTTCTTGGTGCCAAAGGTCTGGCAGGCAGGTCTGAAATGACTGCTTCCAAGTCACTCTTATTGCTGCTGAAACATGTTTGAGACCCACAGGGAGGAAAAGGTGTTTATGAGGCAAAAGTTGTGTCCAGAGGCACCTGAGTGGCTCAGGTGGTTGAACATCTGTCTTTGGCTCAGGTCTTGATCTCCAGGTCCTGGGATCGAGCACCACATCAGACTCCCTCCCTGGGGAGTCTGCTTCTCCCTCTCCCTCTGCCCTTCCCCAACCTCAGTTGTGCTTCTCTCTCTCGCTCGCTCTCTTTCTCAAAAAAAAAAAAAAAAAAAAAAAAAAAAGGAGCTCTATCCAGAGTGGAGCTCTGTCCAGAGCAAGAAATCAGAGATGTTTCCAAAGGCAGTGGAGTCAGAGTCAGGGACAAATCACCCTTCATCCAGAATAGTTCCATCCTTTGACTCTGGGAGAAAGTAGAATTACTGAGATCTGGACAAGTTGACTGAGCTATTTTTTTCTCTTCCCAGACTACAGCCAGAACTCCTGGCTCCAGCACCAGCCGGAGGAGAGTGAGGAGAAAGCTTTTCTCTGCTGGTAGCCATCCACCCAGAAGTTTCCTAGAAGGTTATGTTGAATGTAATTAGAGCCTCGTCTGGTCGGGGGTGGGGGTGGGGGAGGTTGTCTCAATTCCCAGTCCAGCAAATGCAGCTGGTGGCTGGGAAGCTGCCGCCTGGCACTCTCTCTCCAGAGAGAGTCTCAGCTGCTCTTCCCGTCTAGAATCATCTTGGTGGCGCTTCCCAGGGTAGGGGTTCTGAGTGTGGGGCAGGAGAGAGGACGGTGGCATTTGGCCCTGGAAGGAGGCAGTGGCCGTCACACAGGCGGCTGTTTGCTGCGTGTGTCTGCCCCTGCCCTGGCAGCAGACTGCAGTCACTCCCCGGTCCCTTGCTGGCTCTTCACTTTCTACACCAATGAGATCTGAGGTGACAAGTTCAATTCCCAGCTCTGTCAAACCTGCATTTTCTTCCCTGACCTACTTTTCCCACTCTGCAGTGTTTGGAACAATGCCTCTCTCTGTTCCCTGTTCAGACCCATCTTTTGCCTGAGCTGGTGCAGAAGCCCAGGCCTCTGCCAGGCTTTTTGCCTTGAATCCCTGACAAGTGTTGATGGGAAAAGGAAAAAAAAAGAAAAAGAAAGATAAAAGAAAGAAAGAAAAAAGAGAAAGAAGGAAAAAAAAATCCTTTTATAAAACAGACTTCAGCTCTCCCACAGAGATTCTGGAGGGAGTAAATGCTCCTATGGGGTAAGGAAAGAACCCAAAAGGTCATGCTTCTTCATTCACACCTCTCCCCTTCACTCCCTACCCCCCACCCTAGCCTCCCAGGCACATTGAGAAGGCACTGAGGCGATGCCAAGAACACTCCTGACCTCATGAACAGCAAAGAAAGCTGCTGCTGCATTCTGTGGCTCTAACCAGGGCAGGGTTCAAGACTGCTCTCCTCCACATGCCCTGATATCCCCCAAAGGTGAGCAGCTTCTGAAAGAAGCAGGGGGCAGCCTCTCTCAAAGGCTCTTGAGGACTATCTATGGCTCTGACACCCCCAAGATTTTTCCAGACTTAGGGCCACAAGGTGCTATCAAGAGAGTGGTGTGTGATCGAAGAGCCCAAGAGGTAGCACAAATGAAGATTCTTTGCAATCTGTAAAGCATATCTGATCTGCAAATAAACGTAGGATAATGTGACACAGGAAGAGGTGAGTGGCAGAGAATAACGACAAAACCATAACCATCCTTTGTTCACTGATTGCTGTATGCCAAGATTGTTCTGTGTGCTTTCCTATGTACTAAATGCCTACTTATCCTAAGACCCTATGAGACATGTACTGCTATCACCCCCATTTCATAAATGGCGAGGTACAGGGCAGAGGCTAGGATATGCTCCCATGGAGTCTTCCTAGAGCCTGCACCTGTTACCTCGAGCTTGACTCTGCACCTCGAAGTCTGCTAACACTACCCTCTTCTGCTAACTCCCCCATTCTCTCTGTTTCAGTCCGAGATGGAGACACTGCTTGTCCTTTCTAGCAATACAGCAACCCTCTCCTCTCGCTCTCACAAAGCTCAGCCAAGACCACTGTGGCCCTGTTCCTCCCGGTGAGTTTGCAACAAAAGGCTCCCCTGGGATACCCTTCCTTCCTCAGTCCATGAGTTTTCTCTCCTAAGAGGATCCAGGCAAACCTATTGTGAAGACCACCTCAGGGACAGCTTCTGTGCTGGGCACAGATAGGGCTATGGCTTAGCTCATACCCTCTGGTCCCTCCTAGTGTTGGGGAGCATACCTTGTCAGCCCTGTTTAGACAGGTGTTGGGAGGAGGCATCCCCTTCCCTGCCTCGTCTGCTGCTACGTGAGGACACAGAGCTCAGAGCTGTAGGATCCACCAAGGCAGCCATGAGAGAATTTACCTCTAACATCCTAAGGAAAAACATGGAAAGAAAAGTTGCAGGAACTTGATGATATTGAGTTGCTGTACTGACCCTGGAGCTGCCGATTTTCAGATCAATTATTTGATTAAAAAGAAAACCCTTAAATTTATAAAATTAATCAACCCCTACTTAGGTTTTCTATTATCTATAGCCCAAGGCAGCTGACTATTAGAGGCACATAAGAGCAGCCCTCCAGAAAGGGTGTTGAGGGCCTCCTTGTTCTCCATGTCAGTCTTGCTCCACCTCGACATGCACAGCTCCTGCTCCCCTCCCCGAGAGGCTTTCAGGAAGGATGGCCTGGCCCCCCTCCTGCCTGGGTTCCTGGCTTTGGCGATCTCTGCTCCTTCTGCAGGGAAAACCCTTTCCCAGATCTTCACAGGGCTACCTTCTTCTCTTCACCCAACTCAAAATCACCTTGACAGGGCACCTGGGTGGCTTGGTGGGTTAAGGCCTCTGCCTTCGGCTCAGGTCATGGTCTCAGGGTTCTGGGATCGAGGCCCGTGTCAGGCTCTCTGCTCAGCGGGGAGCCTGCTTCCTCCTCTCTCTCTGGTGCCTCTCTGCCTGCCTGTGATCTCTCTCTCTCTGTGTCAAATAAATAAAAGGATCTTAAAAAAAAAAAATCACCTTGACAAAGGAAAGCCCAGCCAGCCAACCTCAAGCAGCCACCCGATAACTTTGTAGAAGGTTTCAGTCTGTGTAAGTATCTAATTTCAAATCTCCCTGCATTCCACAGTGTGTCCATCTTACTCACCTAAAACATGGCTTGGCTCATAGCCACTGTTCAGACATTGGTGTGCAATCCCCTGCTTCTCCCGTGCTGTGTTTGTTATGGTGTCGGAACAGGTCCTTTTCCCCTCCCTCCTCCTCCTCTTTGTCCTTCTTTTCCTCCTTTTCCCTTTTTCCCTTCTTTTCTTCTTTCTTCTTTTTCTTCTCCTCCTTGGAATTCAACTGATGCCCTTTAGCTTCCATTGATGGTACAGATGAGCTCTTTTCCAAATGAGTAGAATTGCTCTCTGTGTTCAACAGCTGAAATCCCAGTTTGACCATTTCCACTGAGGCTCAGTTTCTAGGGTATCATGGTAATCGGGATGCTTTGATGGGATGACAATGTGAAGATGTTTTTAAGAATCTTGCATTCATTTCACTGTATCATTATGGTGGTTTTCAATCTTTCAGACATTTTAATCTATGCTTAATTATGCTCATTCCCAGAGGCTCCTTAAAAGCAAATTACACATTTTTTTTAATCAGATAAATAATACACATGAGGCCTGCTAAGACTTGATAGAAGCCTGTCTGATCAGCTGAAGAGGATGACTGGGAAGCAGGAGTTTGGAATAGTCATCACCTACTCTTCTGGTATTTCCAGATACTCAAGAAAAATCTTCTGACCTAGGAAGGTAGGGTCTGAGCCAGTCAAGTACCCTACCTTCTCTTCTCAGCTGGGATGGAAACTGCTGAACCTGAGTGCTCTTAATGATCAGTTTACCATCCAGAAGGGTGACTGTGGTTCATCTTCCTTCCAAAGAGAACAACATGGCGTCCATCCGGCTGCTTTGACAAAAGGAGCTAAATATTCTGTCATGGTTTTTTTGGCCTGCTGCAACAAAATACCAGAGACTGATGACTTAAACAGCAACTATCTTTTTCTTAAAAGTTCTAGGAGTGTCCAAGGACCCTTCCAAGCAGACTAGGGGATACAAGATGAAGGCATTAGCAGTTTCAGTGCCTGTTGAGAGCCTTATTCCTGATTTTCAGATGGCCACCTTTTCAGTATGTCCTCCATGGCCTTTCCTTGTGTATACACAGTGAAGGGAGAGAGAGAGACAGCTCATTTCTGACCTTCATTTTATAAGGGCATTAATCTCATCGTGAGGGCCCTACCCACATGACCTCATCTACTCCTAGTTACTTCTCCAAGGCCTAAACTCACTATCTTGAGGATTAGGGTTTCAACATATGAATCTGGGGATAGACACAAACATTCAGACCATAGCAGACTCTCCTGCCACTTGGTAATAATGACAAGAGTCAGTGTCAGACTGGGTCATTGGATATCCCTTTCTAGGGCAATTTGGGACCTCTCAGCTTGTGATGGGCATCTTCTGATTTAGCCTGTCCAAACATACTACACTCTGCATGTTTCCCTTGTCATGAGCAATTCAGAAGGGCTATCAGTTAAGGTCCTTCACCCTTATCCAGCCAAGGGGTTGGTGTGGATCCAAGATGGCTCCACCCAGATTGTTCTATAATTTTAATCTTGAACAGAGCAAGGATACAAACTCAAGATGACCCAAACACTGACTCTTCCCTGAAGAGAGTGTCTCTTACTTTCTGCTACCTAAATTCTTGGGTGCCAATACTTTCAGATACTTGGTCTTCCACTTTGGCTCTTAATAAATGACTACTACATATCCTTCAACTAATTGCTTTTTTCCCCCTTTGAGTTACCAGATTAATATCTGCAACTTCACAGTAAAATGACCCTAAATTATAGACTTTTTAAACAATGAAAACCAGAGATCTACACCTGCTCCCTGCTGAGGTCTCCGAATATATTTATGTTATACATTCTCTACTAACTCTGGTAATCAGTGTGAAAAAGGACCAAATACTTGGGGGGGGGGGGGGACGGAGGAGGCCAGGTCACTCTCTCTCTCTCTCTCTCTTTCTCTCTCTGATCTGCCCTATAAAATAAAATGGTAGTTGCAAGAAGCCAAGGGAAAAAGAGTCTTTAAAAAAAAAAATCTTATCTGTCTTAAAAGCCATGAATGAAATAAAGGAAACTGTGTTCATAGCACCTGACTCACATGATTACCATGGGTCAGCCGGCAATATGTAGATAGAAAAAAAAATAATTGGCATAAGCTCCTTGAAATTTCTGCCTACAGCCTCCCCAAGGAGGCCTTGGGGAGATTCAGACACCATTTGAACAGCTAGGGCTTAGTAATGAGAACTGACATTCTAGTGTGTAGTACAAAAGACACTTCCCTCTTGGAACCAAGAAAATATTTTAATCAGCCAAAAAGTTGCTACTGTAAAAAAAAAAAAGAGAGAGAGAGAAGATAAAATAACCCCCTTCATTTATTGTTTCTCTACCATTGCTAGGCCCAGCTCCTGCTAACTGTATGAGCCCTTGTGCCATCATCTGTGCCTTCCTCATTAATGCCATTTGCTCATTGCTATGCCAGAAAACCCAGCTGATTAACGGGAAATCCTGAGCTGAAGGTTGCCTGGGTTTCAAGTTGCTTATGCACACAATTCACACTCCATGTGTTAGGAGCTCCCTCCTTTCCTCAAATCGCTCAGTGAGTCTGGAAAGTGGGAAATCGGCTTTGAATTGTCTGTGTCTCCTCACTGACCGGTCAAACCCCAGGGTGCCTGTGGAATATTTGATTAGTTGTAAACTCAAAACAACCATCACAAAGAAAGATAAAAGGTTAAAGCCACAAGCAAGGCACCCCAGAGTGAACAGCCTGAGACACTGAAAAAGGTAAGCTGAGAAAATACTCAGACCCCCTCTAGCTTCTGCTAGAGATAAAACAAAGCATGCCTTATGCCCAAGGCAGAAAATTAAAAATTGAGAAGGTTCCGTTCTGAGAGGTGTGTTGTAAGGTGAGGCCTCCTTCTTCATACCCTACCCCCAGCCCCTGTCATCCTCTCCGGAGTCCAGTTTTCCTTGCTGGCATGCTGTGTTTCTCTTTGTCCCCTTGCTTCTAGCTGAGACAAATACCCCATTACTAATAAGTGTGCTTACCAGTGTCATCAACAGATAACATTTTCAAGGCAGTAATCACAGAAAAGTTTGGCGAAGCAGTAGATCCTGAGGGTTTGGGGTGCAAAGATATGTAGACCATGGCCAAACACAAACTTGAACACATTTTTGGAATCTAAATGCTTGAATAAGGCCAAGGTTGTGCCCTCTTCCTGAGGCCATCCTACATCAATTTACTGATCCATGTCGGGGATGAAGACCTGGCTCCCTTGCCTCATTTGAGTCAGCTCTGAAACTATATTCCTGCTTCAGAGTGCCCTATTTAAAAAATGGCAGAAAAATGCTGTAACAGCTCTGGAGTTCAACATCTCCCTCTGCTCAATCCTGTTCTATGATTCCCTCGATAATGTTGATTCCAAGAATAACCCCCAATAAACTTACTGCATTAAAATAAAAAGTTTTCGAAAGCTGGAATAGACTGAAGTGGTATTGAAGCCTACCCTCCTACTCAGTGACTGTAGATATCCCCTCGGTGATATCCTTAAGAGAGAATCAAATGGCCTTCCATGGAAACTTCCCAGTGGTTGGGGTTCCACATTCTCACACAGGAGTTAAAAGGAGGTGGTGAGACATTGGAGAGGCCTCTTTCTGACACTAGAGTAGACATGGAACATTGTAATGGGATGAACTAAGGATCAGAAAAAAAGGACAGTGTCTGGGAGGGGAAAAAAGGATGGGAAGCAAAGATATTAAAATATGATGATCTAGTAAATATGAGTGTCCAAAAGCTAGCAGAGAAAAGCCATCAAATGATACTGTAGCATCCTTTTCCTTACCAAGTTGAGCTAATAAAGGAATTCAGTGGGCCATCCTGCCAAGAGTGGTATAGAAACAACACAGGGAATTTATGATAAAAGACCAAGGAAATGGGCAAGAAAAAAGGAGCTAAGAATATAAGGATACTACAGAGAGAACCGTTAAAAAAGCATCATGCCCCTGGCTTATCTCCTTTGCACACTGAGCTCCCAGAGGCTTCCAACGGAGCTCAACGTGGTGAAGATTGACACAGAAAGAGTTTGGCTTGTCACATATCTAGCATGGCAGGGAAAAGTAGAAGGAGAGGTTCTGAAACATGGAGTCAGACAATTTCTAGTAGTCAGTCAAGATGCTAATTTTTGCAGTGAACATCTGCAGACATGGTCATCAAACTTTGTTATCATGGCCAAAACTACTCTGGGCAATGCCAAGATGAAGAACAAGGGAGCTGGTAATGAGTTGGTGTAGGTCTTTCTTTGGAGGGAGAACCACTGTAAAGCAGCTTCAGCTGACATCAGAGTATGGATTTTTAAGGTCAACCCTAGATAAAGGACAGGCAATTTGCATAAGCATGTTACTTATCCAGGACAAGAGAGTAGAGGGTGGGTCATCTCCTAGGCTTTGTCTAGCAACAACATTTCCAAATGCTCTGCTAGCTAAACTATTATGTTTGTGGCTGAATTTCACTTTTGGACTGCCATTCTGCAACCTCCATTCTAAAAGATGGGGACCTCCCAAGATGGTCTTCACCTGATGTTACCGCTGTTCACGCTCACAGCTGCATTCATGTTTTATTCCAATAAGAGAATAGCCTCCCACATACCCTTCCTCTGTGTCTTCACTGCCACCACCCCTCTCACCATTTCTGGCTCAGAAAAGTAAGTCAGTGCAAATGCTACAATGGAGGGGAAGGAATTGACCAAGTAAAAAAAGAAAAATGTTGAATAATTGTGAGCAAAACACGAAGGGCAGAGTAAAGACCTCCACGATTGTTAAGATGTGATATGCCAGCACGTTATATAAAACCAGACTTTGGCTTCTAAAGATAGCTTCCTCCTTCTTGAAGAAAAGGAAAGAAAAGAAAAGGAAAGCTGAACATATATTGAATACCTGGACAATGCCAAGCAAATGCCTGGCATTTTACCCAAAGGGGCCCAGAGAATGTGGGGTAAGTATGGAGATGGGACTTTAATCTACCTTCTTCCTTGTAGGCGGTAGCACAGACTTTGATTCTCAGGCCATCTAATCTGTGCCTGCTCAGCGAATGGACATTATTTAACACGGCGTGATGCTCATGAATGCAGGAATGCCGGAAGCAAAGGAATAACCTGTGCATTCAATGTTTGTCACTGATAGTAAACCAGAATAAAACTGAGAAAATGCAGGCTTAAACTGTAAAAACGTGTATGAGAAGCTTACTTCTATTCCCGAAAATGCTTGGCTGATGCTGTCTATACATTGTTTGGTTCTCTGAGGCTCTGATCAAACAGTTGTCAAGGCACCAAGTGGAGATGAAATTGGGATAAAAGGCAAAAAATTCAAAATCAAAACCAAATGGAGCCATTTCCAGTGGGACCACCTAAACCATACATTGGAAAGGAAATGGAGGGGTTGTTTTAAGCAGATATATCTTCTACATTGTTTCTCATTCCCTCTACAGAGGAAGGCAATAAGGCCTCTAGTGGTTACATGACAAGACCAACTTTATAGGCCAATTATTACTTCAGAGGTAGAGGAAATTGAGCTACAGTATAGTTCCATTTCAAATTTCTTCTCTAATTTTTAAAATAATTTTGCCTTATTCCTGGGATTATTTGTGCTTCAGCCTCTCCCTCATTTTATAACACACCTTCAACTCCTAAAACTCTGCATTCATGTATTTGATAAATATTATGTATCTAATGTGTACCAAGCCCTATTCTAGGTGCCGGAGATAAAGCAGACAGTAGTAGAGGACCAGGTAGATAAACAAGGAGCTTATGTTCCAAAGGGAAGATGTTTGGAAGCATTAGTTGGCCAAGAGTATCAAATTTCTTAATCTCCTTTCATTAAAGTTAATTTTTCCATGAAACTTAAATCATCTTACTCCTTTACATAGGTGTTCTTACAAAGAAAAAAAAGTTAGAATTTCTTAGAAACCAGATACAAAGACTTAGGGGTTCTGACATTTAACAGTATTATTGTTGTCACGGTATTAAAAATAAGAATACTAATCACAGACATTGCTTGCATCCACCCCATGACCTCTGAACACCAGTCTACTTTCGAATCTAGAAATGTCTGGAGTCCATCACTGACGGGCACTGGAAGGCTTCTAGAGACAGACTAGCAAAAAGGGAAAGTAAAAGAACAGAAGAGACATAATGGAGAGAAACAGCCAGGAGGGAGAAAGATAATACTAATAAAAGAGAAATACAGAGGTGGACCTAAGGAATGAAACAGAGAGAGAGCTTGTGCATCTGAGTGATAAGATCCATCAAATGACAGGACCAGCTTGAGGAGATAGAGGCACCTAGAAAAAGAAATTTACAAAGTCGCTTACTCCCAAAGTCATGCAAGTACCTAGACACCTTGACTTCCCTTCATAATCACACTGTTGGCTCCCAGGACCCCTAGTGACCACATCAGCACCACTGGTACCCAACACTGGCCTGTAATAAGTGCAACAGCATCTCAGCTTCTTCCTGTTGGATGTAGAGACACAAGAACTGTTGAGACTCAGGTTCTTTCTACCTCTCATGCTATCTCCTTCCTGAAGATGCTCTCTGATTCCCAATCACCCCGAGCTCTCCCTCTTCTCTGTTCAGGGTTGGTGAACTGTTGAGCACTTAGGGGAGTGCTAATTGTTTCACAGGTGTAACTTTTGTGTCTCCAATTGGTGTGTAAACAATTCAAGGACAGGCACCATGTCTAATGGTCCATAAGGCCTAGGAAAATGATGGGCACACAGTAGGTTCTAATTAAATGACTAAATGAATGACTGATTAGTTGGTAGGTTGTGATGTTGGTGCTCAGCTGTAGAGCTAGCAACAGAGATACTGACCTTCAGCTCATTATTCCCAGGCCACCCAAGTCACTCCTCATCTCCTGAAACACAACAATTACCCTGTCACATTCCCCTAAGCAACTATATGCCACACAGAACAGGTCTGAGAATTGCTGAGGATGACGCCAAGGAGGAATCAGAGACCTCCCTGACAACAGTGGGAAAAGAAAGCAGAATACAAAGCAATTGTCTCTGTGAAAAGGAGGATGAGACTGGAGTAAACTAAGAGACGATCATCTTTGCTTCAGTAATGAATACTCAGGCTGTCATATGCTCCCACTTATGGGTGAAGGGGGATGTTCCACTGTGTATGCAGCTGAAATTCAAAAGAGCCCAAACTGCATAGAATATTCCCAATTTTCAAGCCAGTTAGAATATTGTTAGTTGCAATCTTAAGCCCAACACTGAAAGAAATTACCGTCTTTGGTTCTCTTTATGCTCATAAACAATCCCCCAGGGGTGCCTGGGTGGCTCAGTCGTTGGGTGGCTGCGTTCGGCTCAGGTCGTGATCCTGGAATCCTGGGATGGAGCCCTGCATCGGGCTCCCTGCTTAGTGGGAAGCCTGCTTCTCCCTCTCTCACTACCCCTGCTTGTGTTCCCTCTCTAGCTGTGCTTCTCTCCATCAAATCAATAAATAAACAATCCTCCATGCCCAAGGAGGGTGTTTAGCCACTGGTTAATACCTGTTGGGGGCATGTGATGCCTGGCTGGTCCTCAAACGCAGCCTGGCCCCTCAGCAGAGCAAGCATAATCTGGCCTGCACAGGTGAGTAGTAGACAATTTTATTATTTATTGTTTAGGAAAATCACCCTCAAACACCATTTGCTTGATCACCACACCACTTTTAGACCCCCAGATCCACAGGCCTTTGGAGGCCATCCTCTTTAATTCCTGTTTGAGCAAGTTCTCACTGGTGCTTGACCCTTGGCTGTCCATCCTCTGACTTTCTGAACTCTACGTTGCATCCCATGGGCAACACAGCCCTTGCCCCATGGGATGTGCCATGTGGCTGATATCTTGACCGAGCCAAGGGTGATATCTTGATCTCAGCCAAGCCCTGAGAATACAGTGATCAGACACCAGGACACAAAGCAGCACACAGAAATGGCAGCAATGACAAAGTCTCCCGTGCACTGGAACGAGGTCTGCAGTGACCTGCAGACGACGCTAGGCAAAACCCCCACCCCTGCTGCTATTTACTTCCACTGATTTACCTGGGGCCTGAGGGGACCTACAGGGAGCATGTGATTTCTGTGTACCATTGGGATCCAAATGTAGACGGAATGGGAAGGTGGGAGGAGGGGAAGGCAGCCCGAGTCAGTTTGCATGGAGGGAAGGCAGGGCGCCTGAAAAAGGCCACACCATGACAGGAAGAGCCTAGAATGTGAACCAGACTTGGCAACAGGTCTTAAAAATCTAAGGGAAGTGATGGTTCTGACTCAAGCCGGTGGCAGGGTTTTGGGGGCTCCCATCCCAGCTGCCCCACATGCATATGCCAGGGAGAGAAAGGAGCAAAAGTGTGAAATATAGGGCCATCTTATTAAACCGTGTCGTAGACCGGGACAGAAGCAGCTCCTCGTGGATCCCTTGTTGCTGGCTATATCATGGGAGGAGAAGGACTCTCCCTTTTGTTGCCAAAGCCTACCGCCTGTGCAGCCGAGGAGCGGTGGGTGCTGGGGCAGAGGACTACCAGTCATCAAGGCCTAGGGAGAGCAGGGGCTCCCTCAACACCACAGGTCAGAGGCTCCGGCTGATGTGTGTGTCTGTGAAGATGCTCCTTAGGCACTTGAAGGGATACGCGTTAGTGAAAGAATACAGAGGGTGGAGGAGAGCTTTGCAAACTTGTAATGGGAAGTGGTGGAGATGAGAGTACCAAACATAATGGGACCTCAGTTTTGCACATTGGCTGGTAAAGCTTGAGACTCTTTTCATATGCCAGTGTAGCAAATATTCTAGCAACTTCTAAGGGTATCAGGAAGTATTCGATCTACCAGAACCAGTCCTGCTGGTTCTATCCTAGTGATCAGAGGTCAGTAACATGGGCACCACTAAGCACCTAAGCTTCCATTTTTCCTGAGAAGTGGGTTCTCTCCATACAGAGAACTGGGAAGCGGTTCATTACCACGATCCCACATTGGCCCCTTCATTCCATGATGAAAGCCACTTTTGCCATCCAAAGCCTTCCTTTGCTCCAGTGAAGAAGACAAGAAACCTTCACTTGGAACCTCTCACATGAGCCTCGTCCTCTGCCACATTCCAATGCTGTCTGCGATACTCCATGCACCTCTAGCCACAGGGGAGGACAAGCCGAGCTTCTCATAGTGTTCTTCTCGTGTGCCTAATCATCCCAGACGTGCCTCCGGTTTCCTCCCTGCCTCCAAGCTCACAGTCTGTTTCCTTCTGTGGTAAATTCGGGCATGTCCCATGGCTCAGGAGAGCCATGAATCACGAAGGAAAGGTTCTGAGAACACTGTGTTTCTGCTGCTTCACCCCCATGTCCCACACAGTCTAGTGGGATCCAGCTCTGACCCTAGGGGAGCTCTGCATCCATGACTGGTGCCTTTAGGAATGTGTCTGTGGGAAGCAAGAAGGATTTCAAGTACAATAGAATGGAGTCATTGGCTTCTTCCCCCCTTGCTTTCTTTTTATGCTTGCAAGAGGGCCCTGAAGGTTGGTGGACCGAACAAGTAAGTAGACACAGAGACCCAAATCCTGCTGCTGAGTCATTTTAATCTGTTTCAGATTCAATTTGCTCTGAGTATGGAGAAGAACAAGTCTCCCGGTGGAGATATCATGTAGCTAGAGCCTAGAAGTGTTTTCTTAATAGATGAAATTTAGAAAGAATCTGAATCTTTTATGCTGGGGAGGTAAGTAGCCAAGTGAAATGGTTGGGAAAAGGAAACATTTGGCTCTGGTGATTCCAAAGGACATTTCACTGATCTAAATATTTGTCCAGCTGAATGGCTGTGTTCACTCTCACCTGCTCCGAATCGATATGCTCAAATCAAACACAGTCGTCTGCATCGGGGCGGGCAGAAAGAACTTGAACCTGAGCTGGCAGCTAGCAAGGTGAGAGAAGAGTCCGGGAGCCAGGACAGGGGAGCACTTGTCCACTACACAAGGGGCCCGGACGAGGTGTTAATACCCTAGAGTTGGTTTCTGAATTCTGGGATTCAACGGCAAGTTTCAGATCACCTCTCTGTTGTGAATAACTTCAATACTCAGGACAGCATGTGCCTTTTTTGAGAAAGAACCTATCTGTTGGAACAAACATTTTCTCTTTTTGCTTTAGCCTTGAATGTCTCAGGATGCGGACATCCTACTATCTTTAGGTGTGGACAAAGCTGAGGGTACTGGTTTCCTCTTTTTAAGGAGTTCCCTTAAGATTCCTGTGTCAAGGCCTTTTCATTTGGAGTCATTTGAGTATTATACCCACCCCGCCCTCAAAAAAGCCCCTTTTCATCAGATGTGTGCAAGTTGAGAGCCATCCGGTACTACACGTAACCCAGGTAGTTAGTTGTTGCCTCCTGCATCAGTACCTTCCTAGGCCCTGCCCCAAATGTAGCATGGAAATTGGGTGCTGACCCCGCGACAGTGAAGGGAAGTTGGGAAGGACCACACTGGCCTCAGAGGATTCTGCACATCTGTGTGGTGAGCGGCGCGCCCGGGGGCCAATTCCTGCCATTCCAGTGACCACAGCTATGCGACCAAGGACATGCCGGATCTCGTGACCCACCCCCTGCCTGTGGACTGATGGAAAGGCACTTCTGGGCCTTAAACATGCTTTCTGCCCTTGTCTCTAGAGGTGAATGTGGCTCTCTGCTGTGACCACTTTGGTTGTCATCCTTAATGGGGTAGCTTAATGGGGAAAATGCCCCCTAATTCTTTACCCTCCCCTGAAGCCACACCTTTTGCAGCGCAACGTTGCATTTCCTCTAAATCTGGGCCGGACTCGTGACCCACTTTGACCCACAGAATCCGGTGTAAGTGATGGCATGCCAGTGCTAAGCCTCAGCCTCTAGAGGCCGCGAGCTCTTCTGCTCTTTCTCTCGGGCCCATGGTTACCAAGGGAAGAAGCTGCACTGCAGGATGAATGAGACGTATGGCCCGGTCCCCCACCACTCTTACTGACAGCCAAGCAACTGCCAGACTTCTGAGTGAGGCCTTCCTAACCCCAGCAGCCTTGGGCCAAGCTCCCAGCTGACCACGGACCCGCGTGAGCTGAATCAAGATCAACCAAACCCGGCGCAAGTTAGCGTCACTGCCCAGCTAACCCGTAGGCTTGTGAGCCATTGTAATGCTTGTGTGATAAGTTATTAATTTGGGGATAACTTGTAACACAGAAAGAGCCAACCGATAGATGTACTCAATTCAAGAGGCCACAGCTTGACAGGATGGGATACTGGGACCCTTCAGGCATTCGTCCTCATTTATTCCACAGATACTGGTTGAACTTCTGCCATAGAACAGGTATTGCTCCCAGTCCTGGGGAATGCAATTTTCCTGCTCTCTTAGAATTTGCATTCCAAAGGGGGAAGACAAACCACAAACAAGTAAATGCGTAAGTAAATAATAAAGGCATCAGCTAGTAGTACAAAATAAGCAGACCATCTAAAAGGGCGCATGATGAAGAGTAACCAGGTGTTACTGTAGCTTCACGGCCAGGGAAGCCTTTCTTATTGAAGAAACATTTAGCAGAGGGGGAGGGGACGAAGAGCACCTAGGGCTTTGAAGCCAGAAGAATTTGAATTTTAGGCCAAATGCACTAAGGAAGCTATCATCACTTTTTTTTAAAACAAGAGAGTAACATAATCTGATCAGTGTTTAAATGAACCTTTCTTTTTTTTTTTTTTTAAGATTTTATTTATTTACTTGACAGAGAGACAGAGATCACAAATAGGCAAAGAGGCAGGCAGAGAGAGAGGGGGAAGCAGGCTCCCTGCTGAGCAGAGAGCCCAATGTGGGACTCTATCCCAGAACTCTGAGATCATGACCTGAGCCGAAGGCAGAGGCTTAACCCTCTGAGCCACCCAGGTGCCCCTAAGTGAACCCTTCTGGCTGACAGACATAGAGTAGTTATTAAGGATCAAAGGTGGAAGAAGAGAATCAGTCCAGAAGCTCCTGCAATAATTTAGCTTGGCCGGGGTTATAGTAATAGAGATGAAGAGAAGTATGGTTTAGGGGAAGAAGTAATGGGACTTAGGAAGAGTTGGATGTAGGAGTTAAATGAGAGAGGGGAATAATGTCTAGATCTTTGTTCAGTCACTGAATGAACCAAGATGGAAGACATCAGGGGGGTGGGGGCAGGGCTGAGGACTCAACCACTTGAGTCTGGGACATCTGTCCATTAAGTCTGGGATGTCTGTCCATTAGGACAGGGAGGGGCCACGTGTGTGGAGGGCCACATGGGCTTGAAGTCCTGGGGAGGGGTCAACACTGGAGGAGTAGGTTGGGGGTCACTGGCACGCAGATGCCGCAAGTCTTGGACCAGACAAGATCACCTGAGGATAGGGATTAGAAAAGAAGCGTGCCCAAGGATAGGGCCCTGGGGCAACCCATATTTGCAGGCTGGGCAGCTGAGAAGGTCCTGGCAGAAGAGACTGAGAATGAACAGCCAGTAAAGGAAGGGGCAAATAAGGAGGGACACATGGTGACACCAAAATCAAGAGGGCGGAATAGACAGGAAGGAAGGAGGTTATAGTCCATGGTGCTGAAGGTTCCTGACTGATACAGGGCACAGGAACCTTCCCACAATCATTGAAGTTGGCAAATATTCAAATATCCTGTGCCCTCTTCAGGACAATAATACACTCATATATTTACAATATATAGAATGGATTGTAAAATTATTTTCTAGGCTCTCTGTCCAAGCAGGCTTCTGTCACTGGATAGTTGGATGACTTAATATGAGTGGTCCCCGCCCTTCCATATCCCTGTTCTCATGAATCCATCTGCAGTCTTTGGAAACTCTAAGTTTCATGAAAACAAAGATGGAATCCATCTTGTATGCACTGTATCCCAGCACCCACTCCAGAACATACTCACAAATAAATTCTTAGATGTGTTGAGTACATGAAGGAATGCTGACCTCCTGTCACCAGTACTGCGAACACGGGCTCCTTCAGTAACCAGGCTCCAACACTTTATATTCCTGTGGACTGAGGTGAGACATTTTTATAACATTCTCGAAAATGAGGTTTCTCGGGGGGAGGATCCTGCCTTGCTCTTCAGTCTTTCTAGGATGGGGTGCTGCTCGAAGGCCCATTTCGTGGTACTACTAGTGACTTCTCTGATGTAGACTTCTCACTGGCTGAGAAGACCTTCCTGGCAGCCTGCCCATCCCCATAGCTGCGACAAGTCGTACCCTTTAACTATGTTTAATGGTCCCATTTCCCAGGACCTTAAATTTAAGATTTTGTAATTGTTTCTTGTTGTGGAATTTTTCAGCTGCTTTGTGCCCTATTCACACACATGCAAGGTCTATATGGCTGGATGCCAGGGTGAGTCTGGGTCAGCTTGGCCCAAAATGCTGTCTGTGTCGAAATGCCAAGGTTATAATATCTAGCACTGATATCTGGAAGCATCCGTGTGACTTTTTGATCCCTAAAAGGTATGACTTTTACCCTGTAATTCTGACCCTGGTGTTCATGTGTGAGTCAATATTAAAGTTTGTGCTTCCAGTAGGTCATTTAGACACTCTCTCAGAGGAGAGCATTTGGGCACCATTCCAAATGCACCTAGAACAAGTCACCTGCTAATCTGAGTGCAAGTCTGTTTTCCCAGATAGTCAGGTATTAGGAGGTAAAGCACTGAAAAGTCAACCTCAGGGGACCTGAGCAAAAGGCCACCCTTTCTTACTTTTTAAAATGATTTCGCCTATAATCATTAGGGGTTTCTTCAACTTTGAAAGGCTTTGATAATTCTTCTGGGCTTAACCCTTTAACTTTCTGGTACCATTTCTTACCATAAGTAACTCATATTTGCTTGGCCTGTGAAAGGAAATTATCACAGAAGTAAAATCAGATTTTAGCTGGAGTCAAGACACATATTAAATCTGACGCTTCGCAAGTGAATACAAGCCCCTCCACCTCCGACAGGCTTCTCCTGGCTGTTTGCAGACACTTAATAAAAGCTTTTGATGAAGGTCTCTCTGTCTTAAAAGGAAATTAGATTGTTCTGACAATATCTCGTCATTGCTAAACTGCTGGTTATTATCCAGCAGCCTGTGATCCTCTAGGTGTTTGCAAATTGATTGTTTAATGTTTTGCATTCCTCTATGTCCACAGTTCCAGGGTCAGCGGTCACATCTACAATTCCCAGTGTAGGTGATGATGTGTTTGTCTTTTGCTGGTCTTTGGGCCTTTCACTGAACACACACACACACACACACACACACACACACACACACTTTCATTTCAGAAGCTCTTCCTTCATTCACTTCTTTGTATTTACTGAATACCAAACATGTATGAACCAGCACTGGACTAGTCACTGGGGATACGTTGGTATGCAAGACAGCAGATTCATGTCCTTATGGAGCTTAAAATCTAGTGACTCTAATTTCAGATTGTAGTTAGGACTGTGGATAAAATAAACAAGTACATGACAGAAAATAAATGGGAAGGCCACTCTGAATGGGAAAATTTTAAACTGAGCTCTGAAGAGTATAAGAGAAAGGGACAGCCCTAAAAAGTAGACAGAAGGAAGTGGTGAGTGCAAGGGCCCTGGGGTGAGATGGAGCTTCAGTTGGTCTAGCACCTAATGGAAGGCAAATAGGAATGGACTTTGGAAAGAGGTTGAGGTGAAGGTAAGGGGCAATCCTATTATCAGGAGCCTTACAGATAGGGTGAACATCCATTCCAATTTCCCAAAAACCATCCTGGTTTAACCCTTGTCCCTCAGTAATTATTGATAGGGTATCCTTTCACTCTCAAAAGTGTCCTGGGTCATACAATAAATTGTATGCTCATCCCACTTAAAGGGCATGCCGAAGAGTTGGGATTTTATAATATGTAAAATGGGAAATCATGGAAGGATATTAAGCAGAGTTATGAGAGGACTGGATTTGTGTTTCCAGACTATTCCACTTGTAGTCTAAAGGCAACCAGGCAAGCAAGGGAGAAAGAAATCTGTAGTAAGGCTATTGTAGTGACCCAGAGAAAAGTGGATGGTTACCAGAGAATCACACTTATAAAATATCTTAAGTAGGGATGCCTGTCTGGCTCATTTGGTGAAGCATGTCACTCTTGATCTCGGGTCCTGAGCTTTAGCCTCACACTGAGTATACGGAGTGCTCAAAAATAAAATTTTGGAAAATACATATATCTTACATTAAGCAACAATCTATCACCTTTTTTCTTTTCAAGTCCCCAATGCTGGTCCCAGTAGACTAGATACTCTGATGCTCTGTGGAGGGCCCACCCCTTTAAGACTGAACCCGCCCTTCCCCCAACTGCCCAAAGTGTTAGCAGTTGGTAGCTCATAGCTGAGTCCCTCCCCAGGAATTACTGAAGAGAGCCGCCTTGCTCTATGATATGCCCCCTCTGAGGGCCGCAGACATCTAATTAATTGGTCGATAGAGGAGTACCAAGACCCTACTGCACCTTGCCTCAGTTGGATGTCTCTGAAGGACCATTCCAGCTGCAGAGTTCCAGGTGGGACCCACTGAGGCCTCTGTGCCAAGTACATCACAGCTTAATCCCACCCCATCCCCAACAGGGGCTGTTCCCACAGCTCTGCCCCCAAATCACCTGCACACAAATATCCACTACAGAGTCTGCTGCCTGGGGAACCTGGCCTACAATCCCAGTGTTAGTGCAACTTTCCATTAAAACATGTCTTTAGTGTTATCTACACTGACATCTCCACATCTAATCAAAAGGTAGGGCTTCCCTAGTGCTTTTCTACTGGGTTTATAAAAGATATTTTCCTACTGTCTTTTATGTCCTTTGTAAACGGAATCGTCTACTTTGTTTTGACCTGGATAATTTTATCCGCAAACAGTATATTCATTTTGCTACTGGCTCCTTGTAAACTGGCACCCTTCTCACTTTTTACTGCATTCCATATGCTTATTTCAGATCTTGCAAACAATAGCTCTTTTTTAAACACCTTGATTTTTGATTACCTAACTTTAGTTTCTTCTTTTTGTACTTGAATTATTTCCTTAGGAAATGTGAAGATCCCATAAATTCCTCCTTTATGTCTTTTATTCATGAGATTATTCCTAGTATTTCTATGCAGTAGTTTGAAATCTACTGAAATAAATTGCAGTAGGACCCCATTGTTCATAGCTCATTATCACCAAGAATGCACTACATCATGGATTAAATCATGCTTTCGCAAAATATAACCACAACTAACAAAAGATGGATGCTGGGTCATTAGAATATAATAGGAGAGCGTTGGTAATCTTTGCAAAGTAACACATCATGTCTTCACTCCCTTACAGGTGCAAGAGGGATAAATGAGCATGCAGGTGATGGGGAATGGACATGAGGAAGGGCAAGGAGAATGTTCACCCACTGTGAGCATAGGAGATTGCCTACACATCCTGGTGATTGTTTCCAGCCATCTAGCCACATGAAGTCTCCCCATCTCCACCTTTGCTCATTGTCAAGAGCACATGGGAGGAGGGAAAGAGTGCTTCCATAGGCTTGCATACCTTAATTCTCCCCATTCATTCCCTCAACAAATATTCTTGAGCACCTACCACAGTGCTGTGCCCAGGCAGTCCTGTAACAGGCATAGAACATCTCAGAAAACCGCTCATGTGCCCTCCACCCGACCTCTACCACCATCACCAATAGTGACTTACAATATGCCTCTTAGTCCTGAGTTCCAGAATTGTATAATAATAAAAATATACCACTGTTTTTTTTTACTTTTAGTAAGTTTCCTTTCATTAAAATTCAAAACTTCTATTTCAGATTATCTTCCATAAGCACACCTTCTACTGTGCAAATCTTTAACCCTTCAATTAAAGTTTCCAATTATAGAATGATTAAGTCAAAAAAGTATCTTCTTTAGTTGAGCCAGAACCAAATATTTTTCTTAATACTTTTCAATCACTTGCTTACTCTTTTATATCTAAAACATTGGTTAAATTATATACTTACATTTCCAGCTAGACCAATTAGAACTTCAGCTCTGTAATGTATGAGTTGTTGGATCAGCCTCCTTATTTAGTCTCTCAAAGCCTCATTTTCTTCATCTGTCAAATGGAGAGAACAGCTGACTTAGAGGATTTCATGAGGATCCAAATGAATCCTGGCAGTAAAGGCTTGAACCATGGCTGACACATGGTACACATTCTAACCATAGATTCCTTTCACCTTTCTCACCCAGAATCTCTGTTCATTCATTCAACAAATTTGCACTGATGCTTAAATTGTGCAAGGCACTGCTTCAGGCCCTAAGGATATAAAATAAGCAAGTAGGACAATGTACCTAGTGTTATACAGCTTCTATTCTAATGGGAGGAGACAGGCAGCAAATGAATAAAAAGATGGCAGGCAGTGATAAACTCTAGGATTAAAACTAATCAGGAAATAAATGGTGAGGAGGTGGTGTCTGCTTTATGTTGAGTGGTCAGAGAGGGCCTCTCTGGGGAGGTAAAGTTTGAGGTGAGACATAAATGACCTGTAAAGGAGTAAAATTAACTGAACATCTGAAAGAAGAGCTCTCTAGAAAGAGAGCAGAGCTAGTGAGAGCCCTCAGGAAGGAATGGCGTTGGAGGACTTTATGCAGGAATTGGGAGAGTGATAGGCAGAGGTCCCACCATTGTGGGCTACTTGGTCAAAGTAAAGAGCTTGTTTTTTCTTCTCAGTGGAGAATTTAAAGGAAGAAGGAACAGGATCTGACATCCATGAGTCTGAACCATCTGGAAAGGTAAGCTAACAAGAGTACAGGAAGGCTGTATTTCCTCTTTCAGAGGCTATTGTAGTTATGCAGGTCAGAGATGGGGAGGCCTGGAACACCATGGGAGCCACAGAGATGATGAGAGGTAAACACATGGGAGGCACAGAGATGATGAGAGGTAAACAGGTGCTACAGAGATCGCAAAGAAACAATCCATAGATCTGCAACTGGATTGAATAGAGGAGGGAAGCAAGGGACCAAGAAGGATTCCTAGGACTTGACTAGCCACAAGGATACCATTTACCAAGACAGACAACACAGGAGCATACTTATGGGAGAAAATCAAGCTTTCAGTGCTGGACGTTAAAAGTTTGAGATGCCTCTTAAACATCTAAGGGAATATGACTACAAGACAATGTATATGTAAATATAGGAGTGTGGATTTCAGAAGATGGACCAGGGCTTAAGAAATGAAGGTATAAAAAAAAAAAGAAATGAAGGTATAAATTTAAGAGACATCACCCTAATGATGATATTCAAAGCCACAGTGCTGAATGAGATTCCCAAAGATGTAAATGGAAAAGAAGAGTCAAAGCGCATGACCTGGGACCAACCAACACTTAGGGGCCCAGTTGAGGATTCTAAGGAAGAATGGCCAGTATAGAAAAACAAAGAGAGTATGAAATTAAAAAGCCAACAGAGTATTAAGCAATGAGGGTATGATTTCCAATTGCTGTAGTCACTGGGCTAGCTTCACAAGGAGCCCATTTTCAGCAAACCAGCATTATGCCCAATCACCAGCTTGTCAACCCCAAGAATCATGTCAGCCCACACTCCTCAGATACACCAGGGTTATGAGTTGCAGTGTGTTAACAAAATAAGTTATGTTGGAGTCCTGACCCCAGCACCTCAAAATGCAACCTAATTGAGAGCTAGGGTCTTTACGGAGGTAATGGAGTTAAATGAGGCCATCAAGGTGGGCCCTAACTCAATATGACTGGTGACTTAGAAAAAGAGGACACAGAGACATACACACCCAGGGATGTACAAATGAAGGCAGAGACCAGGGTGATGGAGCAGAAGCCAAAGAGCGTGGAATATTGTCGCAAAGCACCGGAAGCTGGGAGCTAGGCCAACACAGACTCTCCCTCACAGCCTCGTGGCCCAACGAGGTGACATCTCGAGTTTAGACTTCTACTCAGAATTATGAGACAATAGATTTCAGAGAGGCCACTGAGTCTGCGGTACATCGGATAGGAGCCTGGTCCCGCCGGCAGGCCAGAAAGGAAGTAGCTTTCGGGACTCCCTCAGAGAGGGGGTCTCCTCTCCTGGTGCACAGAGCACAGACTAGGTTTCTGGGACAGCGTGAGCCACTGTGGGAAATCTCCAGGGGTTTTGCTCTCCGTGTTTGAAAATGGAAATTTGGGGGCGCCTGGGTGGCTCAGTTGGTTAAGCGACTGCCTTCGGCTCAGGTCATGATCCTGGAGACCTGGGATGGAGTCCCGTCCCACATCGGGCTCCCTGCTCGGCGGGAAGCCTGCTTCTCTCTCTCTCTCACTCCCCCTGCTTGTGTTCCCTCTCTGGCTGTGTTTCTCTCTGTCAAATGAATAAAAAAAAAAAAAAAAAAGAAAATGGAAATTTGTTGCCAGCACCTGTAAAAACACTTGGAACAATACTACACAAGGTGAATAGTGTGAAGGCTACAAGCTTCCGGGTGGAAATGAGACAATCTGATGGAGGGGAGCAAAAAGGGAGCATGTTTATTCAATACAGAAGTAGCAAGGAAAGTCTGCCATCACAGAAAGTGTTGCCTACATGGCGGTGGGCCCCAAAAAGTAACCGCAGAGGAAGGGAAGGGGCAACCCCCTCCACCCTGAAGGCCCAAATTAGACTCAGTTTGGACAACAGGCACGCTTTGACAGCCTCCTCTTCCACTCTGCCTATTTCTGTCCCCACGAGGTGCACACTTTCTCCTTTTATCTCGAATTTACAAAATTCAAAAGAAAATAAGACTTTTTTTTTTGAATATTCAATATTTGGAAAGTACCTTTAAGGTACTACAGTTAAGCTGTTTTTGATTATAAGGAGCAGACCTTCCACAAATATGTTCAACTCAGATTGAGAGCAAGGGGTGACTGATGTAAGGAGCCACATGAACTGGTAAGAGAAGCATTCAGTCAAAACCAAGAGCTTTTGTACTAAATCAGTCACACTTATGTAGTATGCCAGGCACCCTGATAAGCACTTCATACGTGTTAACTTATTTCTTCCTCACAATAGCCCTTTGAGGTGGATACCATACTTGCACCCACCGTACAGATGAGGAAACCAAGGTTAAAAAAAAAAAAGATTACGTGCCTTGCCCAAGATTACAAAGCTAACAAGGAAGGAGCCAGGATTTGAACCAAAATGGGCAAGTTCCAAGGAATGTTCCTTTAAGTACTGGTCTATTTTACTCCATGGGAACCCAAATGGAATGGAAACAGACTAAGGATTCTCCCTTTCTCCCTCCTTCCTCTACCTTTCTCCCCACCTCCTTCTCTTTATCTTAAACATTTCTCTTTCCTCTCTTTTCTCTCCACCTCTCTCTGACCCTCTTAGTATTTCTCTTCCCCCTCCTTAGTGTGTCTACTCTGCTCCTTTGGTCACTCACCAGTTAATCCTCAGTTCCTACTTAATCCTAGTTCCTACTCCCTTAGACCTTTCGCACAGTCACGGCTCACTTTGGCTATTGCAACCTAACAGTGGTCACTACTTCACTGGTATTCTTAAGAAAATCCAACTGGATCTATCCATTATGTGCCCCCCACCCCCAATCCAATTGGCTGTGGCTACCTATTGAGTCATAAGGAACTAAATATGGCAACCCGCTCCAGGCAGCTGCCAAAAATGATGCCTAGTAGGCAAAGTATCACCCTTGTTTTTGATAGAAAAGCTGTCTATTGATCACTTCTGTCACAGATAAGCCTGTCAGCCAACTCCCCACCCCTCCCCGGCCCACGCTTGAGCCTCGATGCCCCTCATGTAATGACTCTCCCTCATGCTGTGTGTCTCTACGTGATGCCAGTAGCTGATTACAAGTGAATAAACGAGAATCTTGTCTGGCTCCTCCAAGAGAAAACAAACAGGCTGAAGTTGCAAGACATGTCTGATTGAAATGGAACCCAAGCATCCAGGCATCGAGAGGAGGCAAGAGACAGAATCTTTCCCTGAAACTCAGCAGAGACCTGCCTCTTCCGTAAACCAGAGCCCCCCCCCCCCCCCCACTTGCGTTGGGAGTAAAAGCTGGAAACCGCAGAAGAGAAGCTGCCTTGGTAAAAAGTCAAAAGGAACTCAGCCTAGGCAAGGAGTAAGCTCATATTTGAACTAGAAATAGAATCTCAATTTTCCTGGGAGCAAAGGGAAGAGATGTTGAGCTACAGCGAGGCTGGATTCACAGAGCCACACTAAGGCATCTTGCTTAGAGCAAATGGAGTCTCTGCATCAGACTTCTGTAGTCACCAAACAGTGAGCCAGGCTCTGCAATGAATGCCTGCATTTGCAGGCCTGAATACATAAAGGTGTTTAGAAAGCAAGCCGCCTAGCAATTTCTTTCTTTTTTTTTTTAAGGCGACTCTATTCCAAATAAAGTATTTGCATGATACATTAGTATGTTTCCATGAAATCCCTTAGTGGATTTGAACAGACTTATGATGACAGAGCTGGACAGGTGTTAGTATCTTGCTTTATCTGCAAGAGCACTCAGCCCTCCTTCTAGAAATTTTGCTCTCTTTTTAATATACTGAATTACTGAAAACAGATTTTCCATATACTTAGAAAACAAAAATATTTTTCTCATTAAAAATAGAATCACAACAGGCACACAGACAGATATCTAAACAAAGGTTCGCCCCCTCCCCCATCTCATCTCTGGATCATCTATTTTCCAGTGCTGCCCCAAATACCTACAAGCTATCCTACCGCTAAATCAGGATTTATGGCACTAGTAGAATGTGTTGATGATTAACCTTGTCAACTTATTTCTCAAATAACCCCTCCGCGTTTATGCCATGGTAGTAAAAGTTTCCCCTCTCGCATGCAGGAAGTCCAGAATGAAAGTGGGTTGTTGCCATGGCAACAGAATACAAGGCGGAAAACTCCAGAGAAGGGGGAGGTCTCCATATACCCAAGGCCACAGCCACAAGAAAGCCCCAGGCCCCAGAGTGGTGGCAGCAAAGAGAAGCAACCTGCTATGACTTCACACTGCCAGATGGCCTGCTGTTGACACAGGGTTCCCCCAACTGCTAATTATTTGCATAACTCCGGATCATTCATTCAAAGGAAAATGAAGGATTCACTAAAATATGCACTGATATACTTATCAGTTTTTCTCTTTTAACAGCCTAGCATCGGAAACTCTCCAAACGCTTAACACAGAGACTTACACATAGAAGCCACTTTAAAACGGTGTCTTTAGCTATCTACTGGATCCCTTCTTGAACCAGGTATTGCTCAAGACACAGAGAGCTCCCCGTTCAGTGGGTAGACATGCACACATAATCAAGACCCATGCAAACTTAGGTGCTGGCTTGATGCTACCGCCTTGCCCAGGGTCGGTGTGGGGGGAATTCAGAAGACAGGCATCCCCTAGAGGAGAACCTAAGAAAGGGGAGAAAGGCAGACAGGGTACGCGCCATGTGATCTGAGCCCTGGAGGATGAAGAAGGAGCTAAGGGTGCTCCTTGTTTGTTTATTGTTTGTTTTTGTCTGCTTGCTCTGAGATACGCCTAGTGGAAAGGTGGCAGGTGGCGACAGCAAAGCCCAAAGGTAAACACTAGCAGCTTCCGTGTGTGTGTGTGGGGGGGGGGGGGAGTACATGTAGTTTGCTATTTGGAAGAAGAATATGCAAAGCAGGGGACGGCAGCGGCTGAAGCTGGAGACACAGGTAACTCAAGTGTTGACAGAGCATGGAAGCCCCTCCCCCGGGGAGGGGGGACTGTGGTTTCCGGACAATGGAGGCACCAACGTGACAAAGCCTGCTTTGTGGAAGGACCCTTTGCAACTGTGTGGAAAACTGCTTAGCAGGTAACATTGTAATCAAGAGGGCTGGTTTCAAGGCTGCCCCAGACATCCCGGCAAGAGACAATAAAAGCCTGAATCAGAGTAGGGTCTTGGGGATGAGAAGGGTGAGGACAGATTCTAGAAACACCGAGTAAGTAAAATCACGTAGCTCCTCACCATGACTCACCTCCCCAAATCCCAAAGACATAAATCTCCATCCTCCTCTCCACACCAGTTTTAACACTTAAAAAACCTGGTTAAAAAAAGGACAAGATTGGCAGCACTGACACGCCTTCGATAGTACATAACTTATACAATCACTGAACCGCTTAAAATGATCATAGTCCCTTTAAACTCCATTGGCTGAGTTGACGGACAGGCAAAAATATTTCTTTCTTGGATTTATTCCAGTACACTGTTTCCCATCATTATTGGTCATGGGGGTCAGAAAAAGAAAGGAGATTTTTAGAAAGATTCTGAACAATATATCAACGCCAACTTAGAGTGACAGGCGAAACAAACAGATAATGTTTCGTGTTGAGATAGAATCATTCCTTTGAGGCTCTCCTGGTTTCACAGTGAATATTAATTCTTAGAGCATTCCTATAAAGTAGACAAGTGGCAAAGGGGGTTGGCTCCATTTCAGTGGGGAAAAAAAAAGATGCTAGTGCCTGGAGAGATGAACTGGTTTATCAGATGCAAGGCTAGCTGGAGGCAAGCCTGAGGACAGAGTGTGGTCTTCTCAGTTTCCTCTCCGGGTTTTATCATCTAAACCAGTCCTAATGAGGTCATTGTATTTAACATAACCTGTCCAGATCCCATCTGAAAAGAGGAAGAAAGACCTGGGTAATTTTCCAGATAATTTCTTTAAAAGAGAAAAAGCAACCTCTCTTTCCTTCAAATTGTTTATAATTGGTGCAATACGGGAAGTCTCACTGCTTTTTAATGAGTTCCCAAACTCAAATTCTGCCATTTAAATTTTTTTTTGAAATCTGCATTTTCCTGAAATATCTCAGTAATTCAAGTGAAAGGGAGGTTTTGCCTAAATTATGAAAATGACCTCAATTTGCTTCTTGATGTAGCTAAGGGACAAGCGGGCATTGCAGGATGGTCCCTGGGCGGCAGGAACCGAGCCCTTTCCCCGTGGTGGCCTGAGGTACGCGGACCCCTTTTGGAGCTGGGATGGGGGCAGAGGGGAAACCCCATGCTGGAGTTGGACACCATGATCCTTTCTGTTCTCTGTTACATAGGGCATTTGCATGTACCAGGACCCCAAAAGACACCCCCTGCTTTGTTTCACTTTTACGCAGGTGGAAATTTAAGACTTACGCTGGCGACTGGAAGAAATGACTCAGTTCTTACTAGAAGGTCAGCCTGGACTCTGTTTATGTATTTTATGTAATGTATATAAATACATTTTTGATGGGTAAACTGAGCTAGGAGCAATGAGGCAAGGAAAGGATAGTGTTGCTTGCTTTTTGCCAAAGCGCAAGTCCCCACTTTTTGTCTGACTTCAGTCCCTGTTCTCTGCACCCTGCTCTTATCCTGCCTCACTCAGCCACTCTCCCCTTGCTCCTCTCTTCTTGTACCTCTGGAGAGAGATTCACATGCCTCTGGGAGAAAAGCTTGGATTACAGTGTGATCCACAGGCAACAGCTGAGGTGAAGATAAGGAGACCTATGTTGAAGCAGTTTTGGAGGCAGACAATGAGGACCCCAAGAGTTTGCTTTTTTAAGGGGCTCACAGACAAAAGCTTCCGATCTTGACTGTGAACAGAGGGAGCTCCTCCGGGCGGGCTGTCCTGTGGCTCCAAGAACAAAAGATGCTCCGTCAGGCCACCCTGATTCCCGGCTGCTGGCCGCTGGCTGCCTGCCCCCCCCCCCACCCCAGCACCTCCCACACCTCGCAGGGCCCCTGCACACACACCTGGCACAGAGTTCATGCTCTTCTGTGGGTACACGTCTCCCAAAGGAGGGCCCCTTTCTGAGATGGAATCACTTCATTTTAACACCCTAAACAATTACACATGATTTCCCAAAATGTGAAAGCACTCAGCAGACTCTATCTAAATAATAGGATGTAAGGCGGGGGGAGAAAGGGAGGGAGGCAGGAGATGCAGGGGAGAGGGGGGAAGGAAAGCAGAGGCTCTGGAGTCTTTGTTACTCTCCCATCTGGCTGGGAGCCAGAGGCAAATCGAAGAGACCTATCCTTTGTCCACTGATCTGACAGTCATCTCATGTTCCCACTCGGCAGAATCAAAGTGGAATGCATTCACACATTCATGTCCATTGCTGGAAAGGTGACTGAGAAATCTAGCGGAGGCAGGATTTCCACGCGGCATTGCTGTTTTCAAGGTCACAATAAAATGGAGAGTTCTGCTTGCTCCCTGAGAGTCTGTCATTGTTAGCACTCTCCTCTTCCTCCAAGGAGACCAAAAGCATGTGCTCTGTGGCTTTAAGGGAAGAGAGACTCCTTCCCAGGCTCTCTCTATCAAGTCTGGTTAGGTTTTAGCATGTAAAGTTCCAGGCCATAAATAATTCAAAAGGCATGAAGAAGATTTTCTTCATTCTCCATCTATCCCTGCACACAACAGCCCCCCCCCCCCACTTTCTGGCTTATAACAAATGCTAATTTAATCAACTGGCAGTAAATTGCACTGGTTGCTGACTCATGCCAGACACAGCCCCTGTGGACTTGACAGAGCTTTGCCATCCCATTTGGAAATGAACAATAAAAAAGTGCAGTTCTGAGCTGTCCACCTTTCCCCTTTTGTCCTCCTTTGTCTCCTCCTTTTACTTCCCCCTCCCCCCAAAAAGAGCCTTCCCAAATGGATCCCTAACATACATGCAGGCAATTCATATCACAGCCATGCTGCCGGCAAGGGTCTGTGCTCCGTGCAAGTCCTGTGGTCTCCTAGCCACCCCTGATGGTGGGGAGTCCCCAGTGCTCCTGAAGGCTGCTGGCTAGAGAAAGCCTGAGCTGCAGGGGGAGGGAGGCGGGGGACCAGGAAGAAGGGTGGGAAGCAAAGTGAAGCAGAAAGTCCTTGTTATCCAAGCTGTGAAAGCATATGTGTCAGGAAGGCTCTTGGAAACCCCATAGATAACGCTGGGCTGGGAGCCTGATGGAGAATAGGCCCTTTGCACCTCATCACACCCCTGGAGTGAGGCTCCTGGACTCCTGGATATAGGGGGGAATGGAAGGGTGGGAGCAGGAATTTCCTTAGAGATGCGACAAGAGGAGCAGGTGGAGGTCTGGGGACAGAGAGGATGGGACAGGAAGAAATGTCCCTGAAAGGAAATGACCAAGAGAAAAGAAAATATCTATGGGAAGCTTGGGGTCTATTTCCTTTTCCTTTCACTCTTTTATTTTAGCTATAAATATTTATCTTATAAAGAAGCATTCTTCGTCCCCACCCCAGAGGGATTCCTTGAAAACCTTCCCCATGGAGATCATCCAAATATTTGCTGAAGACTAACGTCTAGGAAGGAAATGGAAGATTGTTTACCTTCTTGTCTTCAAATGGCCACAAGGCACTTAGAGTGTTCCAAGCCCCACCATGCCCATTATTTTGTTGCTTTCTCCTTCTGACGACCTCCTGAAGTACACAGCTGGCCACAGCCGGCCCGTCTACAGACAGGCTGGGCTCCAGGCACAGTCATGGCGGATGCTGTCTCCACCAGACCCTCTCTCTGCCACTTTGCACACAGTAGGTCTAACTGCTTCGACATTAGGCTTATTTTTTATTAAGCAAATGGAGTAACAGCGAGCATCAGAGCTTCCAGAAGGGTCTCACTCATCTGGGTACCAAAGCCTACCCACAGCACTGACTATCCTTACCATTCTTTGGTCTGGAATCATCGAAGAGTTTGTTTTATGTTTAATTGTACCCCACACACACACTGGATTATAAACTCCTGTGAAGAGTTTCTGTGTCCTCCATGAGGCTAAATAGGGCTTACACAGAACAAATGCAAATTTTCTGGCTGGCTGTAAGCACACCTTGAGTCTTTTCAGACTTGCCACTGCCACATTAATTTTCAAACCACCCTGCTGAGGTAGATTTCGTCTGTGGTCGTTCCTCCAAGATGACAGCCCTGGCTGTGACCCTTTGGTTTTCCATAGGTATGAATGCGGACGTGTGCACACAGACACACGCGTCTTCCACCACCCGCATTGTTGCTTGCCTTCCTCCCAGGGTTCTTCTGAAAGGCTCCCTGCTGACAAACAAGACATGCATAATGGCCGAGCGCTTCTGCCTTAGAACTAGGAGAACGCAGAATGGACTTCCTACAGGAAGCCCAGAAAGGGGAACAAAGAGAGGCCCCCCTGTCCTCCAGCACCCTAATCCCTGTACAATATTCTGCACTCCTTTCATCTCATTCTTGGCTCCACAACTTTGGGGTCACTGGGGAGCCCAGAAAGAATGGCCCAGCATACCGGAGGCTTCTGCGTCCAGCACACGGCATTCTAACGGACGTGCTTGCTGCCAAGAGTGGAAGGCGTGGCTCACTTTGTCCTTATTTGACCAGAAGGCTCCCATGGAAGTCTGCCTCCGTGCCTCGGCTGTCAACTCCTGGGGCAGCCGTAAATAAACGCGGGGCCTGGTATGGCTTCTTGGCTAAACGTCTGCACAGTAACTCAAATGAGGCAGCAGACGTGAGTCAGGAGGGAGAAATAAGCTGAAGAACGGGAGGGCAGGCTTCTTGAGCCTTAGAGATAGTTCTTTACCCAGAGACACTTGCTGGGTCTCCCCTCCATGGCCCCACTTGCCAGAACCATTTGCAAGCAGCCGGTAAGAGCCGCTCCGTGAACGAGTGGCCTGCCCATACTCCAAGCGTGAGGCCGACCAGGACCTTGCACGTGGCTGAGAGGGGCAATAAAAAGACACTCGGTATTTTATCTGTTTGGAACAGTCACCATTTGAATGAGGGCTCTGTATAAGCTGAGAACTTGAAGCTCAGGGATGACATTAGATCTGCAAGGTTAGGACCATTGGAAATAGGAAAAGATAACAGTTAATTCCAGTGGATCACCCGATTTATTCTTGCCTCCCAGAGACAAGGCGCCGCAGCTGGTGGCCAGAGGATATTAAGCCACCAGTGGTATGCTTTGTTTTCTCCATCGTGGACAGTGAAAAGAAGGGCTTCTTCCAGCTGTGATATACCCCCATCCCAGGGTCTGAAGTACAAGTATGTGCTGGATGAATGAATGCATTCCTTCCTTTGTTTGCCCATAATAAAGCTCAAGGCTGCCCAGGCCTTGAGTTTCTCCATGTTAAGTCTATCTACCTCCACTCCTTCAACAAGTATGTGAGCCTGCTTGGGCTATCACAACAAAGGAGCACAGACCCTGTGGCTGAAACAACAGAAATGTCTTTTCTCGCAGTTCTGGAGGCTGGAAGTCCACGACCAAGATGTAGAGTTGGTCTCTCCCGAGGCTTCTCTCCGGTGCCTAGACGGCCACCTTCTCCTGTCCTCACACAGTCTTCCCTGTTTCTGTCTGGGTCCTCATCTCCTCTTCTTATATGGAGACGAGTCCCAGGGGATTGGGCCTGTTCATATGACCTCATCTTGTCTTAATTACCCTTCTAAAGGCCCTATTTCCAAATATAGTGACATTTTGAGGTCCTAGGGTTTAGGACTTCAACACGTGAATTTGGGGGGCACATAATTCAACCCATAAGTCATTATGGTCAAGTCATTATGATTGTCAAATCATGATTTTTGTATCTTAGGACCCAGTATGTTAGTCTCTATCTACAGAAATCTTTTGGTAAGCGCAGCTCGTGTCCCTGACAGAGAAAGACCCAGAATATGCCCCTGCGATATACTTACCCCCAGGCACCGCCCCTCTACCCACCTGCCAAAGCGAGACCGAATAATTCCATAGCACTTCAGATAGTAGTAACAGAAAAGAAGATATTTTTTAAGTACTAATTTTTCAGCCAGCTGCTTTGCTTATGAAGGAAGGAGGGGAGGAGGAAAAAGTATTCTGGGGGGGGCTATCAACCCCTTACCCTTTATTTCTCAGTTCCTGCCAGTGGATTCCCTCACATTGGTGGCCCATCCCTCGGCAAGAAGGTGGCTTCTGTCTGGCTGCCCCTGCATCAACACTGCATCTGAGCGGTCTCTCTGGTCAAAGGATGAGGTTTTGAACATAGATGGGAATTCAGCACTGACGAGCACAAGTTGCCGAAAACTGCACGTGTCAGGTTTATACCTGACTCCTCTGCGTCTTGCTCTTCTCCCAGGGTCCTCCCACATCCCGGCAGCAGCCTTTCCACCATGGCCCTAGCTAAAAGCCACTTTAAGGAAGCTCTTTTCCTTCTCCCTAAAGCATACACCTGCACCATTTGAAACTTAGCCCTGCTAGAGACGTCAACATCCACCCATTTCCAGGACAGGAATGCTGAGAGCTCTCAGGCAGTGACTTTTGACCACATCACTACAGAAGAGTGAGATGGATAAGAGTCAACAAAGACTATTCCCATGTCATTTTTTAATGCTTCAAAATCTCCCATTTAAAACTGTTCTGGTCCTAAGTGCATGCTAGGTATGCGTGCAAGTGTGTGTGTGTGTGTGTGTGTGTGTGTTGCTGTTGTTGTGTCATTTGACATCTTCTTCTGAGCCTGCATCCTGGAGGTGTGACAAATTTGGTCTTGCAATTCATATGCCCATTTGAATTTGAGAAATGCACACTGGTAGTTTTTAAGAGCATCTCCTGGTAAGTTAAGTCAGAGGTAGTTACTGATGCTGCTCCATATTCAAGCAGACAAAGAAAAGTAATTGTAAGAAAGGAGTGGGAAAATATCTCCCATTTATCCTCTTCTTAGCTCATAACTCAGACCTACATTTCTAGAGATTTTAAAATATTACCTTAAGAAAGTCTTGATTGACCAAGATTCCAAGCCAAAGAGTCGAACCGAAATGAACTAATACTATTTGTTTCTGTACTGTGTATAGGGCACGGAGCCCTACACTGCTCAAGAGTGGGACATGCACATCCCTGTCCTCTGGGATCATGGAATCAAAGTAAGGAAACAGACACATAAGCCATAATTAATGACAGAAAGCAGGAAATGCTGATGGGTTCCAACTAAGTGGGACAGACTCTTGGTGCTATTGGGTTTTGGAGGCGGGAATGATGGCCACAGTGAAAGGGTCTCAGAGGAGGTGTCGTGTGAGCCAGATTCGGGCCTTAGATCCGGTCCTAGAAGAAGCGGGAACTTACTGAAGACTCTCAAGCAGGGGATGACATTATAACAAAACTGGCGACAGAGATGAGTGTCCAGCCCAGGATGTGCCAGGGCAGGTGATAAGCAAGGCTGAGAGTCCAGCTTGCAGACTCTGGCCGTGGCCCAGGCACCAGCGACTCCCACCTGGCCAAGGATTGTCGGTGGTGAGAAGAGGGAGAGATAGATGCTCAGGCACCAAGAAGAAAGAACAGGCAGAATGTTGAATCTTCCTGGCTGTCCAGGGTCCAGGGTCCTGAGCACCGGCCAATTCTCATAGGAAGACAGCTGTCCAGAGGAATGGCCTACTCCCGGCTGGGCAGCTCTCGCACCTCCTCGCCTTCCCCACACCCTGGAAACAGCAGAATCACCTGCATGCCAGCCTCCCCAGGGTGAGTCCCGGGTCCAACCTAGGAAGGTAGCCCTGCCCTCTCTGAACAGACCACACAAGAAGAATGTTCAGGACACAGGGATTAATTATGTAAGGACAGTTTTCAAACGAAAGTCCCAGAACTCCCTCTTGGCCTTTGTAATCCCTTGAGCTTCAATCCCAGAACCAGAGCTCCACCTGATTATATTGAAATGGACATAGTCTGGCTATGACCTTGGATGGTTCAGACTTCAAATCACATACCTCTGTCCCCTATTGGATTTTTCTGTGATTTTATGTTGGCTCTGTGAAGCAGGCAGGGCCTCGTCTGCCCCTTCCAACAGCTCTTATTTCTATCTGAATCTCACATCTGATCCCGGGGATCATGTGGTCTAGGTTAAGCTCGTAAGGGCATCATCACATCCGCCTGAACTTGTTGACATATTTCAGCTCCCAGTTCAAATGTCCCCTGAAGCCAGACACTTCTAAACTTTTCATTTATATGAAATAAGTCTCCTTTATTGTCTGACTTCTGTATTTTGTTGCTTGAACTTAAAAAGCCCCTGGCACAGGCTCTCCATGTAATTGTGTCATTGTGGAAAGGGCTCTGGGAAGGAAGGCGGAGCATTGTCCCTCGAGGTCCCACTTTCTCATGCACTGGCCAAGTGACCTTTGCCAATGCTTTTCATCTCTCTAGGCTTCAGTTTGTTTCATGGTAACCTGTCGGGCCTACCGATCCTTCTAGCTCTGGCGACTTGACTCCACAGGCCTTACTGTGTTGCTGAAGCCTAGCAGACCTGAGCGTTCCCTTCCTGCTCTTCCCTTCCAGACGGTCATGTGGCCACCTCCCTGCCACGCCCACTGACACCTAGGAGCACCAAGTGGCCTGCCCTATCCAGAGGGACTGACGAATCGAATCAAACATGGGTCCAGGGTTTTGAATTCATGTAGACCTGAATGGACAGTAGCATGAACAGAAATAGAGTGTTCATGTTTTCTTTCTCTGTGAGGACAGGGAGATACCAGGCAGAAGGAGGGGGGCACAGGGCAAGGGTGGAAGCAAAGTTACTCACAGGCATTCAGAGCAGGGGTGAGGGGGAGACAGCCAGAAAGGAGTGTTTGACTCTCTGTTGAAGATTCCACACTAGAGGTGAGGCTCCCAAACTTGGACTTAACAATAGCCAGACAAGTCGGAAGCGGGTACCGATTAATGAAGGGCCAGAGCTGGAAACAGGGACCCTCCCCACCTGAGCTATTCTGATGGAGGTCACGACAGGCAGGCGAGAGCTGAAACCGGGGGAGAGGGGTGAGAAAGAAAAGAAAAGTGTGAAGGACTTACGCTTGACAGACACCATGTTTTATGAGGAAAAGGTCAATAGAGGTGAAGGAGGAAACAGAGAAGGGAACTAATTTCTTGAGTTGCTGCCACACGCCAGGCTCTTCCCATACATCAATGTGTGGAAAACTGAGAGTAAGGGCAAGGAAGCCGGGGAGGAAAACACAGCCCAGGACAGGTGTCTGGGGCTTCTGTAATGGAGCGGCAGGGACCATGCAGGTCAACAGTGCCCAGATCGTGGTGCACCCCAAGAATGATGGATCCTGGTCTTCGGCATTAGAGATGGTGGCAGACGGTCTGGAAGTCCCGCATGGCAGCCCTCACCTCAATTCAGACTCACTCTGATGAGGCCCACTTCAAGCTTGCTCCTTCAGAGAGCGCGCTTGGCTTCCCCACCTTGGGCCCTTTCCTGACGCTGTGGGAGTGTCACACAGGGAAAACCCCACCCAACAGAGGGCTTACTGCTCCCTTCCCCAGCCCTGAACTGCTGAGAGACAGAGCCAATGGGGCAATGCCCAGCCCCCTTCTGTATACCTGCAGCAGATACCTCAGTGATGCTCCCAGATGTTGGCTCTTCCCCCTTCCCTGCCTCGGTCTCCCCACTTCTCACCCTGTTTCCGAGGATCAGATCCCAAATAACTACGTACACCCAGTCCTTGGCTGAGACTCGGCTTTCAGGAGAGCCCAGACGCAGACAGAGGGGAGTGGGCCTCGTGGTGGCAGCATGTGGCAGAAGCATGAGTGCACATTTCCTTTAAAGCTGCAGAATGTTAAATACACGGAACAGATTTCTGCTCCTCTGGGGAATGACCCAGAATGAAAACTGAGCTGTGTCCCGTGGGGTAGGCAGAGACTCTACTTAGGATACAATCCACAAGCCCCGAGTCATCGATCCCCTCTTGAGAGAGTGACCAGGCAATGCTAGTTCTCAGGACTGCTAGTGGAAAACACAAACAGGCGAGGCCCATTGGTGTCAGGGTAGAGCGGCACCTTCCCCCTCGGAGGGTTACCCTCTACCCCCCCCGCCCTGCGGGGGGCCTCAGCCCAGAAGCCTGGAGCAGGATCAGGCCCAAGAAAGCGTCTGTTTCAGTTTGACTCATCTCCACAGTGTTTTAAAAGCCAAGGCCAATTGGCAGATGTGAAGTTTAATAGCAGTAGGAGTTTCGCACTGAGTTTACACGAGGTCCTTCTATCCTTTATGCTACAGGCTGGGCCCAAGGCATTTGAGCCTACACCCCCAGCTTCAGCATACTGGAGAGAAAGACTTTGTTTCAGTCGACCCTTGCCCTGGCCCTGCAGCTGTGTCCTCTCTACTGCCTCCCTCCTAACTTCTCATCTTCATTCCACCTTGGACTTCTCTGACGGTTTTGCTATTGATCACCTCCTTAGACTGTAACAACCATCTGTTCTTAACGCCATGTTGCTTCCTTGGGAGAAGGGTGTTTTGGAGAAGGTGATGAGCACTCCCCCATTTTCCACCTCAACTTTAACTCCCGGACCTCTGGCAAGATTTCCTGCCACATTTGGGCTGTACCAGGTCACAGATATTTTGGAAGTGTGGAGAAGATCCCAAGGGGGTTTTAAAAGCCAGAAAAGGAAAATGAAAGGCTAGGTTTGATATGTCTATACCCGAGTACATTAGCACTTGCAGGGTCTCTCTGTCCTGGCCCATGGCCCAGCATGGTGCTGAGGTTCGACTCCTTCAGCCCTACTCTGTGTTGCCATTCCTCTCTCTTCCAGACTCCAGAGTTGGGCTGCTACCAAGATGTCCATCTCTTCCCTTTGGAAAACCAATTCACCATCTTTTGGCATAGGAACTTCTTAGCCTGGGTGGTGTTTTTTGTTTTTCTAAAGTTTTTAGTTTAAGAGACACCTTTGGCTTAGGTTGTGATCTCAGGGTCCTGGGATCAAGCCCTGCATCAGGCTCCCTGCTCAGCGGGGAGCCTGCTTCTCCCTCTGCCTACCACTCCACCTGCTTGTGCTCTCTCTCCCTCTCTCTTTCTGACAAATAAATAAATAAAATCTTCTAAAAAATAAAAATAAAAGTGTCTTAATAAAGCAATTTTAAACATAAGGACCTAGTCAATGGTTATTAATAGCGTTGCATGGTGACAGATGGGAACCACACTTGTGGTGGGCACAGCACAACACAGAATTGTTGAATCACTAGGTTGTACACCTGAAACTAAGGTAACACCATGTGTCAACTATATTTCAATTAAAAATTGCGGGGGGAGGTACCTGGGTGGCTCAGTTGGTTAAACCACTGCCTTCAGCTCAGGTCATGATCCTGGCGTCTGGGGATCGAGTCCCGCATTCGGCTCCCAGCTCCACGGAGAATCTGCTTCTCCCTCTGACCTTCTCCCCTCTCATGCTCTCTCTCATTTTCTCTCTCTCTCAAATAAATAAATAAAATATTAATTAATTAATTAATTAATTTTTTTACATAAAGCTTTTAACTCTTCAGAGAGCCGGGCCCTTTTAGAGACCGGGCCCTTGTCTTTACATAACCACAGGATTAGCCAAAGATCTTTCTTAGAGAAAACAGAGCGGAGTGGTATCATTTGAGCATTAATCAACACTCAGACTTCAGCCCTAACCTGGATTCGGTGCACTGCCGCCATTCCTCAGCCCTCACAATAACACATCGTTTACCACCTACAAAGCTTGTCACGGCTTCACAGTAAAGGGACCGCAATAACGCGTGTGGCTCAACAAGAACACTTAGCATTCCCCACCCAGTGCTCATTCAAAGCTAGAGATTGATAGCCACCTTCAAGGCAGAAAGGTCTGAAGCCCAGACACCTGCACACAGGTTTCCCTTCTGTCTTTACCTTTCATCTCATGCAGTGATTTTCAAATGTCAGCATGGAGAGAAATTTGAATATAGGGTTGTATTTTTATGGGCAGTACAAGGGCTTTCCAAGGCCACTACTGAGTTTATATGATGTTCACGTTACATGTTGATTATAGAAACTAAAAATATCAATCCTAAGATGTGACTCTTCCATTTGGAATGCTTTCTTCAACATGACTTTTGCCAACAGACTAGAATTTCTAAATGACTGCAAGATTTTAAATAGTACTTTTTTCTTGGTCTCACTACCCCTGGAAAAAGAACTCAGCCCCTCGGGCCTGGAGTGCCCCCCCGACCCTCAAGTTACCACTTAGCAGCCTCTCTCTGGTGCAGTGGGTGAGGGGGGAGTCGGGGCCTGGCTTTCTTACTAACCAGCGAGATGACCCGGGGCTACAAAACTCAATATCATTTATTTCGTCTTGGCAGTTGAAAACAGAGATCTCCCTGGGCCCATCATATGCGTCCTGAATTTCCCAGCTTTATTTTGAGCCCTATTTCATCTGTCGCTGCTTATACCTCTGCTCAGGTTCATGGTAAATGGTCTGTTTCTGTCAATGACTTTTTCATCTCTGTCAGGGAAAGGCCCATTAGACAAATCCAATGGGACAAGTTCAGAGATTTTGTCAGTTCCCGTCACTTTCAGGTCTGGCTGTGCAGTGGAGCTCGGACGCGAAACAGACTTGTCAAGATGGGCAGCTTCTTCGGGAAGAAGTTTATCTCAATGGAGAGAAACACGCGATGGGTGAAAAACATCAAAATGCTGGTGCTTCATCCTGGGAACAGCACAGGGAGCTGGGAGAGCTGCCTGGGAAGAAATGAAAATAAACCAGAGTCTCAATCCCCTGAGCCCAGGGAGAATGGGGAGACAACAGTCCATATCCAAGATTACTTGGGGGTACCCGGCAAGAGCCTAACATAAATGAGGAAGCAGTCATTTCTTATCCATTACTTCCAACTTATCAGTAATCAATAATTTTTCATAGGAGAAATGAAAGGCAATATTGTGAGTCTTAATTCACTGAGAAAGCAGAATAGAATACCACAAATTTTCCCACTGGCAAATTAACTAAGGCCCTGTACCACCTGCTCCCTTGGCTGCATATACTCGAACCCCCCCCTCCCGCCCCCCAGCCAGCCTTCCTGCAGTGAGGCAGTGTCCTGGGTGCAGCAGAAGGCCACATCCTCCTGCCCACTGCCTTGTCACACATTCACTCCCAGCGCTGTCCCTTGTCTTCTACATCATCACTTCCTCGGTCCTTCCTTCAGCTTACAAACATGCTGAAGCATTCCCATTAAAAAACCAAAAAGCCTCTGAACTCCATTTCCCCTTTTACTTGCCACCCATTTTTCTGCTTGCTTTTTAGCAAAGTTCCTTCCTCACTTCCTATTCTTCCCCTTCTGCTGTACAGCCATCAGGGAATAAAAAGTTATCAAGTTTACAATGATCTCCCTGTAACCAAATCTAACACTCAGTTTCTTACTATTTTCCCTAATTGGTTGTTCCATGTAAAATACTAATATAATATAATATAATATAATATAATATAATATAATATAATATAATATAATATAATATAATATTTTCTTGCTTATGGGTTCATTATCTCCCCCACCCCACCATGATATATGAGCCATTCTCATGGGAAAACAGCAACTTGTCTCTTCACCAGGCCATCCCAGCTCCTAGAGCACTGTGCCTGGCACGTTAGGTCCTCAGTAAAAACCTGCTAAATGAATGCTTGAATAAACAAATCGGTCAGTCGATTAATTACCATTAGGGGTTATAACAGGAAGTGTGGTTGTGCTGGCACCTGTTAGTAAAGAGTAAGAATCAAAATTTCCTTGAGACAGAGCAGTTGTTTCTGTAGCCCAGTATTTGCAGTGGTCTAGGGAGTGATGCTGTCCACTCTCAAGAGTGGAGCAGTAGCAAGAAAAGGCGAGCTACTACTTTTGAGTGCCTACTACAGGACAAGTTCTGAACCAGCCACTTTCATATACATTTCTTCACTCCTCACAACTTATAAGATAGGTGCTACTACTATTTCCACTTTGCAGATGGAGAAACTGAGGCAAGAAGAGAGGCTAGTGGCATCTGGGTGATGCAGTTGGGCCTCTGACTCCCGGTTTTGGCTCAGATCATGGTCTCAGGGTCATGAGATCAAGCCTTGTGTCAGGCTCCAGGGTTGGCTCAGGGTCTCCTTAAAATTCTCTCCCTCTCCTTCTGCCCACCCTCACTTGCAACATTTCTCTGTCTCTCTCAAATAAATACATCTTTTTAAAAAAAGAGAAAGAGAAAGAGAGGCTAAATAACTTGCCCACATTCAACTAGACATGAGTTCAGCATGAGGAGCCCATACAGTTTGCCAGTTTTTGGTGCTGAATATTATGAATTCACAGAAAATTAGGAACTCACAGGAAATCAAAGGAACTGAGCTGATCCAGATAAACATAAGTCGAGATTCCCAAAGTAAAATACGTATTCATTTGGGAATATTTTTGTTGTTTTTATAGTCAAAGAACATCAAAATGTCACTAAAGTCAATATAACAATGGAGTTCAAAGTGATTTTAGTGTTTGTTGCCTTTTTGAAGCATAGTCACAAGAGGCTTATAACCATTATTCACAGGATACATGTAGTTGTAGAGTAGCCATCTGGCTAGGGCTGCCAGATAAAATGCAGGATGTCCAGTTAAATTTGAACTTCAAATAAAACATAAATAATGTTTTCACATATATATGTCACAAGCACTGCATGGAACATACTGACCCTTAAATATTTACTGTTTATCTAAAATTCAAAACTAGCTGTGCTCTCGCATTTTATTTGCTAAGTCTGGCAACCCCACACCTGGCCAAAGTCTGCCTCACCCCTTCCAGGCGTGTCCCCTCACTCTGCCAGACAGGTTTTATCTAGGAAATAAGGACAGAGAAAAGAAGGGAGAAAAGGATACTTTGTAAGGACTCTGAAGCAATAAAAGACTCCTTTCCCTGAAGGAGGGATCAGGACCACCTTAAGATGCATTTCGAAATAGGTTGAGTTCACCTTC